>JARHVA010000287.1:3005000-3575000 GCA_037957365.1 Torreya grandis | reverse complement strand
ATCTATCTTGCTTACTAGTCACTCTCTAAATTTATACATCATGAGTAGCTAACTGAGCTTATACCCCTACTATATGGGCCACTTATCCCCTAATTGTAGTAATATATGCATTCTTGGATGTAATTTTAAGCACCTAAAATTGGCCACAAATGGATTTTGACTGGATTTCAGACTGATTCCTACCAATCATTTCAAATTAAGCCTAAGAATCATTAAGCATTCAAAATTTTCTTGTGCATCATTCCTAAAATCTCAAAATAATGTTGAGACATCCCTAATTGGGGTATTCTATTGTATAAAATAATAACCTCTCACAGATTCATCCCTAATCACATTGTGGTATAATAACTATCAATTTGGCCTATGGACCTAGTAAGTGGGGCACTTGCACACATAAATCAAGTCTTGGAACTGCTAAAAGGCTAATCAAAATTAATTAACAAGCTAAACCAAATTAAATGTCTAATTAAATTATCCATTTAAAATTAATGAAATTTTAAAAAAATAAATTCAAATATTCAAATATCCTAGCCTATCATCATTACCTTTATGAGTTGTCAAGCTCTTTGGAAATCTCCTAAAATATTTATTTTAGAACCCCATGCCTAGTAATTGAAAATCATAATTACTTGACAACTATTTATTGTAATGGGATTCCATTTAACTCACCTATATTAGGTTTGAACCCATTCAAATCTTTAACTCCACCCTAACTCACCATGGGTGAGATTTAAATCTTTAGGCTATAAATACAAGGCCATACCTCTGCATTTATAAGATTGGATATTGTAGAGTTATCATGAAGGTTTCATTATATGAGACTCATATCAATAGTGTTATAAAGCCAAAATCTTGAGCCAAGTAATAATCAAGCTACATCAAAGCCATATGGTTCCAAGGAGAGAAGGAACCAACAAGATTCATCTGCAAAAGACTTCTTGATCTACAAGTTGAGCAAGAAACTCAATCAATAATTTGGAGATCCCAAAGAAGATAAAAGATTTGTATCTTTTATGTTTTTATTGTGATTTTATTTGGTCTTTTATTACTGATCTCTTCCCAAGTTCTAGGATAGGAGTGTAAGTGTTGGTGTGTTTTTATTTGAGTTTTATTGCTTGAACTAACACTATACTAACCTCCCTTCTTGGATTCATATGATCATAAATGGCATGCCAAATGGGATTTCAAGTATCCCATACATGTAAGGGGATTAAAATATATCTCTTAGTTTTTCTAATGAATTCTTGACAATCTTCAAATTTTGAGTTTTAACTTGGTTTTTCACGTATTTTATTTTTTATTGATATACAGATACATAGAGACCAATATTGATTCCTTTTGATTAACATCGATCCTATCAAAACTAATATTAACCTCTATGTATAGAATAAATCATGAAGTAAATGTGTTTAAATAAGTTTTTCTTGTGTTTTCTAATTTTGGTTTTGTTTTTAAAGGCTTGAATCTCATTTAATTGACTATTTGCTTGTAAGATCTATTGATATTTATTGGTTTTATACTCATCTTGATAACCATATTTTTGTGAAAATTCATAATCTATTTTATTTTATGCTTGAAGGTAGGAAGGAACTAATGTTGATCCCTTTCAACCAACATTGATCCCTTTGTAGACTGACCAACATCAATTTTAGTAAATTAACATCGATCCTTGCGTACATTGATGTCAATCTCTAAGATAGAAAAATAGAGAAATGAGAGAGAAAATTTCCAAATATTGTTTTCTCATTCACATTTGAGCTTATAATTAGGTAAAAACCCTCTAAAATTTACAATTCCTAAGGTGAAAATGCCAAGTTTTATTGTGGTTAAATCTTGCTCACTTTGTCTTTGGTGTTTAAAAAAAAGCTAGTTCATTTTCATGCCTTAGATGTTTTCAAATTCTTTGAAAGTTTTTCAACTAATGCCAAGGGAGAAAATTTCATAAACATTTTACTTTGGGTGAAATAAAATAAACACTCACACTTATATATATACTCTTAAGAGTGTTTTGTTTATGTTTGTTCTTTCAAAGTTATTTAGTTTTGTAAAATGATTGATGCATGTATGTTCTTGTTAGGTTGTGGAGCTAAAAGCTTCACTGATGCAGACATGGAGGAGGTTGTAGATGAGTTGTGGAAGTGTCACAGACATCAGCGTTGGTCTGGCCAACCGATGTCGGTAGGATTAGACAGGAATGCAACCGACGTTGGTCATAGATCGGCCGGCGTCGGCGACCCCCAGGTAGACAGGGACCGACGTCGGTCGCCTGTGTGGTTTGACTGCGAGTTTATTACAGGCAGTTAGCTAACGAACCAAGTGTTTGCATGATGAGAGCTATTTTTAGACTGAGAGCTGCAAATCTAATTATTGTAATTAGATGTCTAATTATTGTTTGGATGAGATCTATATAATAGACTCATGGTTGTATTGGAAACTTGTTCTAGTTTGAGTTGAGCAAAGTTAGCTCCTTCTATGCGTGAGGTGAGCAAGGGTGTTCCTCTTAGTTCCACAGCAGTACCAAGGTGGGTGCTGGTTTTGGAGAGTCAGCAAGATTCTTCAGGGGTGTAGGATCTTGGTCAGCAGGTGTGCATGGCCTATATAGGAGATCTACATGGTAAGTAAGATCGTTGATCTGCAGGTGTATGTGTGTGCAAGGTCAAGGTTCACAGGTGTGTAGAACCAGGTTGATTTGTAGGTGTGCAAGATCAGATAGGACAGCAACATAACAGGGAGTAGAATCAGGCAGGATCTACTTGGAGTACAGGTGTGTACTCGAATAGAGCAAAGAGGAAGGCAAGGGAGTTCCTTCCATAAGTATGTTCTGTTGAATTGCAGGTTGTTGCAGGTTCATGGGAGATCTACTTGAAGTATGTTGAGTACTTGTGGAGTGTGTGGAGCACTTGTGGTGTGCATGGAGCACAGGAGGTGAACACCAACTCTGTGTTTGAGTTGTGTGTTGGGACCTGAGAGAGAGCTTTGAGGAGAGAATTACTATTCACTTGAGGTGTGGGAAGCCTCTGAAGAGGTGGTGGAGAAGAAGTGGCATCTTCTTTATTGTATTCTTTTCTGTATAAGTATTAATACAAGTTGTGTATTGTCTCTCATATCATGTGTTATTCTGAATTCTAGTTACTTGTTGATTCTGGTTAATTTCCGCATATTAAGTTGCTTGGTTTGGTAATCAATTGTGTGCTTCTGGTGTTTCACGTATCCTGACAAGTGGTATCAGAGCAAGGTTGTTGGCTCATAGCTTGATACCACTGACAAGTGGTATCAGAGCTAAGGTTGCAGGAAGCAGGTTTTGTGTTTGGTTACAGGTCACTCTCAGGGGTTTCTGATTGAGTGGGAGTAGAGCAATGGCAGATGAAAGTAAGCTAAGAATGGAGGAATTGAAAAGCACAGATGGTCACTTACGGTCCCATGGAAAGAAAGAGTAGGTAAAAGAATATTGTTGGTTGGTAGCAGATCAGCATGAAGGAACTAAAGACGCAGATGTTGCAGGTGTTATTGCACAGGATGCTTTTGGAGGTTTCTTGGATAAAGTTGAATCTTGGATAAAATATTCGGTTGCCTCTTTCCATGCAGCCCCAGGTAGAGGATCTGGTGAGCCTTGCCAAAGAATTGGCAAAGGGGAAGTGAAGCTGAAATTGCAAGCGGGCAACACACAGGTGTTGATGAAGGTCATGCAGGTCCCAGGTTTGGAGATATGGCTAATTTCTTCAGAAAGATTGGGTGATGAGAGATGCACAAGAACTCTCACAGCGGATGCACTTGAATTATTTGGTGGTAAGAAAATAGGTACTCTTTATCTACTTGTTTATATTATTGATTCTTCTTTTATTGCAGAGATGTGGCTTCCTAGGCTTGGTCACATGAGTAGGAAGGAGATGCATGTTCTTAAGTGGAAGACTGATATATTTGACAGGCTTAAGAACTGGAAAGCCTTGGTGTACTTGGAGGAGATGGCGGATAGAGACCAGTGGATGGGGCTGGATACTTCTGAGCAGGGCAGTTTGGACATGGGAATTGATTCAAAGGAGCTCGTGGGTAAAAAGTTGTCACTCACAGGAAACACAGGTACCGGTGTCAGTAGGAAAATTGACATCGGCAATAGATAAGACCGACGTCGGTCATGAGGACCGATGTCAGTAGCAGGAGGACACCAACGTCGGTAGGGTTGGTAGTCAGGACAGGCACAGGAACCGATGTCAGTCGGATGCAGACTGTGGAGTGACCGAGGTCGGTCACTGTAATAGATTTTGGGTGGATAGCATGCTGTTAAGGAGTCTCAAACACCCATACAGAGGACTGAAGATGTAAGTAAGCCTCAAATTCGTTATTCCTCTTCTTTATACTCGTTGCTGATTGTAGAGCAGGAAGGATCCAGGAAACAGGTGGGAGCATGGCAGGGATATGATGCAGAACCAAACGGGAGTTTTGGTAGGGTTGCCATCAGGTATGAAAGCATAGAGACAAATGGATTCCTTAGTTGAAGAATAGAGTGAATGGACACGTGAGACAGAAGACCAGGTATATGGTCTTGAGGAGCTGCATGATAGTGGTACAAGTTTTGATAGGTGGAGGACGAAGCATGGCTTCAGTCAATGTCAGGGTAACTACTATGGTTTGTCTTACCAGGTGGATGATGATTACAACATCATTCTGTTGCTGTATGTGGATGGTATGTTTTGCTAGCAGGATTGTACATACAGGGTTTTGTTGAGCTAAGGGTAAGGTTAGTTCAGTGGCATGTCATGAGGAGTTTGGAGCAATGAAATTCTTTGACATGGGAGACATGGAGATCACAGGTTGATTTTGTCTCCAGTGGGAGCTGATGTGAATCAGGTGTTGGCGAGGTTTAGGATGCAGAGCTAGAGCACACTAAGGGCTGGATAGGTACAGTGTCCAAAATCACATGAGGTCTGGTATAGACCTGAGTATTCCCATGCAGTGGGAGCTGTCAGAGAGTTAGGAGCTAATTCGGGGAAGTGAGTTCTCAGGTATTTGAGAGGGACCAACAGCAGGGATTCATGCTATGCAGGGTCAGGACTTCACTACATGGGTTTGTAGGTTTAGATGTGGCAGGGTACTCAGATGATAGGAGCTACATCACAGGTTGTGTGGTGGGTTGTCTTCAGGATTGATCTTGAAGAGGGATACAAACCAGGAAACAGATTAGACGGAGTACAGGTACAAGTATAGTGTAGCTGTTTATCTCCAAGTGGGAGATTGTTAGGTTGTGGAGCTATAAGATTCACTGATGCAGACATGGAGGAGGTTATAGATGAGTTGTGGAAGTGTCACAGACACTAGCGTTGGTCTGGCCAACTGACATTGGTAGGATTAGATAGGAATGCAACTGACGTCGGTCATAGATCGGCCGACGTTAGCGACCCCCAGGTAGACAGGGACCGACGTCGGTCACCTGTGTGGTTCGACTGTGAGTTTATTACGGGCAGTTAGCTAATGAACCAAGTGTTTGCATGATGAGAGCTATTTTTAAACTGAGAGCTATGGATCTAATTATTGTAATTAGATGTATAATTATTGTTTGGATGAGATCTATATAATAGACTCATGGTTGTATTGGAAACTTGTTCTAGTTTGAGTTGAGCAAAGTTATCTCCTTCTGTGCGTGAGGTGAGCAAGGGTTTTCCTCCTAGTTCCACAGCAATACCAAGGTGGGTGCTGGTTTTGGAGAGTCAACAAGATTCTTCAGGGGTGTAAGATCTTGGTCAGCAGGTGTGCATGGCCTATATAGGAGATCTACATGGTAAGTAAGATCATTGATCTGTAGGTGTATGTGTGTGCAAGGTCAAGGTTCACAGGTGTGTAGAACTAGGTTGATTTGCAGGTGTCCAAGATCAAATAAGACAGCAACACAACAGGGAGCAAAATTAGGCAGGATCTACTTGGAGTACAGGTGTGTACTCAGATAGAGCAAAGAGGAAGGCAAGGGAGTTCCTTCCATAAGTATGGTCTATTGAATTGCAGGTTATTGCAGGTTCATGGGAGATCTACTTGAAGTTCGTTGAGTACTTGTGGAGTGCATGGAGCACTTGTGGTGTGCGTGGAGCATAGGAGGTAAACACCAACTCTGTGTTTGAGTTGTGTGTTGGGACCTGAGAGAGAGAGAGCTTTGAAGAGAGAATTACTATTCACTTGAGGTGTGGGAAGCCTCTGAAGAGGTGGTGGAGAAGAAGTGGCATCTTCTTTATTGTATTCTTTTCTATATAAGTATTAATACAAGTTGTGTATTGTCTCTCATATCATGTGTTATTCTGAATTCTAGTTACTTGTTAATTCTAGTTAATTTCCGCATATTAAGTTGCTTGGTTTGGTAATCAATTGTGTGCTTCCGGTGTTTCACGTATCCTGACAGTTCTCCCCCCATCCCCTTTAGGGAACTTGGGTGACCAAAAGCACTCATTATTTGACTTTGATATTTTAATATATATCATGAAAAAAAAATTCATTAAGGATCTCCTCAAATCCATATGGTTTAGGTGATCTAAATGCAACCCTAAAGTCTTTTCACTTGTCTTTTATTTTTATGCATTTTCGCTTGTGAGCGGGAGTTAATAACCTCCTCATGGCTTCTTTAGGGAAGTGTTGATCTGATAATTCATCTCCTAACATCATTTGAATCCCAATCCATTGTGGGATATAAAAATTAGTTTTGACTTACTAGGATATTTATTTGAGTAGTTAAAAAAACTCTATTAGTAAGCTATTGCTTTAGACCATAAGGGAAACTTAGGCATTTCACTATACTGAGTAAGTGATGGTTGTAGTGGTTGTGAAAATGACAA
Source organism: Torreya grandis (assembly GCA_037957365.1). Classification (NCBI taxonomy): domain Eukaryota; kingdom Viridiplantae; phylum Streptophyta; class Pinopsida; order Cupressales; family Taxaceae; genus Torreya; species Torreya grandis. Next base: position 3,568,188 of record JARHVA010000287.1, on the reverse strand, counting down.
GACCTTATCACAATTTTTTTTTTGATGTGGATCCAAATTATATGAGCATATATTGTGTTAGCCACACTTGGGACCATCTAGAAATGTGCAAAAATTTAGTTTTAGAATAACCCCACTTACTATAGACATAATGTTGATGTAGGGCGAGTAGCCCAAATTTCCATGTCACCATACAATATCTTTAAAGAAGGGGCATAAAAACCCTACTTTTCATGCACTTTTATTTTTTGATTAACTTTTAAAATCCTCCCAAGAGTGAGTATATTGACAAAATTTGATAGTATTATATAACTTTATCAGTTTTAGGATCTAAGACATTACACTTAGGTGTTTTATGTCATTTTATCTTTTCTTACATGGTATTGAGTCTAAAATATCTATGTTATTTATCATTCCATGTCAAAATTATTATTTTTCATACATCACTCTATTGTTTAAAGAGGTGTTATATTGTCTATTTGACACCATACCTATGCCTTAGGCTTTTAACACTCTTATTTGTGTGTGTTGTTTGATTGAAAAGGGTAATGTTATGTTACCTAATTCAATTCACACCTTTTTGCCTTTTATATTAAAACAACCATTTGATACATCTTTAGAGTGTGATATCATCGTTATGCTACTTGAATTGTTTCAAAGACTTGTTTTCCTTGTGACAAATACCAATTTTGAAACCAAAGCCATGTGTTACTTGGATTTTTACCTAATGTCATTATGTTGTTCAATTTTGTCTAGATTATTTATTTAAAGAAGCCTAGTTTTCATTCTTTTTTTTTGCCTTTATTTATGATAATATCCTATCTCTCCATATGCCTTTTGTTTCATGCCTTATGCCAATTGACCAAGTTTATGTTTGGTTTTGAATTCCTAGTTTATGCCAAAGTGTTTCAGATTTGTTAGATTAAATATCTCACCTTGTTTTAAGTCTAGATTTTGTTCTTGTTTTACCAAAAGTCCTATCACATACCTATTTTGAGCATATATTTTGTGTTGAATTTGGTTAAAAGACTTGTTGAAACACTTTGAACCTAGAGTTTGGCATGCCAATTTTTATTCAGCCACTTGACATTTTTATAAGACATTTCATGTTAGATATTCTAACATTGGATTATTTTTACCAATTTTTATAAAAAACCTTTTTGGAGATACAAATACACCTTTTATACCAAGTTATACTATGCTTGGACCATTATTTTTAAGAGTTTATAGAAATCTAGGCCTTATTTTAAACATTTATCATTGATGTAGATATGTCTTATTACACTAGTAATGGAGACATGTAAAATATAAGTTATGATAAAATAGCCACATAAATTGACTTTATTTAAGACCCATATGGTGAAGAGGTGGTTTGTGATATGGATCCATATCCTCCTTCCAATACTAAATTTGGGGAATAAAGCCAAGTGATAGATTCAGTGATACCTTCTTTAGGTTGGTTGACTTATGATCTTTGCCCTCTTAATTCTCATTGTATCCAATCCTCCACCTATACCATTAACCCTCCTTCAGATTGTGTGAGAAACCATGCTCTACAGTGTCCAAGGATTACCATACTAAAGCCTCATCTTTTAGCTTATGCAAGCAACCAAGCTTCATGATGCCCTACCATTACCATACCCAGTCCTCATCCTTTGGATTAAAATATTAACCAGGATTTATAACACCATACCATTACCATTCCATTCCATTCCAAGCATGATAGCTTGTTATCCCAAAACATTTATCCAATTAAAACTAGACAAGTAACAATTATTGTCCTAGGCCATAAACCAACATTTTTTAAGTCTATCATTGTCCAACCATTAGACATTCTTCATCCATTTTCAACCATTCCCAACTTTAGAAAACCCATGACAATCATCTATCCCCAATATATCCAATCAATACCTCTCAAACTAAGCCAATCATTCAAAGACCAAGATATATTTAAAATTAGTATTTTATAACTGACTGTAAACTGAGGCCAAGAGAACCAATAAATCTAAGATGTTTTTGCTAAACCACCTATTTGTGATAAGATGAATCACCTTTTGATACTATTCCTATTATCAAGGAGTCTTACTCTGATAAGATAATCTTTGTTGAGTCACTTCTTAATGATTATAACCACCTTTGGGCAAATCATTGCCTCAACCATTGTCCTATTTTTAAAGAGCCTCCCTTTAAAAAAATAGTCTCTATGGAACTATCTCTTGACCTTTTTACCCTTGTTGAGGAATCTCACTTTGACAAACTAGTCTCTATGGATCCCATTATGCCATCATAGGACATTACTTATCTTGTACCAAACATTCAATGAGACATCATTGTAGTAGTATCCAGACTAGATAAAGAATCAACATTGAAGTTGGGTTCTATTCTTGAACTAACTTTATATATAGAATCATAATTAACATCAATGTCAGTCTCAACATTGGATTCATAGTCTTTTGAGTCAAAATCAGATTTTGAATCATAATACATTTATGGTTATTACAACATTGATTACACATGCCTCACAGATCAATTTGAATATATTTGTGATCCTTCCTTGGCTTTTGAGGATGATTATATAAACATAGACACAAGTTCTCCTTATATCTTCTATGAGGATTGTAATAACTCTTCCCATTCCACATGCCATTATCACAAACCAACCTAGCCATTATATTGACATTCCACCTCCCACAAGTGTTGATTGGGATTGATAAAATCAAACCTTATTGAACTAAATCCATGGTGACCTGTCAGTTGAAAAATATTAGGGAGGCCAAGACCACATTCATAAATAATAAGAACAATCTCCTAGTGAAACTTTTTCATAGGTGATAAGGGCTAATTGAATTTCAAACTCAACATCTTCTAGTGAAACCATGTTTAAGGCACTAGAAGACAATCAAAAACAAAATTCAATATTCCGTAGTGAAACCTTTTTGGAGGTGTTATGGATTAATCAAGACAAATTCTTTGGTAAAAACCTCATTAACGCACTAATAGCTAAGAATAATAGTTCTTCACTACTTAATGAAGACACTATCAAAGATTAAATAAGTATAAATTCCATTCTATAGCATAATCAGATGGTAGGTACTCTCAAGCCCAAATAATAGAAAAATATAAGGGTCTTATTAAGATCATATTCAAAAGTCTTTAGCCCCACCACAACCAAAGTTATGTCAAATCTAGAATCAATAACATTATTTATGCCTAAAAACCCCAATCTTCATTTGTTTCCCCACCATCACACATTCCATTATCATCCACCTTCACACCACCAAACCAAACTTATCATCCATTTTTTATCCATATTTATCATCCTTGGCTGCACTTTACTTTGTAGAGGCTACAAATATACCTTATCTCAATGTCTTAAGTAAATATAATCAATGAGCAACAAGGATCATATCAACACTTTCAAAATCCAAATCTACATCAAGTTCTTGACAGAGTGATTATTCAAAAGAGGTTTGGGCTAGCAATTTACATAATTGACTATTCTAGTTGTATCATATACTAATCAAGACATGCATCTCCACATCAATAAGAAAAATAGAAATAATTACCTATTTAGAATCATATGCATTTTCCATTTTTTAAAAACCATATCTATACCTAGCCACAAACATTTACCTTATCATTTCCATTTACCATTTACCCTATCATTTCCATTTGCCATTTACCTTACCTTATCACCTAGGGGCAATCCTCTTACCACTATATCCAATTCCCATCCTATCATTCTTCTTTATTTGTATTATATGTCATTTCACTATGCCTTTCATATTGACCAAAGCCTACCCAAGCCTATTTTGATCTTAGTTCTTTCGGTTCTTCTGGCACCTTTTTTTAGGGGATTTTGATATAGTTTTGGTAGTTTTAGAATTCCATATTTAAATGATAGTCAATGAAAGTAGTGTGATAGTGGATCTAGTAAGTTATATTTCATTTACATTTAAATGGTGATACTAATTATAAATTCTTATGGGAAAATCAATATCCCACCTTATATTACTAATTTTAACCACTTATGGGAAAATTAGTATCACTTACCTATGTTGGTATTCCCTAATCATAACCACCTATGGGAAAATTAGGAACAACACCTTTATCATGCATTATCATATTAATTTTCCATTACTATTCTCATTTGCCTCACCATTTACCTCAATTTGTGAACTTGTTATGACCTAGTCAGTTCTTACTACGTTTTGTATAGGTGGAACTACAGTGACTTGAGGTCCTAATGGGACCACATAGGTTGTGCTCAATTCATGTTAAGGTTAGCTCAGTCCCCCTTTTTCCATATGTTATCATAATTTTATGAGCAACCTAATACAATGCTCTTTCCATTTTGTGAGTGGTATCTTGTCAATATCTAACAAGTTAAGATACCTCAAAATGCTAGAAAAAATTCAAAATTTTCAAAAGCTAAAAACATTTGTCCTATTTAAACCTAGTCAGTCATCCTTGATTTTCCCTACTAGGGAAAAATCCATTATTATTAGTTATAAACCATGACATTGCCATTAGGGATGTGACCTTCCCTTTGCATATATCCTTATTTTGTGGCACCACCCATTTATCATGCCATTGAGCCTTCACACATAAATATTGACTTGGTTGATGATAGGATGCTTTATGTTGTTTTTGCTTTCAAGCTTTCTATTTGTGTGTTTGTTTATGTGTTTGATTTATTTTTTGTGCCTTGACTTAGTCTATATGCATTCATTGGGTGATTCCTTGTGAATTATTCTTGAGTCTATCTATATTCATACATCAATATTATCATCATGGTTTTTATCATTGGTGTGTTGTTTTCAATTGTTTATTGGATCAAGAGTTAGTCCTTATGTATATTTCAGCCAATTTATCATGATGATTTATATCATGATGCATATTGTCACTTGATATAGAAATAATCATCTCAAGAAGTCTTATAAGCAATGGAGCTATATCATTTAATCCTTGGTAACCTTGGAAAATCTTCCCACCCTCCTTGATCAAATCAACCATTTAACCATTCTTATTGTATCAATACTAATACGAATGAGCATCTATGCATTAGCATGTACAACTAAATCATTTACATTGATCAATTATTATTCCTATAATCATATATTTCATCACTTTATGCATTCTTATATGCTTGGTTATTTTTGGATTCTTAAGTCATTAGGCCATCTCATCTACGTTTGCATCCACTCATCTTTAATTTGTATAATAGGCTATATCCTTGAGTTATACTTTTTAATATTCACTATTGGGGCATAATCAAATATCATTTTAAAATCTAGGTCATCTTAATGATTATAATTATCTTTGGGCAAATCATTATTTTGACTCATCCACCTTAACTAGGGCATATGCCTATTTTATTGATTATAACTACCTTTGGTCAAATCAATGTCTCAGCCTTTGTTACTAATTATAACCACATTACGGAAAGTTAGTACTTATTTTTAAATCAATGCATGAAATAATTTTATTGATTGGATTAATCTAAATCATGGGTTAATTTCATACTTATTTTATCCTATTTTTATACCCAATCGGGGTAGCTCCATATGCCATTGATTATAAACACCTATGGGCAAATTAGTCTTTCCCACCCCATTTTATCTTTTTGGTCCTGTTGGTTAACAGATTTGTCCTTATCTAAAAATGTTTTATTTTGACTCTATACCCTTCTTTCTAAAACAAATAAATTAAATAGCAAATGGGTGAACTATTAAGACTAGTTCCCCTCTGAATTAAGGTATAAATCCCTTTAAGATTTTCAATGAATTCAAATATTTAGATACACTTTTAAGCAGAAAGTGTTTTAAAGGTAAAATAACATCAACACATCATCATGTTATGAATGCAAGATTTTATAATAGTTATGGATAATAGAATACATAGATTCTATTTTCAATAATAATCAAATAGATAAACATATATATTACTGAACCAGTAAAGGATAAAACACATATAATGAATTGTCTAATGGGAGAGTAATTACTATATGAAAGAAGATTTCACATAGAAAACCTAATTTCAAATACTCAAATGCTCAAATCTAAGTATGCAGCAATTGATTCTCCTTTTCATTCATAGATAAAAAAATGTTTCAGACAAACATCACATATATTGTCAACAATAGTGGTCCAGTTCTAAAATTTCTTAACTCCTTTTCTTTTCTATCTCTCTATCTCCATCTTTTTCAAATATATATAGTTGCCCTCTTTAATTAATCTTTCAAACTAAACCAAAGTTAAAGTAACTCTGACCCTCATGAGATTTTTTTTTTTTAAAATTCACTTAAAGATCAAGTTTTAAATAGAAAAATAACTAAATAACTGAATAAAAGAAACTATGTAAGTAAAATATTTGCTGAAGTGATGGATTAGGATCTCTATATTTATTGTTTTTGATTGGATAGATATGTTGAGATTTCCACTCCTGAAATGCAGTAACAAACTCTTAAATTTTTGAGAGATTGGGAATATTGATGTGTTTTATTCTTACTTTCTAGATGTTTTCTTCCCTTCAAAAATTTCCCATCTTCTCTGCATGCTCCGGGAGTGTGTCAATGTAATGACAAACCAGTGACTCTACTTCTGAAATCTGAGAGAAATTTTTAGTTAATAAATTGTCACTTTCTTTAACTATGTTGATATTTTCCTTAAAGGATTTAATCATAATAGTGATGTCCTTTTCTAGTTTTCCATCATCTTTTATGTATTTGACATAAATACTTTGTAGATCATGCTGTAATGACTGAATGAATTTAGTTATTTCCTTGATCATTTTTGTGATTTCAATTCACCCTTGTCAGGATATTGAATTCCTCCATTCAATGTTTTTCTTACTTACATAGAATACATATTCATCCAGTCTTATTAAATTCTTTTCAAACAAAAACTTTGTTATTCCATACTTTTTTACCTCATTAATCTAGTTCATCACACCCATCCATTTTCCTTCATCTTTTATCCACAAAGCATTTTGAGTCTTCAAATCTTCAATAGTAATTATGGTTAGATCATATAAATTATTTAGTTTATGAATGTATTTTATACCTTTCTAAATGATGGCATCCAACCAATTATCAAATACCCTGGTAACCATTTTTCTTCTATGTATTTGGTCTAACATCCTTTGATTGATAAGTGATTTTGGGTCAAAAGACAGGGTTAGTTGGGTAATTGGTTATGGATCTGGACTATGAATGGCATCGATGTACTCTTCCATTGATTACATAGTCTATTTTAACTCCATTTTATCTTTTTCATCCTTCCAAGTTCTACTGACTATCCTTTTGGTGGACACTTTGAGGTGATGCACATCCATGGCACGTGATGCAGTCCCAAGATCTATCTTTTCAATTGTAAAATCCTAAACTGTAGGATCTTGAACTTCCTCATTGGTTCTTGGCTATGTTATTTTTGCATTCCAATTCTTTGTATTAGGGTTGACATCTACCTTAGATGTTGTTTTTAAATTTTCAGATTTAGGAGTTTTCCCTAAACACTTACTCACCATATCCTCTAAAGGTAAAAGAAAATGGTACTATTTCCCTTTTGTTACTAATTGAGTTTTCCATCCACTTGGGTGTAGAGGCTAAGACTTTTTTATTACAATTTTTTGATTAAAAGGTACATTTGAAACAATCATCAGTTCAATAGAATCAAAAATAATCACTATCTATTGATCTACACTAACCTCTTCCACCATTGGTTAATTAGATTCTTTATCACCTTTGGCTTCTCATGAATCTTCTTTAGAATTCAAATCTATAATTAATTTTTCATAAATCTAACTCTTTCTTTTACTTTAGGTCCTTGATCTGGTGGCACGAGGAGGTAGAGTAGTTATAAGGGCCTTCTCAGATTCTTTGATGATAGGATCCCTTCCAGTTTTTGCTCTAGAAGTACTTGCATCATAGATAACAATAAGCTAGTTAGAGGAGCTTATTGGGGATGGTGATTCAATTATTGATGTACATTATTGGGAAGCAATTTTTTTAGCTCCCCTTAATTTTTTCTCTCTTAACCATTTCTCATTTCTCCTTATCATTGGGGGGGTCTTAACCTCAATTCTATCTTCTTCATTTTTCTCCCAGTCAATTTCTAAAATAGGTGATTGTTTTATCTGTTCAAATTGCAGATCAATCACTTGTTCTTCATTATCAAAGATTTTTAAATGTCCATATTTAAATTAAGAGTAATTATTTGTCCTAGGGAGAACCTGGACCATAGTCTTCTTTTGACCTCGAATTCATCTGAACAATCCTCCCAATAATCTTCCAATTGAAGAATATGTGAAAACCCTATTCCAAGATCTAAGTTATCCCTGGCAAAACCTTTGGTATCAAATTGGGATATGACCGTGAAGTACTAAAAATTGAATTTTTTAAGATCCAATTCTAAATTCAAAGCATCATATGTTGACTTGCATGAATAAATTCCAAGTTCGATAGGAAAAGATATACCCAATTTATTTTTCATTGGGAATTTTTTATCTAAATATACTAATTGTCTATAAACTTCAATTAACACAAAATAGTCAAAAACATACCTAGGTAACCTCAAAGGTTCATCGTCAAAACCCTTAACTCTGATATAAGTGAACTTGGAAAACTGAATGAAGAAACTACCATAAATGTTGATTAGTTTTATAGATTCATTAGACAACCTTTTATTGATGTTGTTTGATAATTTAAAAGTTAGTTTCCCAATAAAAACATCATTAACCCTCATGTAAGCCTCATAATAATTATACATTTGTAACTGTGAGTAATAAACATAAATTTTGTTGTCTTCAACCAAGGGTGCATGAGGTAATCCTACCCATTATCTTGTAGATGCCAGGATATAGAAGAGGTATGAAGACATATAAAACTCTTTATTTCCCAAACAATTACGTAAATCTAGATTCAAACATTTAGCTATAATTTCTACCCAATCCAAATATTTCTCTCCTTTGAGGATCACTTGTATGAAAAAGTACATCCAGTCTTTCGACATTATATGCATGAGTATTGCCCTTTAGTCTGTGTAGTAATACTATAATATCTTGTACTTCTAGAATCATGTGATTTCTTATTAATGATTTAGGTAGTCTTGAACCCCCTTTTTGGAATTTCAAAAGCCAATTCCTTGCAATCACGCTCTTGTAAATTTCTTTTTTTAATAAAAAATAACCATAGGAAGAAGTGATACTGAGGTCAGAATATAGTTCCTTGGGAGGAATTTTCATCATAAATATTAGGGTTTATCTATTGATATATAGTAAAGCATTACCATATGCAGTCTTCATGCACCTATTCTAAGGTTCATATCTATTCATGCATTCAAGAACTAATTTGGGGCATTATATAGCCATGGGAAAGGCTACAGCTTCAACCAAACCACTTTATACTATCTTTTGCATAATAGGATTTGACACAAGATTTCTATCCCTTTCCTTAAAATCTTTCAAGTCATATTGGACTAGAGAGATGTCCCCAATTTTAGGAGGAGAAAATATGAGACCAAGACCATGCTCGTAATTGAGACATGCATATTTCATGGCTACAAGTTGGAGGATATGATGAAAATAAAAAAATTAAACTTCTTAAATAATACCGTGAACTCAAAATAATTCTTCTTTCCAACCAAGTAATGGAAACACCTTATAGGAATAATAAAACTCACCTTAAATTTATCTAAAATCATTGTGAATTTGAGAAAAAAATATCTTATACCACCTATGTTGTTCTCCTTTGTATCGTCTAGTATGCTTGTTTGCTAAGTTTGAATTATTCTCTCTTGATACAAATATTAACCAAATCAAATAATTAAACTAAAATAATACATGCTAAACATGCTTGATAAGACACACACTCTGACATATGCATTAATGGTGAGCATTTTTTTACACATGATTTTGATGAGTAATGATTATCTATAACCTTATGAAAATTCAAAATTTTTTGCTTTATAATGAGTTTTAGATATATTCTCCTCTAGATCTCCCACTAATTTTAACTTAGAGAAAGCCTCAGGGTGAGATGAGATTATAGTCATTAAACTATTGAACTTTGGAAAATGTGGTTCAATTTCAAGGTTCAATGATAGAGATGAACTACATAGACTGACCAATAGTCATATGATCTTTCCAAAAACTTTAAACTTTGAAACATTGAACCTATTGAACTTTTGAACTCCATTATGTATGTTCAAATGGTAGTTTTAAGTGGTAGGTTCAAATGGTAGGTTCCATGATACATTAATTTATACAAGGGAACTGAATGAACATGAATTTTTACAAAACATTGAGTATTGAACTTTTGAACCATTAAACTTTTAAACTCTGAAAAAGGGTTTAAGTTCAATCAAAAGGTTAAAATTCATAATTAAAATACACAAAGGGACAAACAATTCACTTTGAGAAACTTTGAACTTTGAAACATTGAACCTATTGAACTTTTGAACTTATTAAACTCTTGAACTCTGAGAAAGGTTCAAGTTCAAAGGTTCAATTCTTTTAAAAATTCACACACAAAAGGTGATAAGCAAGTGAACTTCTTTTATGGAAAAATTCATGAAAAATTGAATAAGGATGACTCAAAAGGTAACATTGGCTCTGACTGGGGACTGCATTTTATGACAAAATGTAAAGAACTTAGAAACTCTGGTTACTTATAAACTAAGACACAGAGACAGAAGAACAGGAGAAAGACAAACCAAAAAAAGGGAAAGAAAAACACAAAATGCAACAATAAAGGAAAGGCTATGTACAAAATAGGAGACACCTATTTCACAGTTGATACAACTTAAGATCCTATCCATTATAGGATAGGGGTAAACTAGCTCCATCCAATTATTCCAATTTAAAAGAATTAGGACCAAGTACCTAATGAATTTCAAAAGGTCCTTTCTAATGTGAATCAAATTTTCCATGTGCTCATTTAGGTTCTCTCCTTCTATCCCATATCAATACTTCATCTCCTTCCATGAACTTTCTAGGTCTATTTTTTGATCAAAAATCTTTTTAACCCTAGTTTGATGAGTAGTAATCTGATCAAACAATTCATTCCTTTCCTCATCAATTTTAGTTAAGTACATAACTCTTTTCTCTAAAAAATATTGAAAGTACTGATCTTCAATAACATTTTATAATTTAGCTATTGATAATTTCAGAGGCAATGATAACTATTCCCCTATACCATAAACTAGCTCAAAAGGTGCCATTCTTATTGCTCTTTTTAGGGCTACCCTGTTAGCCCAAAGCGTTTTGTATATGCCAATGTCTAGGGTTATCACTCACCAATTTCTTCATGATGGATATCAAATTTTTATTACTAGACTCTACTTATCCATTCCTTTGAGGGTAATAATCTAATGAGTGAGAAAGAGAGACACTATGTTCATAGCAGAATGAAGTTCTATTGGAGAAAAACTAGTAGCGTTATCTGCCACATTCTTTTAAGGAACACCAAAATATACCATTATATTTTCTTTGAGAAAATTACATACCACTTTTAAAGTGGTTCTCTTCACAGGTGTTGCTTTAACCCATTTCATAAAATAATCAGTTACTATTAAAATGTGTGTATCACCACCACTTGAAGGAGGTAAAAGAGGCCCAATGAAGTCTAATCCCCATTGTTTGAAAGGTTCTTCAATAATGATAAGCCTCAGAGGTAATGTTGCAAGTTGTGGTCTTCATGAAAAAAATTTGCATTTTTCATAGTTAGCCACCTATTTATATGCATCTTTGAACATACCTAGCCAATAATAATAATTTCTAAGGATTTTGAAGGAGGTGATCGAAGAAGAGAAATGTCTACCATAGGCTTCATTATAAAAAACTTTTAATAGTTTAGATTGTTGTTCCTTATCTACGCACCTCAGAAAGGTTCCATCTAATCCCTTTTTGTATAATACATCACCCAAAGTCACATATTTTGTTGATTTTAACTTCAAATTTCTTTTCTCTTTCAAGGATAAGTGACTAGGATAGTCTCCATAAGTAAGATAGTGTACCACATTTAGGAACCATGGATCTTATAAGCTCACCAATAGGAGAGTAAGAAGTTCTTCTTCTTTTTCTTCTTTACTTTTGGCTATCAATTTACACAAACCTTGACCTTTAACTAATTTGGTTGGCTTAAACTCCAGGTCGTATTCTTGAATTTTAGCAACCCACGTTGCTCTATTGTTCATCCCAGCCTCTTGCTGAGTTAGAATGCTTTTCAAAGATGAACTAAGAACAAATAAAACTAAATCAGAATGAAGTATATAATATCTGAATTGTTTAATAGCCTTTACTATAATAAAATCTTGCTTCTCAACCAAAGAATATTTAAGTTCATGCTTCTTGAGAGGAATACTCATAGAGGCTATTGGGGCTTCTATATTTACTTTATTTTTTTGTAACAAGATACTAGACATGGTATGTTCTGAAGCATAATAGTAAATAAAAAAATCTTTTTGGAAATTAGGATTTACCAAAGTAGGTGTTTGTGAAATCACCTCTTTAATATCTTCAAATGCTTTCTTAGCAGCTTCATTCCATTTGAATTCTTGTTTTTCACTCATCATTCCCAAAATATGTTTTGTAATCTTAGAAAAATCAAGAATGGACCTTCTGAGAAAATTAATCTAGCCAAAGAAAGACTTAACTCTAGTCCTATTAGAAGGAAGGCTTAGTTTTTGTATTGCTCTAACTCTTTTTGGGTCAATTTTGATTCCACTTTTTGAAACTAGGTGTCCCAATAACTTCCCTTTTGTAACATAGAAGACCAACTTCTTAGGGTTAAGATATATCCCATGACTCTAACATCTTTATAAAATATTCTCTGGATCCTTCAGATGATCCTCTCTTTTTCTAGAGAAAATAGTCAAATCATCAAGATAAATGACAATAATTCTATCTTTAGAATATTTAAAGGATGAATCCATCGCCCGTTGAAAAGTTACACTAGCATTAATCAAATCGAAGGGCATACAATATAAGTAAAAGTTCCTTGAGGTGTAATTGATGAGGCCAGGATATGCCCAATAAATGTATAATAAATGACCTCATCTTACTCTCTCTTTTTATTAAGTTTGATTGCATTTTGTAACTTCTATTTTGATCTGACATGAGTTAGGATGTGATTATCCATCTTTTGTTGATTATGATTCTAACATTTTAAAAGACTTGTAATTCCTAACAAGTGTGTTGAAAAATTCTAGTATTGTAATAAAATAGGTCATTATCAGGCTAAAGAACAAACATGAAGTGGGTTATATATTTTTGGAAGCATTGGACTCAATTTAGATTAGTTCCAGAACCTATAAAATCTATTTTGAAACCATCACAGCTAGTTTTGAAACCTACGAAATCTATTCCAGAACCATCATAGTTAGTTCTAGAAATCTACCATACTATTTCAAGTTGTTGCATTTTTGGACTTAGCTCTAGAACTCTATATTTAGCTCTGGTACTCCTTCAGATAAGTTCTAGAACTTTTATGGCTAGATATGGAACTGATGAGGATCTATTCCAAACAGTCGGTGATCTATCAAAGATCAATGATCCCTTTAAATCAGGAATAGATTCTTGATTTTCTAAACTAGAAGAATCAATACAATTATCACACAGTTGGAAATCCAACCACATCTTGATTCAGCATCTATTTTAGGCACAATTTAGTTCCATCATATCTATGAAATAGTTACAACCATCAAAGCATCTATATATACAGACTTGATATAGATATAGAATATAGAAAATAGAGAAAGAAGATAGAGAAAATCATAGAAGAATAGAGAGATAAAGGAGAGCTTAGTACATTTGTAATACAAAACATTTTATCAATGAAATAGCCATTCCTATTTTGAAAGCAAATTGAATTGTTCAAATCCTGTTCTAGGCAGAGCAAGGGCCCACTCCTCCAAAGAACCAAGATCTTCAATTTTGTCGGTATTTATATTTATATTATCAAAAGTAAATAGGTAAATCTATTAAATCTATAAATATTTCCAACTCTTTAAAATTAATATTTGTTGTAAATTTGTTCCTGCAGGCATTTTAGATTAAATTTCATTCTTGCAATGTGTGTTTATTTTTAGCAATCAATTTCATTCCTACAATGTGTGTTTATTTCCAATAATCAATTTTATTTTTTCAACGTGTGTTTGTTTCCAGCAATCAATTTATTTTCTGCAACATGTGTTTATTTTTGGCAATCAATTATATTTCTGCAACGTGTGTTTATTTCTAGCAAATTTACATAGTTTGATTCTAATAAGGTTTTAACCAAGAAATCCTTAAGACATTAAAAACCCCCCTAAAACAAAAAATATATAAAAATACCCCCATTCAATTACTAAATCATTACGATTCTTCTTGTTGCATACAACTTTAGACACAGCCCTAGTTAAATATGACATCAACAAAAAGTTGATTAAATGAAGGGAATAATAACACCCAACATTTTTGGCACCATTGCCAGGGAACACTAGTTAGAATTTTCTAATTAGGTGTCAACAAGAGAAACAATCATTCATTTAGTAATTAAAAAAATTTCCCTAATTTATGAGTAGACCACAAGACTCAAAGGGAAGATTTCTCCCCAAAATTTCTGAACAAGAAATTCCATCATCCTCTAGTTTAAGAAAAGATGTTGAACAAGAATTGGAGGCACCATTATCTCCTTTAAAACAAGAAGCAAAATTGCCATCTTTAGAATTTTTGGATCAGTCACTAGAACCAAGTAAAACCATAGGGAGGAGGATTATTTCTCAAGATCCATTGAGGGAAAGTTTGGATTCTCAATTGAGTATTCAACCCCCTACTCCTGACTTTTCACCATCCCCAAAATAGACCACATACCACATTGATTGGGAGAAGGAATTAGAAAATCCCAGAAAGATGGAGCGAGAAGCTAGAAGAGAACTTGAGAGAACCTTTACCTATTCCATTCATATCAAGGATGATGAAACCACTATGAAAAAAATTCACCTGCACATTTTTCCACATTTAGAGGAATGTCATCTGAGGATCCTGACTGATTTTTGTTTGAGTTTAAAGTACTATGTCAAACTTATGATTACAAGATAGATAATCAAAAAATGAAGTTATTTCCATCTACCCTGAAGGATGCATCAATGAGGTGGTTTATAGGATTAACATCTAATTCTATTACCAATTGGGAATAAATGGAAACTATATTCCTAGAAAAATATCAAGATTACTATAGAGGAAGAAATTGAAAGGAAAAAATTTTCAAAATCAAACAGGAAGAAGACGAAAATATGGAAGATTATTTGGACAAATTCTTATTTGTGAGTAAAAGATGTGGATTTCTACTTCAAGAAGATTTAAATAAAACCATTTTTATCAAAGGTCTAGATGATGAATCTAGATAAACCCTTGATTTAATTAGTGGAGGAAACATTTCTCAATTAAGAATGGATGAAATCATAGAAATTTGTAGAAACTATTCAAGAACAAGGGGTGGACCTAGAAAAGGGAAAATGGTTAAAAATTTGAATCCAGATATAAACAAATTGATGGATGAATTGGAAAACTTTAAAATAGATATATTAGTTCAATTAACCTCCACCATGGATGGATTGCAAGCTAAAACAAATGCCCAACTTGAACCATTAGCCATGCATTGTCCTAGATGCAAGAAGAAGCATACACTAAGGGAATGTCCTTTGGATAAAATAGAAGTATGTCTTATCTGTGAATCTAAAGAACATGATACTCATGCTTGTTCTCTTCTTCCACTCGTAAAAAATCAAATCAAACAAAATAATACATTATCCACCATAGAAGAATTAAATTTTGTTCAGAGACAACCTAATCAAGGACAGTTTATGCCAAGATCAACTCCTAATCCTTGGATGATGCCATGGGCAGCTCAAATAGTACCACAAAGTTGGGGACAACCACTTTGGGCCCCTCAACCCACATGGCATCCTTAGGATTGGGCAAGTCAATCTTGGAATACTCAAGGGCATCAGTAACCTTGGGCTAGTCAAGGAAATCCTTATGCTTGGCTACAACCTAGATGGAGCCCTAGCAATTATGCGCAAGGAAAAACATATCCAAATCAAAACCAACAAGCCATAATGGGACCTCTAGCACAAAATCCATAGATTAAAAACATAGTCCAAACCCAAATACTATCATAACTAGTAACAAACCCAAGAAACAAACAAACAACTCATGTATACAAAATAGAAGTAGAGAAATTAGTTGATTTAAATACAATGGATTGTAAAAAAATTCAAACCAAATCTGGAAAAATAGTTAGCAATCCACCTATTATAATCATTGAGATGACAGAAGAAGCTAAAACCCCTAGCACAGTTACACTTAAGGAAGATGAGAAAGAAAAAGATAAGGAACCAAAAAAAATCTACTAAGAATCCATTTCTAGAAAGACTTAAAGAAACCACAGAACTTAAGGAATCTGAATTGGTGCAGGAACTAAGAAGATTGAATATTGAAATACCATTGTTACAAGCAATTAAGGATATTCTAGAGTTGAACAAGTTAATCAAATTGTTATATTTTAAAAAACTTGGAAGAAAGAAACAAAACCCTAGGAATTTTCAGGTAGACGGGAAACTTGTTGATTTATTAGCAGGAAAACTCTTACTACCTAAATATGGAGATCCTGAAAGCCCTGTTATTTTTGTTTCTACATGGAATAAGGATATACATAACTTTTTAATTGATTTGGGTGTAGCTATTAATGTAATGATAGTGGACACTTTGAAAACATTACCATTAATGGGCATTCAACCTACTAATACCATATTACAGATGGCAGATCAGTCTGTAGAAAAACTAGGAGTTATTAAAGATGTGGCAGTAATGGTGGAATCTTGGGAATATCCAATTAACTTCCTTATATTGCAGCCAAAAGTTAAAACACTTGGTTATCCCATTATTTTGGGGTAACCGTGGTTAGCTATAGTTTCTACCTTAATTGATTGTAGGTCAGGTGATATGACTATTTCAAATGGTAAGAATTCTAAGCAAATTTCATTATATCCATCTGCACAACCTTTTATTGATAATCAAGAAAATTTATGGGTTAATAATCCTGATATTAAAGAGAAAAATCTATCTTCTTTGGCTATGATAACATTGTAGGATCATGTATGAGAAATAGATGATATGGTTAATCCTTCATTAAATGAACATCAATCATCATTGGAGCAGTCAGGATTAGTTCCAAAACCATCACAGTTAGTTCTAGAACCATCATAGTTAATTCCAGAACCATCATAGTTAGCTCTGGAACCATCACAATTAGTTTCAGAACCACACCAATTCTCTACAAGAGAAGATAACTTCGCTATAGAGGAATGTGATTTCTCTTGGAAAGAGGAAGGGTCTGTAGCATCAACATTATAGATATCAAGATATGGTGAATAATTTTTGGAAAATAACAGTAACGAGGAGTTTGACCTAGAATAAGATAAGTATCATAACTCTTCCTGTTGTCCTTTGTCCAGCATTCTGCCTCTAGGAACTTTTGAAGATGTTGTTACATATCATATATTTTTACCACGTGCCTATCCACTAAACACCTTAATGGAACCCTTTCAACAAATCAGCTCATCATATCCTAGAACCAAACATGTTGAGATTCAACTAAGAAATTTTTTGAATATTAATAGCTAGTTAAAGAAAGATGAAGTTAAACTGTTTGATGTTCTAAAAGATCATACTAAAGCATTTAATTTGGAATATAGAGATGTGAAATGAATTCATCCAAGTATTTACACCCATCACATTTATACTAAAAATATTAGACCAGTTAGACAACCTTAAAGAAGGATTAATCTAGCCTTAAAGGATATAGTCAAACAATAAATTGAAAAACTATTACAAGTAGGTTTTATCTACCCTATCTCAGATAGCCAGTGGGTGTCTCCTCTTGTAATTATCCCTAAAAAGAATGGAAAATGGAGAATTTATGTTGACTATAGGGAACTAAACAAAGCCACCCTGAGAGATTATTTTCCCTTACCATTCATAGATCAAGTTTTAGAAAACCTTTTAGGTAAATAATACTTTTCCTTCTTGGATGGATTTAGTGGATACAATCAAATCCAAATTGATGTTGAGGATCAGAACAAAACTACATTTACTTGTCCATGGGGTACCTTTGCTTATAGGGTATTGCCATTTGGACTATGTAATGCTCCAGCAACCTTTCAAAGCACTGTATTAGCAATTCTGTAGACCTAACAAATGACTGTGTGGAGGTATACATGGATGACTTTACTATGTATGGAGGTACATTTGAAGATGCCTTAAAAATTTTGGACAGAGTATTAATAGGATGTGAACAATATCACTTATCTCTTAGTCATGAGAAATGTTTGATGATGGTTGATGAAGAGATCATATTAGGGCACCATATTTCAAAACAAGGAATTTAGATTGACCAAAACAAAATCAAGATTATTTTAGACTTACCTATCCCACAAACTCCTACAAATATCAAATCATTCTTAGGACATGCTAGATACTATAAGCATTTTATCAAGGATTTTAGTAAAATTGTTGCCTCCATGTTTATATTGCTTACCAAAGACTGTGAATTTCTTTGGAATGAATAGTGTTGACATTCTTTTGAATAAATTAAAGAGAAATCAATAACTACCCCAATATTGTAAGGACCTAATTGGGAAAAACCTTTTCACATCCAAACTGATGCCTCAAATACCTCAATTGGTGTAGTTTTGGGACAGAGAGATGAAGAAGAAAGAATGTATGCTATTTACTATCTTAGTAAAAATCTTACTCCCACTGAAAGAAATTACACTACCACTAAAAAAGAATTTTTGGCCATGATCTATGCAGTCAATAAATTTAGACATTACATTAAAGGGTACAAAACATTCGTACATATAGATCACTCAATAATTAAATATTTAATGAACAAACCAGTGGTTGGAGGTAGAATAATTAGATGGTCATTACTTCTACAAGAATTTTATATTACCATTGTGGACAATCCAGGAAAATCTAATGTAGTGGTTGATTTCTTGTCAAGATTGACCAGTACAAGGAAGCAGGATCCAGTCAAGGATAACTTTCCAAATGAACAATTGTTTGTTATTTTAGCTAACACACCATGATTTTATGACATGGAAAATTATCTAGAAATAGGGAATTTTCCTCCTTCTTTCACTAAAAATCAAATAAAAAAATTAATCAAAACCAGTGCACAGTTCAAATGGTTAAATGGAATTCTATTTAAATGTGGTCCTAATTTGGTTTTACGCAGGAGTGTAAGAGAAGATAAAATTTTTGACATCCTTCAGGCATGTCATGATGAACCAAGTGGAGGACACTATTCAATGAAAAGAACAGCCCATAAGATACTTGGCACTAGTTACTATTAGCCATCTCTATACAAAGATGTGAAGAGATATATCATGTGGTGTGATCCTTGTCAAAGGATGAGACAGCCAACCATTACCAATGAAATGCCTTTACAACCACAAGTAGTGATTGAACAATTTGAGAGATCGGGATTGGAATTTGTTAGATCTTTTAATCCTCTTTCACAAGGAAAAGATTATATTATTGTGTGTACTGATTATGTAACAAAATGGGTAGAAGTGCAAGCTTTAACAAATGCCACTGAAGAAGCAGTTGTTGATTTCCTTTGGCATAGAATTATGGTAAAGTTTGGAACACCAAGAAGCTTAGTTTTAGACCAGGGACCATAATTTATGTCCAATATAATCCAATCTTTCACAATATATTATCAAATCAATCATAAGAATTCATCTCCCTATCACCCACAAGCAAATGGATAAGTTGAAGTAACAAATAGAGATTAGAAAACATCCTCACTAAAATAGTTGAAGCTGAAAGAAGAGATTAGGTAAAAAGACTACCTAAATCTATCTGGGCTTACAATACAACTTGGAAAACCATAATAGGGTGTTCACCATATGAGTTAGTCTATGGGAAAAATATCTTGTTGCCTATTGAGTTTAAACTATAGACATTGAGGACAACAGCTAAGGTGGGAATTAAATTAGATGTAGCTCAAAAGGAGCGAATCTTTCAACTCAATGAATTAGATGAATTCAAAATAGAAGCACTTCACCAGATAGAGATAATCCAAGGCCAAAGGAAGTAATGGAATGATTTGCATATCAAGGAAAGACAATTCAAAGTAGGAGACTGGGCATTGTTGTTTGATTCTAAGTACCAACAATTCAAAGGTAAATTAAGAACTAGATGGTTGGGACCTTATCAGATCAAGCAGATATTTGACAATGGTTATATCCAGTTACTTCCCATTGATGGTAGTAGAAGAATACTCTTGGTTAATGGACACAGGCTAAAACTTTATAGGAAGACTCTTATTAAGGATGAATTCTTGAAGCAGATTGAATCAAGCAAAGAATTTGATCATATGGAAGAACTCAGTTCTTCCAAAATGATCAAATAACCAGATGAAAAGATCCAAAATAAAGGGAAGAGAATAAAAACCAGTAAATGGTACTCTTCCCCAAAAAAAAGAATGAAAACTAGTAAATGGCATTCTCTTCCCAAAAAAAATAAAATCAGAGATCAATTGAAAATCAGTGATGATGGCTGATCTTCTCAAATAAATGGCTAATTCAAATTAAACTTTTTTGAATTCTAACTATTTTCTAACCATTTTTCAAGGATGATGTGTTTGCATGATGGAAGGATTACATCATCAAGGATGGTAATTATGTTTTTAACTTGTTAAGGGTTAAATAAAAGTTTACATGTGTGATTAGACTTGATTTAGAAATATTAGTATGATGAGTCATCTATTATACATCATGGTTAAATGTGAAAAATCATGAGAAGGATATTAATGATGGAATGAGTTGGTGGATAACTATAAAAAATTATTCTTGTGATTGAAGCAACTGAATCCACCAATTTTATAGCTAAGTACAATAGTTCTACAATTAAGTACAGTAATTCCACAACCAAATTCACCAAACCAACAACCAGATTTGCTAGTTTCGTAGCTATAATCATCAGTTCTATTGATATGAGTAGCAATTTTTAGCTAACCTATGAAAGATTCCAAAAAACAAAATAGAAAAATAAAAAAATAATGAATCATGGGAATCAAAAATAAGTTATAACCAGAAAATGATACCCAACTCCTTGCAGATGAAGAAGTAGCAAATATCTTTCAACAAGCAAGATGGCTAGAGTTTTTGAGGAAATTTCCCAAACACAATGATGAACTAGTAAGATAATTTATTATTAATTTAGAATAAACAAGGACAAAGGTTAGGAAGGTTTTCATTCCTTTTTCTGTGAATATCATAAGTGAGATGTCTGGAATACCTATAATGCATGTCCCAAACCCTATCAAAGGAACATTGAAAGACCCTGGCTAAAACCCTGTTGAAAGAAGGGGAAGCTAAATCCCAATATATTTATAATACAAAGCAAATCATCAAAGGAGTTAAGAGGGATAGCTTTCCTAAACCCTTTGACAAAGTAGCATTCTGGATAATTAAGTATTTAACCTGTGATGGGCAATATGGGATAGTAGGAAAAAAGTCTTAAAAATCCTTATACACCTTAGATATGGAGCTAAAAAACCAAAATATATAGTAAACCTTCCAAGGTTTCTTTTTGAATCCATCCATACCATGGCCCAGAGGTATTCTTGGGGTGTAAGAATAATTAGACATCATGGGTTAGTGCATTTGGTATGCCAACACCATTTCCTTTCCAAGAAAAATGGGGAAGAAATGTGGAAAAAATTTCTTGGCAAATTTGGACAAAAACATAGTAATCCTAGAAGAACAATAGCAACTCCTCCTACTCTTTCAGTTTATTTGAAAACTACTACCATTGCTGAAGAAAAAAAAGATTAGGGGAAGAGGAAATACCAAAAAGGAGAAAATCTGTAAGAAAAGCTAAAATTGCAAACCCTACTGAACCTTCTCAAGTCATTTCTTCTTCTATTGAGGCTATAGAAGAACTAGTACCTACCTCTGACAATGACAGTTCACCTAAGCCTGAACAAAAGGTGAAAACCAAAAGATGTTCTAAGAGGAAATCTATGTCTACACATTTTGAGGCTCCTCAAGAAAGAAAACATCATAAAAAGTCTAAAGAAAGTTCAGAGGAGCTAGAAGAACAAGAAAGGCTAGAAACTGAAGCTGCTAATATTTTGGATAGCATGGCCTTGACTCCTCCTAGACCAAGCCAAATAGAAAAGGAAAAATAAGATGAAAGATTTGAGGATCCAATTTTCCAAGAAATGGGTGAGATTGCAGCACCATCACATGTAGAAGATGAACAAGGATCTTGGAGAAGGAAAGGGAAATCCCCTATGGTGGAAGAGGAATGCTCAACTCCCCAAGAACTTTCAGAAAAAGAACAAAACTAGCAAATTAAACAAGCTCTATTTTTTTCCAGAGTAGAACTCATTATCAAGGAAAAGGATGAGGAATTGAATTTCCTCAAACTCAAGTTAGAACAAAAGAAAATGCTCCTTGAAAAACTAATAAACCATCTCATAGCCAGGAATGAGGAATTAGTAGAAGTTAAAAGGCAACTAATAGAGAATGAGGAAAAATGTACAATACAAACCTCTGTGTCAACAATCTTTGCATAGACTAAATTGGCTTATCTACCACTCAAATAGTTATGGGATGACACATGTAGAGAACTTAGTGAACTCAAAACATCTAATACAGACTTGAAAGGCAAACCGGCGAAAGAAGAGAAAGCAAGGAAGGAATGGGAAGACAAATTTTACAAGGAGGAAAATGATAAGTATAAATGTCTTGTGAAAATACAAATAGTTTGTATGATAAGTGAGAAGTTACTTGCATGCAGAAAACCTTCTCCTATTTATAGCATGTTTTTAAAGCAACAGTTCATTCACTAGTAGTTGGCAAGGATAGCATGTGGCTTTCCACATGAAATAAAAGATGAAGGTGATTTCTCAGCCGCCTACTCCTTAGCTAATATAGAACAGAAAAACCTTCTTTATGAATTTTACCTCTACAATTTTATGCTAGAAAGAAATACAAATTTTATGATTAATTTTTATGCAGGAGAATGTCAGCTTAACACATTTGTCTCTATTCTTCAAAATCAGATTGCATGGAAAGAATGGGAGTTAGAGCATTGGTCAAAGTCTAGTTCATCCAGTCTCTGTATGAGAATTCATTATGGTAATCTATCTGCCTTTGCTACATATTTCCAATCCCATGAATTTAATGATAAATTCATGGGACTTATCTTTTCATTGTACATCAAAGCATGGATTTATTCACTGCTTATGAAAGGGAAAATTTTGATAATATCTATGATGCATGTTTAAAAAGATGAGAATTTCTCCTAGTGGCATTGAAAATAAGGGAAGTAATGTCCCCTTCAAATTTGATCTGGAGTTTATAAAGGGAAAAATCTTTATGCACAATAATTCCCCAGATCAATGAAACTCCCTTGAGCATATGGATAGGAATGCAGACAAGGCCACCTCTACTTCTCACCCCCATATCTCCTTGGCAAAATAGAGAACCTCAACATCCCACTCAGTTTGAGGATTGGAAAAGAAAAGTAGAAGTAGGAACATGGTATAGTTCTTCTAAGTGAAAGCATTGGGATATTCAGTTTCAGCCATTTGATCTGAGCAATCAAATGGAATGCAGGATATACAATCCTAAATTTGAAGAATGAAGTTTGTAAAGGGACTTACAAACAAGTAAGTATGGGGGAAATGATGAGGCTAGGATATACCCAATAAATGTATAATAAATGACTTCATCTTACTCTCTTTTTTTATTAAGTTTGATTGCATTTTGTAACTTTTATTTTGATCTGAGATGAGTTAGGATGTGATTATCCATCTTTTGTTGATTGTGATTCTAACATTTTAAAAGACTTGTAATTCCTAACAAGTGTGTTGAGAAATTCTATTGTTTCAATAAAATAGGTCATCATCAAGCTAAAGAACAAATATGAAGAGGATTACATGTTCTTGGAAGCATTGGACTCAATTCAAATTAATTCTGAAACCTGTAGAATCTATTTCAGAACCATCATAGTTAGTTCCAAAACCTATAGAATCTATTCCAAAACCATCACAGTCAATTCCAGAACTCCACCATACTATTTCAAGTTGTCACATTTTTGGACTTAGCTCTAGAACTCTATATTAAGCTCTGGTACTCCTTCAGATAAGTTTCAAAACTTTTGTGGCTAGATATGGAACTGATGATGATCTATTCCAAATGACCGGTGATCTATCAAAGATCAATTATCCCATTAAATCAAGATTAGATTCCCAATTTTCTAAATTGGCAAAATCAAGACAATTATCACACAGCTGGACATCCAACCACATCTTGATTCAACATCTATTCTGGGCACAATTCAGTTCCATCATATCTATGAAATAGTTACAGCCATCAAATCATCTATATATACAGACCTAATATAGATATAAAATATAGAAAATAGAGAAAGAAGATAGAAGATAGAGAAAATCACAAAAGAATAGAGAGATAAAGGATAGCTTAGTAGATTTGTAATATAGAACATTTTATCAATGAAATATCCATTCTTGTTTTGAAAGTGAATTGAATTATTCAAATCCTGTTCTAGGTGGAGCAAGGGCCCACTCCTCCAAAGAACCAAAATCTTCATTTTTATTGGTATTTATATTTCTATTAGCAAAAGTAAATAGGTAACTCGATTAAATTTATAAATGTTTCTAACTCTTTAAAATTAAGATTTGTTGTAAATTTTTTCCTGTAGGCATTTTAGATTAAATTTCATTCCTACAATGTGTGTTTATTTCTAGCAATCAATTTCATTCCTACAATGTGTGTTTGTTTCCAGAAATCAATTTCATTTTTGCAACGTGTGTTTTTTTCTACCAATTAATTTCATTTCTACAATGTGTGTTTATTTTTAGCAATCAATTCCATTTATGTAATGTGTGTTTATTTCTAGCAGATTTGCATAGTTTGATTCCAATAAAGTTTTAACCAAGAAATCCTTAAGATATTAAAAACCCCCTAAAACAAAAAAAATATACAAATACCCCCATTCAATTACTAAATTGTTATGATTCCTCTTGTTTCATATAGCTTTAGACATAGCCCTGGTTAAATATGACATCAATAGAAAGTTGATTAAATGAAGGGGATAACGACACCCAATAGTAGTGAAAGTATTTTTATGTTGGTCAACTACAACCACACTTATCTAATTATAACTTGAGAACCCATCTAACATGGATATCATTTCTGACTTAGCAACAGTTTGCAAAGTGTGATCCATCATAGGTAAGGGATAATTATCTTTTAAACTAGCTTGGTTCAAATTCTTGAAGTCAACACAGATTCTTATTTCTCCATTCTTTTTACATACTAGAACAATGTTCACCACCCAAGTGGAGAGATGAATTAGATAAATAATCCTAACCTTCAACATCTTGTCAATCTCCTTAAAGATAGCGTCAGTAACTTTTGGGTTGTAATTTCTCAGCTTCTATCTCAATAGAATTTCATTTTCTTTCAAAGGAATATGATGCTGAAACTATCCATGTCTAAAATATATAAGGTCATCATAGCACCAAGCAAAGACATCCTTATACTTAATCAATACATTAATTAATTCATTTTTATCATCTAGTGAACAATACCTACCAATAGAGATCTATTTAGGGCCAGTCTCACTTCTAATATTGATTTTCTCATAATCCTTCATTTTGTTAGGATGTTGGACAAGTTTGCCTTTAGTATATTCATCTTGTCTAGTGAACAAATGTTCTAGAGAGACCAATCCTTTAGGTATTTTGTTTCCTTTTAATTAAATTATATCATCTTTTGGATTGATCCCTGGATTAGGACTAAATTCTTTACATTCTATTTTAGAACCTTCAAAATAAGTCCCCAAGAACATATCAACATTCTTCAACAAAAATTTGATCTATTTATTACTCTCAAAAACTTGCCAATTTTTAGCATTATCTGGGACATTAGGATGATAGACTAGTTCTATTCTATATGAATCCCTTTTGAAATTGGGGTGTGGGAGAAGAAGAGAAGTTGATACTACTATAGAATCTACTTGAGTGTTCTAGTCTTTGGGAATTGCATCAATAGAAAAGGAATCAAAACATTCTATCTCATCCCAAACTTTATTTCTGTAATGTCTTAATCTATCATTTTTAGCTTAAAAATGCATCTCACTTGTTTGATAATTAATTCAGCATCTCCTCTTGCCTTGAGTATTTGTACACCCTTTCCTTTATTCATTTAACCCAAGTAAAAAATCTTCATATTCTATAGTGCTATTAGTGTTTTTAAATTCTGGTTTGAAAGAGTAAGGAAAAGTTTCACCTTCAGGTGAGATCAACACAACTCCTACTCCTAAACCAATAGTAGCACAACTACCATCAAATTCCATGGTCTATAGATCATCTAAATGAATAGACTTTGGGATAGATTCTTCCTTAAAATCTTTAGAGGAAAGAGAATAATTACCAAATTCACATTCTTTAAATAGAATCTAAGACTTAGGATCATCAAAAGGATATAATTTAAACTTACATTTAGGTTTAGGTTCTAGCTTAAATTTCTACTTTCCCACTAGAATTATATCTTCTGACCAATCCAATTTAATCTACCCTCCCAAATCTTTACAAAAATTCTTGCTCAAAAATATCCCATAACTAGCAGGAATATTCGCTACCAAAATAGTCAACTTCACCTTTTTATTAGGATAGGCTGCAAGAGCAACTCATGCATCTTTAATTTGTCTGAGCAAAGATATCTATTTTCCATCCATGGAATAACATCTACCAAATGCTTTTATAAGATATAATCCTAAGGCTTTGGCTACAGAAGGCATTATATTATCAGAAGCACCTGAGCCTATGATATAATTGTTGAGTTTATGACCATTTATGAACAAAGAAACATAAAATAGGTTGGGCTTCATATCAAACATATAAGGAGTATCATCAAATGAATTTAGGGTCATTCTAGAAGTATGAGTGGGTGATTCAAGTGAAGAAGTAAATAATTAGGCAATGGGAGACTCAGTCTTAACGTTTAATTGACTTTTAGGTTCAACTTGTGTAGGACCATTTTTTACATATTTAAGCAATTTATCAAGTTCTTTGGGTTTCAACCTGAGGTATTCAGTAGAGGATATTTCAATTTTTACAAACTTACAAAATTCTAAAATATCAAAATAAGTCTCACAATCATTTCTATGTAACAATTTACTTTATTGTGTCTTAGCATCAGAAGTTTTAGTAAAGGGTTCCTTACCTTTAACAGGCACTTCTTGAGTATTAGAAAACTTCATATTATTTTGACTTCTGGTAAGTACAGCATATGAAGGATCTTCAAGAGTAACTAATATTTCACCTCCTCTTTTTGAATCTAAATCATATTCTAGAAAGTGTATTTCAGAGTCACCAGGTCTCTCAAATCTCCTTTCTCCTTTAGTAATCTTCTCTAAGACATCTTGAGTAGCAGTCATTTGAGTATATCTAAGCATCTTTGGACAAGAATTTCTATCATGATCAATACTCAAATGAAAGACACACATGTTATTTCTTTTAGGAGGGGCTTCAATAGTCAATCTTGGTTATGTTGATGCAAGTGGTAATGTCTTACCAGTATTTGCTTGTTGATTTCTTCTACCAATATCTTGATATGGTTGTTGGAATGAAGTACTAGTCTTCGGTAATTGTCTTTTAAGGGAAATCATATCATTGACTAGCCTTTGAACCATAGGATTCATAGAGGATGAGGGATGAGCATTAGGTACTTGGACTTCTTTCTTCCATTTTCTAGCCATAATAAGATCATTCTCTAACTCAATTACCAATGATTGTGTATCTATTAAATCGGCAATTACACCTCTTCTGAGATAAAAACTTATATCAGGAGGCATAGAATTAATAAAGAAATATTTCTAATTCTTAGCAATCGATCTTTTAGCAGTAGGAATCTTATGCATAATTCTATTGAATTTGGCTATAAATTCCCTCATGGGTTCATGTATCTCCTTCTTGAGCTGAGTCAATTGAGTAAGAAGGGAATATTCATCTTCTACAATTTTGAACCTATTTTCAAACATAGTTTTTATATCATTCTAGTTTGTGATTGAGAAATCAGTTAGATGAAAAAACCATTATGCTATAATATTAGCTAGAGTTTACACAAAAATCCTTATGGCTACATCTTGATGTTGCATGCCTAACACACCACATGCCACTACAAAGGCACTCAGATGTTCCTCTAGTTGTCTTCCATCTCCATTAAATTTGGGTAAATTTTCCCTTACATTTTTAGGCAAAGGATTGAGGTTGGCCCCTAAATTTAGAGGTCTTATGGCTGCATCCCAAGGTTGGGCCATTGGAAGAAAACTTATGACAAAAAGAAATATAGTACCAAAAAGAGTTAAGGCTTGATAGACAAAGGATGTAGAGGGTTTAGGAGGGATAAGAGGTCTACTTCTATATTTTCTAATGTGGGTAGCAATATAAGGAAAATTTAAGCTTTGCAATGTTTGAAAAGTAGAATTCTCAATTCCTTCTCTTTTTAAAGACCTTATGTATCTTCTATAATCCAGCTTATGATATTATTATTATTAACTTTGCACTTCAGGGGGGTTTAATTCCTTGTTGCATTTTCTACTTGCCTTCTTTACCTAAGTAACAACAATCTTATATTATCATCCAATTCTTCTTTTTTTTCTAATATTCTATTTGTTATCCTATAATCATCAATATTTTGATGAGAATGCCAAGCAAAAGTATTTAACTAACTAATAATATCTTCTTGTTTGTCTTGAAAACCAAGATTAAGTTGAAAAATAGGAATTATATTTTCATGTAGAAGCACCATTGTTGCCTCATATTAAGGTGACTAATCTTTCAGTAAATATTTCAATTTTGATCCCCGGTGGAGTCACCAAAAATTGTTGGTTAACAGATTTGTCTTCATCTAAAAATGTTTCATTTTGACTCCATACCCTTCTTATTCCAAGAACAAATAAGTTAAACAATAAATGGGTGAACTATTAAGACTAGTTCCCTTCTGAATTAAGGTACAACTCCCTTTAAGATTTTCAATGAATTCAAATATTCAGATACACTTTTAACTAGAAAGTGTTTTAAAGGTAAACTAACATCCACACATCATCATGTTATGAATGCAAGAGTTTATAACAATGATGGATAATAGAATACATAGATTCCATTTTCAATAACAATTAAATAGACAAACATATATAATGTTGAACCAGTAAAAGATAAAACACATACAATGAATTGTCTAATGGGAGAGTAATTACTATATGAAAGAAGATTTCACACAGAAATCCTAATTTCAAATACTCAAACACACAGATCTAAGTATGTAGCAATTGATTCTCCTTTTCATTCATAGATGAAAAATGTTTCAGACAAACATCACATATATTATCAACAACAGTGGTCCAATTCTGAAATTTCTTAACTCCTTTTCTTTTCTATCTCTCTATCTCCATCTTTTTCAAATATATATAGTTGCCCTCTTTAATCAATCTTTCAAACTAAACTAGATTTAAAGTAACTCTGACCCATACATGATTTAGTTTTTTTACAAATTCACTTAAAGATCAAGTTTTGAATAGAAAAGTAACTGAATAACTGAATAAAAGAAACTATTTAAGTAAAATCATTACTGAAGTGATGGATTACGATCTCTAGATTTGCTATGTTTGTTTGGATAGACACGTTGAGCTTTCCACTCTTGAAATATTGTAACAAACTCTTGGATTTTTGAGAGATTGTGATTACTAACATGTTTTATTCTTGCTTTCTAGATGTTTTCTTCCCTTCAAAAGTTTCCCATCTTCTCTGCGTGCTCCGAGAGTGTGTCGATGCAATGACAAAGAAGTGACTCTATCTTTGAAATATGAGAGAAATTTTTAGTTAATAAATTGTCACTTTCTTTAACAATGTTGATCTTTTCCTTAAAATATTGAATCACAATATTGATGTCCTTTTTTGGTTTTCCATCATCTTTTATGTATTTGACATCAATACTCTATAGATCATTCTATAATGACTAAATGAATTTAGTTATTTCCTTGATCATTTTTTTGATTTCAATTCACCCTTATTAGGATACTGAATTCCTCCATTCAATATTTTTCTTACTTACATATAATACATCTTCATCCAGTCTTATTAAATTATTTTTTGACAAAAACTTTGTTATTCCATACTTTTGTACCTCATCAATTTGGTTCATCACACTCATCCATTTTCCTTCATCTTTTATCCACAAAGCATTTTGCGTATTCAAATCTTCAATAATAATTATGGTTAGATCATATACATTCTTAAGTTTATGAGTGTATTCTATACCTTTTTGAATGATGGCATCCAACCAATTATCAAATACCCTGGTAACCATTTTGCTTCTGTGTATTTGGTCTAACATCCTTTAATTGACAGGTGATTTTGGATCAAAAGATAGGGGTAGTTGGGAAATTGGTTGTCGATCTAGACTATGAATGGTGTCGCTATACTCTGCCATTAACCACACAGTCTATTTTAACTCCCTTTTATATTTTTCATCCTTCCAAATTCTACTGACTATCCTTTTGGTGGATTCTTCAAGGTGATGCACATCCATGGCACGTGATACAGTCCCAAGATCTATCTTTTCAATTGTAAAACCTTGAACTATAAGATCTTGAACTTCCTCATTGGTTCTTGGCCAAGCTATTTCTGCATTCCAATTCCTTATATTAGGGTCGATGTCTACCCTAGATGTTTTTTTTAACTTTTTGGATTTAGGATTTTTCCCTAAACACTTACTCATTATATCCTCCAAGGGCAAAGAAAATAGTACTATTTTCCTTTTGTTGTTGATTGAGCTTTCTAGCCACTTAGGTGTAGAGGTCAAGGCTTCTTTATCAAAATTTGGTTAATCAAAAGGTACATTTGAAATAATCATTAGTTTAGCTAAATCAAAAGGAATCACTATCTGTTGATCTGCACTAACCTCTTCTGCCATTGGTGAATCAAATTCTTTATCACCTTTGGCTTCTCCTAAATCTTCTTCAAAATTTAAATCCATAATTACTTTTTTTAAAATCTAACTCTTTCTCTTGCTTTAGGTCTTTGATCTAGTGGAATGAGGAGGTAGAGTAGTTATAAGGGCCTTCTCAGATTCTTTGATGATAGGATCCCTTCGAGTTTTTACTCTAGAAGTACTTGCATCATAGATAACAATAAGCTGGTTAAAGGAGCTTATAAGGGATGGTGATTCAATTATTGATGTACATTTTTGGGAAGCTATGTTTTGAGCCCCCCTATTTTTTTCTCTCTCAACCGTTTCTCAATTCTCCTTATCACTAGGAAGGTCTTAACGTCAATTCTATCTTCTTCATTTTTCTCTCAATCAATTTCTAGAATAGGTGATTGTTCTATCTATTTGAATTGTAGATCAATCACCTATTCTTTATTATCAAAGATTCTAGAAATGTCCATATTTAAGTTAAGATTAATTATTTGTCCTAGGGAGAACTTGGACCATAGTCTTCTTCTAACCTCAAATTCATCTAAACAATCCTCCCAATAATCTTCTAATTGAGGAATATGTAAAAACCCCATTCCAAGATCCAAGTTATCCTTGGCAAAACCTTTGTTATCAAATTGGGATCTGATCATGAAGTATTTAAAATTGAATTTTTTAAGATCCAATTCTAAATTCAAATCATCAGATGTTGACTTGCATGAATAATGTCCAAGTTTGACTGGAAAAGATATACCATATTTCTTTTTCATTGGAAATTTTTTATCTACATGTGCTAATTATCTGCAGACTTCTATTAACACAAATCAATCAAAAACATACCTAGGTAACCTCAAAGGTTCATCGTCAAAACCCCTAAATATGATATAAGTGAACTTGGAAAATTGAATGAAAAAACTACCATAAATGTTGATTAGTTGCATAGCTTCATCAGACAACCTTTTATTGATGTTGTTTGATAATTCAAAAGTCATTTTCCTAGTAAAAACATCATTAACCCTCATGTAATCCTCATAACAATTATACATTTATAACTGTGAGTAATAAACATAAATTTTGTTGTCTTCAACCAAGGGTGCATGAGGTAATCCTATCCATTATCTTGTAGATGCCAGGCAATAAAAGAGGTATGAAGACATATAAAACTCTTTATTTCCCAAATAATTACTTAAATATAGATGTAAACATTAAGCTATAACTTCTACCAAATCCAAATATTGCTCTCCTTGGAGGATCACTTATATGAAAAAGTACATCCAATCTTCCAAATAATATGCATGAGCATTGCCCTTTAGTCTATGTAGTAATACTATAATATCTTGTACTTTTGGAATCATGTGATTTTTTATTAATGATTTAGGTAGTCTTGAACCCCCTTTTTGGAATTTCAAAAGCCAATTCCTTGTAATCACGCTCTTATAAATTGCTTTCTTTAATGAAAAATAACCATAAGAAGTGATACTGAGGTCATAATATGGTTCCTTAGGAGGAATTCTCATCACAAACATTAGGGTTTATCTTTTGATATAAAGTAAAATATTACCATCTGCAGTCTTGATTTACCTGTTCTAAGGTTCATATCTATTCATGCATTCAAGAACCAATTCAAGGCATTGTATAGCCATGAGAAAGGCCACATCTTCAACCAAACCACTTTCTACTACCTTCTGCATCATAGGACTTGACACAAGATTTCTAGCCCTTTCCTTAAAATCTTTCAAGTCATATTAGACCAGAGAGGTGTCCCTAAATTTAAGAGGAGAACATATGAGACTAGGACCATGCTCATAATTGAGACATGCAGATTTCATGGCTACAAGTTGGAGGATATGATGAAAATAAAAAGTTTTAAACTTCTTAAATAATACCATGAACTCAAAATAATTCTTCTTTCTAACCAAGTAATGGAAAAAGCTTATAATAATAATAATAAAACTCACCTTAAATTTATCTAAAATCACTACGAATTTGAGCCAAAAATATCTTATACCACCTATGTTGTTCTCCTTTGTATCATCTAGTATGCTTGTTTCCTTACTTTGAATTATTCTCTCTTAATACAGATATTAACCTAATCAAATAATTAAACTAAGATAATATGTGCTAAACATGCTTGATAAGACACGCACTCTAACATATGCATTAAAGGCAAGCATTTTTTTTGCATGATTTTGATGAGTAATGATTATCTGTAACCTCATGAAAATTAAAAAAAATTTCTTTATAATGAGTTTCAGATATATTCTCCTCTAAATCTCCCATTAATTTTAACTTAGAGAAATCCTCAGGGTGAGATGAGAGTATAGTCATTGAACCATTGAACAATTAAACTTTTGAAAATGTGATTCAATTTTGGGGTTTAATTATACAAGATGAACTACACAGACTGACCAATAGTCATATGATCTTTCAAAAAACTTTGAACTTTGAAACATTGAACCTATTGAACTTTTGAACTTTGTTATGTAGGTTCAAACGTTAGGTTCAAGTGGTAGTTTCAAATGGTAGGTTCAACAATACATTAATTTATACAAGGGAACTGAGTGAACATGACTCTTTACAAAACATCGAGTATTAAACTTTTGAACCATTGAACTTTTGAACTCTGAAAAAGGGTTCAAGTTCAATCGAAAGGTTCAAAGTCATAATTGAAATATACAAAGGGACAAACAGTTCACTTTGAGAAACTTTAAACTTTGAAACATTAAATATATTAAACTTTTAAACTTATTGAACTCTTGAACTCTGAGAAAGGTTCAATTCTTTTAAAAATTCACACAAAAAAGGTGATAAGTGGGTGAACTTCTTTTATGGAAAAATTCATGAAAATTTGAATAAGGGCGACTCAAAAGGTAACATGTCCCATTATTTCCTCCTTTTGAGGGACCGATCACCGACCCTTTTTTCACTTGATCCCTCAAGGGGGGACCTATTTAATCATTTTTCATTGAATTCATAGGCATAAAATACCTTTTCATTATTTGAGGAGACATTATTGTGCCTCCAACTTGTAACACCTTCCCAAATAAGGGCAAACTGTAGACACCTAAAACTAGCCACAACTAGATTTCAATCAAACTTCAAACTGATTCGTACCAACCATTGAAAATTAAGCCTAAGAATCACTAATTGTCCCAAATTTTCTTGTGAATCATTCATCAAATATCAAAATCATGTTGAGACATCCCTAATTTGGGTATTCTATCATATGAAATAATAACCTCTTACAGATTCATCCCTAATCACCTTGTGGTATAACAACTATCAATTTTGCTTCTGAACCTATTAAGTGGGGCACTTGTACACTTAAATAAAGTATTATAAATGTTAAAAGGCTAATCAAAATTAATTAACAAGATAAAACAAATTAAAATCCTAGTTGAATTATTCATTTGAAATTAATAAAATCCTAAAAAAGGAAATTCAAATATTCAAATATCCTAGCCTATCATCATTACCTTATAAGTTGTCAAGCTCTTTGAAAATATCCTAAGATATCTATTTTGGAGACCCATGCCTAGTAATTATAAATCATAATTACTTGATAACTATTAACTCTACTAGGGTTATATTTGACTCATCTACTTTATGTTTGAACCCATTTTAAGCCTTAACTCCACCCTAACCCACCTTGGGTAAGAGTTAAATCCTTAGGCTATAAATAGAAGGCCATACCTCTTCATTTCTAATCTTGGATATTATAGAGTTATCATGCAGGTTTTGTTCCATGAGACTCATATAAATAGTGTTATAATGCCAAAATCTTGAGCCAAGTAACAATCAAGCCACATCAAAGCCATATAGTGCCAAAGAGAGAAGGAACCAACAAGCTTCATTTTCCAAAGACTTTTTAATGCATAGGCCAAGCAAGCTACTCAAAAAAGCATTTGGAGATCCTAAAGAAGGTAAAGGATTTATATCTTTTATTCTTTTATTATGCTTTCATTTGGTCTTTTATTACTAATCTCTTCCCAAGTTATAGGCTAGGGTTGTAAGTGTTAGTGTGTTTTTATTTGTGTTTTATTGCTTGAACTAACACTATACTAACATCCCTTATTATATTATTATGATCACATTAATAAGCCTCTATAGCCTAGTTGTCTCCCCTTATGTAGTAGTTAATTTTTCATGTAAACTAGCTATGTCATTATGTAGGCTTGTAATCTCTAATAAACATACAGTGATCTCTCTCTCTAGATTATCAATCAATGCATGGTCTTCTATAGACCTACCTTGTTAGAGGGCCTTGCCTCCCCTATACCTAAACTTGTACCTATATTAGAGACCCCTACCTTCCATATGATTGTCTTATCACCCTCATCACCACTTGGTGCTTCCCCCATCTCTATATCCTACCTGTCTAAATCAGCCATCTATATATCCTCTAGAATATCTTGTTTAACCTAGGCATGAACAACCTATAATGGTAGGGC
Source organism: Torreya grandis (assembly GCA_037957365.1). Classification (NCBI taxonomy): domain Eukaryota; kingdom Viridiplantae; phylum Streptophyta; class Pinopsida; order Cupressales; family Taxaceae; genus Torreya; species Torreya grandis. The sequence continues at coordinate 3,532,691 of JARHVA010000287.1, read as the reverse complement.
ATGTGGAATGGTTAGCCTAACTAGAACCTAAACCTATCCCTATACTATATATTGGCCCCTATCTCTCATATATCACACCCATCATTGATGTAAAATTGGATGTTCTAGCCATCGTTTGGTCAAATGAATGGGTTGGGAATTAGCCCACCATATAACTCTACTATCTCTATAATATCCACAAGTTCATCAGTCCATATGCCTTGATGTTGAAGTGCTTGAGATTATTTTTCATGTGCCTTAATCACCCCAATTTTCTCTTATAAGTCAAAACACAAGGAGCCAAGTCAATCATTTTTCCTCTAATTATCTAGTTTACCTAAATTCTTCTAATTTTGGGCCTAGACTAATCCTCTATTGGCCCCATTTTCTCTTATTCTAATTATTTTTTGTCCTTCTAGTAACCTCACCATTTTTTGGTGATCTTGTCATTTAGCATGGCTATCCCACTTATATATAGATTGACCTATCCATTGAACCTCTTGGGTTTGTGAATTTTCCATTTTGTAGGGAAATATCATCATCCAATAGTGTGATATCATTGTTTCTTACAATCTCATTGTTTGACCTAGTATTCCCATCATTTTATCAATTATTTTTGTTGAAAATGGTGAGATCTCTAATTAAGTTTATATCTCACCATTTTGACTCATGACCTTGCTAAAGATCAGATGATATCACCATTCTCGATGGTGATATTATTATTGTCAAGCGTGACCTCACCATTGATAATTTCTATAAATGGTAAGATCATCAATCTACCTACTTCTACCTAGCATTAAATGCCATAAATACATAAATTAAATACCAAAAAATGTACCTAATAATACTCCACTCCTTTTTGGTCATTGATACTCTCTCACACACTCTTTAAGGTGTCATTGGTGTAGGATCTTGGCCATTACACTTAGCTTTCTTGTGTGCAAATATCAGAGCTCATAATTGTAATAGTGGAGGGTGAAAATGAATAATTTTCACCCCCCAAGGGTAAAATTATAGTAAAATATTCAAATTTTCACCCCCTAGGCCTATAGTTACCCCATTTATCTTCTTTGGGTGCTCATTTTCTCTTCATCTATCCATTTTTTAAACTATTTTCTTTTAATTACTCTATTTTTCAACCTCCTTTGTTGAATTATGTGATTATTTTTCTTCTGATTAAGGGCCAACCCATCAAATAAATTTTCCACCCTCCCCTCTTGGGCATTTTTTTAACCCTGATTCTTCATGACTCATGTAAATTTTAGGAATGAATTTATTTCTTCTAATTATAATAATTTTAAGTGATCTTTTTATTCTATGAAAATATGTTGCTTCGACCAAATGTCTCACCACATCTTCTAAAATAGGGGGAAAATGTAGACATATAATTATTATCTCTATTATGCTAAAATTTCAAATCTAAATGATATTCTACAACAATGCATAATCTGGATAAAAATACTAAAAATCTTTACTTCATCCACACACATCATGTACATGTGTTGATTCTTATACATTGACCCCTGATTGGGGTAATGCATTTTATGAAATTATTATCTTTTCCTAATTCAATTAGATTTAAATTATGACTAAGCAAAATTACATCTTAGACAACTGAAATATTCTAATTTAATCACACACATAATGTGCATGTGTCAATTCACATATATAATACCTTAACTAGGGTATTACCCTGTACACAACTAACATCTTCTTTTGATTCAACTCCAATCAAATTAAAACTTAGTAAAATGATATTTCCAACTAGTTTGATTAAATGTGCAACCAATTTCCAAGAATTACAAAATTATTAATTAAATATTTTAAGCAAATCAAATCTAAATTAGGAGCTTAAGTGGAAAATCCATAGAAATTATTCAATATCTATTTATTAGAAATTCATAATTGAAAATATCTCACTCATGACATCATTAAAGGGGTGTTAATAATTAGACATTAATGGGATAAATATTAGGTTTAATCTCTCCCATGCCTCATTAATGCTCACTTGTTCCAAAATATTTATGACTTTGTCCTCTAAAATTAAATCAATCCTTGGCCACACATACTGATCTCAAAATGGATGGTCACAGTTAATTCTATACATTCCTAAAAATTTATAAATAAGTGATCTATGTACATAAAAATTAAGTTTGAGTTATGTAATGTTATCATGTAGAAATAGCTTCAAACAAGCTTTAGTTGTGCAAAGTTATTATGCATAAATATTATTAAAGAAGCTTCACTCATTCCCCCAAATTGACAAATCAAGGAACCAAAGCCATTGGTGAACTAAAATATTATGGAGGCACATGCTACATCACATTGATGAATATTTGGAGCACCAAATCCAAGCATAAGCATATTTATTGACTATTTTTAAAGGAAAGCCACTACTTGGAAGGTATTGTTTGTCTTACTTTTGTAATTAGTTTCTTGAATTCATTAACACCACCCCTCGAGGGATTAGGATTATCACATTGTGTTATCTACGCTTATTTTTATTTTTATCTACTAATGCATGAACTAAATTATTTCATAATCCTATTCTACAAGACCCACAACCCACTTTTTCTCTTAATTATTTCTTGTTATTATTTACTTCTAGAAAATTTAAAAACAAAATGGATGAAACAAATATTATAAATTTATTTTTATTATATTTTTTAATTTAAATTTTTTCATATATGTGCGAATTTTTTCTATGAACCTCACAAAATCTTGTGACTAATTAATAAATATTTTAGATGTTATGGTCAAAACAATGACTATTGTTTTTTATCTTTTTAATGTCTGGTTTTGTTTTTAACTTTGATTTTATAGTCATCATATCTTTTGATAAATTATTTTTGTATAAATTTGTATCTATTTCCTATCAACATTGTCTCCAAATTTAGCTAAAAAATAATATTTAGTATTAATAGGCAAATTACTGACTATCATTTTATGTTGCTTCTGATTTTTTTTAATTGTTAAAAAATGGTTGATATGGAGATCATAATTTTTTTAATAACTTTTTTAAAATTTTAATATATTTTCACCTTTTACCTATGAACAACCTCCCGAAATTTTGTGAAGAATAGATGAATATTTTAGAAGTTATGGTCAAAACACTAACTTCTAGATTTTATCTTTTTTTTATGTTTGGTTTTGTTTTTAACTTTGATTTTGCAGGAAACCTTTGATTTATTGAGCCAATAAAACATATAAAAAGTTTTTTTAGGATTTTCAAACAATAATATACCAATTTCACATTTATTTTGGTTCTTTAAAACCTTTAAACAACTTTCAAGTTTTTCCAAAGGCCAAAATTTTATTCACACTTACATTTTGGTGCATAAAAATCATCTAACAACTTTTATTTTGTCTTTAAAAGTTTAAAAATACCAAAAAAAAAAGATAAGATGCCAAATTTCACACTTCACTTATTGCTTTAAAAAAACATAAATCTTAGATTAAGTGCTCCTAAGAGATTTATTTTTGTTTGTTTTATTTTCCTATAAATGAGACTTTATGTGTATGCTCTCCTCCCATCCCATTTAGGAAACTCAAGTGATCAAAATTACTTTATTAATTTCCTTGTTGCTTATTCTAAAGCCTATAAGTAACATTTTCTATGCTCTCTAAATTCTATTAACTTGGATGATTCAAAAAATGACATTTAAATTCCTAGTTTCATTTATTTCTTTTATTGTATTTGTCTTGTGTGTAGGATTTCATCACCTCCCCATAAGTTATTTAGGGAAGATTTGGATTGATAATTTATATTTTGGCATTATTTTAACTCCACTCCATGGTGGGGTATACAATTTAGCTAGTGAATTGTTGGAAAGTTAGTTTAAGTGATTAAACTAACTCTATTAGTGACTATTACCCTCGTAATAATGTCCTAATATGGAAATCACACTACACTAAATAATTGATGGATATAGTGGTTGTAAAAATGGCAAGACCTTTTTAAAGCAAGATTATTATCTTGGATCCAAATTGTGTGTTGTTCTATTGTGTTAACCATACATATGAGACCATCTAGAAATATGTGAAAATTATAGTTTTCAGACAAAAACCACTTGCCACAAAAATATTATTAATGAAGGGAGAGTAGCCCAAATTTACATATCACCATATGAATTATTAAGAGAAAAGGGGGCCTAAAAAAATCTAATTTTCATGTGCATCTAAATTTGTTGGATTAACAAATTATTTCCTCTCAAGAAAGAGTATATAGATATAATTTGATGATACAAATCCACCTTGTCAATTTTTAGGAATAAGATGAGACATTTAGGTTTTTTTTTGTCTATTTATTTTACTTGCATTGTTTTGATTCTAAAACCATTTTGTTTTTAAAAAATGCATCAAAACAAGTCATGTTTTTACATCACATTTTATCTAAAGAGGTGTTACTTTGTTCATTTGATACCACACTTTGATTTAGACATTATTTCAAAACTTTTGTGTGTGTGTATCTTATTTAGAGAATGTGTTATTATGTTGACCATTTTATCCCAAGTTTTTGGCCTTATATATTTGAAATAAAAACATAAAACTTCTTTTTGAGCAAGATAGCATCATTACATTTCTCATATTATTTCAAAACCTTTGCCTTGTGTCCAATTAAGTTCAAAACCATGTATGCCTTTTGGTCTATGATTTTTATTGTTATGTCATCCATTTTTGTCTAAAAATTTGTCTATTTTAGAACATGATTATTCCAAAAAAAATTAAAAATTATTCTTGTGAAGTTTATATTTAAACATTGAGTGGTTTATACCTATGCCTCACTTAATTTTGGCTTAGGTGTTTATCTCTTAATTTTTAAATTATGCAACTTGGACTAATTACTTACTTGATTTTAGGATCTCTTTACTTATAATTTTGGAATTGGTCTCTTTTATATGAGCCTCACATTTATTTTGTTTCTTAGAACTAACGTTATAAATCTCTCTCCAAGTGTAACCTTAAGTACAGATAATTTACTTTTGAGTCTTGCTCATCACTTGGGTTTGAATGTTTTACTCCTCATTATTATTTTTGGATTACTTAGGATTGATTTTACCAATTATTTTTAGGCATATTCCTAATGTCCAATTTATTTTACCAATTGTCAAATTTGTTTTTGAATCTGTGTGCCTAGTTTGAATCTAAGTGTTTTGAATTATTAGATTAATTGCCTTGTTGTTTTTACCTCTATGTTTTTCAAGTTTAGCTTTGTGCCTTGTTTCCAAAGACCTATTATTTTCCTTTTATTTTTATAGAAAGTGTTTTTAAAAGTATATATTTGTTCCATGTTTCTAAATACCTAGCATTTGTCATAGTTTTCAGGTTTTGTTCAAGTCATTTTTAGCCCAGCTTTTTACCTTGTTTTCAAAGACCTAGCATTGTTTTTCATTTTTAAGCCTATATTAGTTTTTGTTCAAAAAACTTTTCCAAAATTAGGATTCGACTTACCATTCACTTTACCATTTATGTGTGATACATTAGACATTATATCTTGAGGACATTATAGACCAAACTTACCATTGATAATTGTAGAGAAAGAGCTTCATTCTAGGTCGAGTTTAAACTATATGCAATAATAGACCAAGTTGTCCATCTAGACCAAGTTTCAAGATGTGCCAAGAATCAACCAATATTTTTAGACTATGTTTCAAGTGTTTTGTGAGATTTATACCTTTTTATTTCATGGTACCTATTCATAACTCTAAACATGCCTTGATTGAGTTTGTTTTCAAGACAGATTTTCCTTTGCCAAGACCAATACCAAGTTCCACAGACCACGTTCAAGAACATTTTCATCAACCAAGACCACCCTCTTTGGGATAATTTCCAAACCCATCCATGTTGATTATAATATTCCAATATCACCCTTATTTGGCCTATTAAAATACTAATTTTACCCTTTCAATGATAATGATATTCGATCAAATACCTATGACAATAATCCTCCTTTGTCTTGTGCAAGTAACCAAGATTCAAATCACCTAAGAATTAATATTCCAAGCCATTGTCCTTTATCTTATGTTAGAAACCAAGATCCATATCACCAAGTCATTACCATTCCAATCCTTCATCTTTCATCCTACATTAGCAACCAAACTCTGTAGCACCCATTCATTACCATTTCAAGCCCTTATCTTTCAGTTTGTATTAACAATAAAGTTTCATAGCACCCATTCATTACCATTCCAATCTCTCTTCCTTTATATTTCATCACTAACCAAAATTTTCAATGCCCATTCATTACCATTCCAAGCCATTCTAAATCTGGTAGCTTGTTATCCTAACAAGTGCAATTATAATTAGATGGATCCTAGTTACCATCCTAGATCCCCAACCAATCTTTGTTGAGACCATCATAGATGAGCCTATTTGTGAAGATCTCATTATCAAACCATGAGTCATTCTTCATCCATTACTGACCTTTCCCCACTTTATAAAATCCATGCTGATCTTTGAACCACAATAGGGCAATCATTACCTCTCTAAGATCCATCATTAAAAAACTAAGAAGTGTCCAAATTTAATATTGTATAACCAATTGTAAACTAAGGCCAAGAAAACCAACCAATACATGATTTTTTTATTGAAACACCTATTTTTTATGATGTAACCTATGTTGAATCACCCTTTGACCATTTCCCTATTTTTAAAAAGCCTCACTTTGACAAGTCAATCTTTGTGGAGTTGTTTGTTGAACCTTTCCCTTGGGTTAAGGAGTCTCATTTTGAAAATCTAGTATTTTTTGAGTCATATCCTAATGATTATAATAAACTTTAGGCAGATCATTATCTTGACCATTGCCTTATTTTTTAAGGAGATTCATTTTGATGAGCTAGTCTCTATGGATTTTCATGTTGACCATTTTGCTTTTGTTAAGAAGCTTCACTTTGATGAGCCAATCTCTATGAAGTCTTGATTAGCTGAGCTTATTTCTAAAAATCCCATTATTAAACCCTAGGACATTACTCATTCAATACCAAACATTCAACATAGCATCATTATCATAACACTAGATGAAGAATCAACATTAAAGTCAAGTTTTATTATTGAATTGATATCAAATTTAGAATCAGAAGCAGAAGCAATGTCAGTCTCAACATTAGATTCAAAGTCCTTTGATTCAAACTCAGCTTCAGAATCACATTACAATTTTGGTTGTTACAACATTAGTTACACATGCCTTGTAGATCAATTTAAATACATTTATGATCCTTCCTTAATTTTTGAGGATGATTACTTTAGTATCGACACAAGTTATCCTAGTATCTTCTATGAGGATTGTGTTTCCTCTTCCCATTCCATTATTGTTCAACATACCATTAACACAACCCAACATAGCCTTTATATTGACATTCCACCTTCCAAAAGTGTTTATTGGGACCAACAAAATCACACCTATTTAAGTCGCATCTATGGTGACATATCAGTTATAAAATATCAGGGGGACCAGGACTATATTCATGCAAAATAAGAATAATCTCCTAATGAAACCTTTTTAGAGGTGCTAGGGGGAAATCAAAGTCCTAACTCAACATCTTCTAGTGAAACCTTATTTGAGACATTAGAAGATAATCAAAGTCAAAATTCAGCATTCCTTAGTGAAAACTTCATAGAGGCACTATGGGATAATCAAGATAATTTTATTGGTGAAAACCTTTTTGAAGCAACAATAGCTGAGCACAATAGTTATATAATGCTTGATGAAGACATTATCAAAGATAACATTAGTATAGATTATAATCAATAGCATAACCATATGGAAGCATCTCTCAAGATTAAACAACAAAAAAAATTGGTGGTCTTATTGAGAGCATATTCAGAAGTCTATGGCCCTGCCATAACAAAAATTATGTCAAATATAGAATTAGCAACATTGTGTGTGCCTAAAAATCATGATCTTTAATTGTTTCCCAAACATTACACATTTCATAATGATCCACTTCTCCATTTCAAAATTAGACCTATCAACCAATATTTATCCTTGTTTACCATCCTTGGCTGCACTTTCCTTTACAAAGGCTACAAAGACATCTTGTCTCAAAGTTTGGAAGAAATATAATCAATGACCAACAAAGATCAAAATAACATTATTAGAGTCCAAAAAAATAGTAGGTTCTTGATAGATTAGCTATTTATAAGGGGTGTGGGATGGTAATTTACATAATTGAATATTGTAGTTGTATCATATGTTGATTAGGATATGCATCTCCACATTAGAAAGAACAACATATCCATTTACCTTCAATTTCTATTTACCTTGCCTTTTTCATTTGTCATTCACCTTGCCATTATTTCATACCCTATCATTTAATTTACCTTGTCACTTGGGAGCAACCCTATTACCATAATAACCAATTGTCATAATGTCACCTTCCTTGTAATATACCATATATCATTTCTCCCATACTTTCCCTATTGACTAAAGTTGTTTAAGCCTCCCTCCCCACCCTTTTTAACCTTGGTTCCAATCCATAATTTCTTCAATAACCTTCATAGGTTTGATTTAGATCAATTTTTAGTAGTTGATTCAATATTTCACAAAGAGACAATATCTTGGACTAGTATGATAGTGGTTTGACCATTGCATTCTTCATTATTGTCACATTTTATTTCATTTTCAGTGCTATTAATTATAACCACCGTTGGGTAAATTAGTATCATTGACCCATGCCACTTTTTTCTAATTATAACTACCTATGGGTAAATTAGTAACAATAATTTTACACATGCATTACCGAATCCCCTTACCATTACTATTATTATACTGTGTCATTTACCTAATTCATTAACTTGATGTTACCTAGTCAGAATCTTTCATTGTAAGGTGGAACTACAGTGACTTGAGGTCTTAATGGGAATATGTAGGTAACACTTGATTTATGTTGAGGTGAGCTTAGTCACTATTTTCCCATGTTCTCTCCATTTTACAAGCATTTTAATTTTAAATGCTCTCATTATTTTGCAAGCAACCTAAGCCACACTCTCTCCATTTTATGAGTTGAAACATTTAGTATCTCATCATTATCAATTGAGTTGGATACCTCAAAAATTTGAAAAATATTTCTAAAAGATATAGAAAATTCTAAAAATCACAAAATCATGAAAATTGGATTAGAATTTCCATGGAGATATAAAGCCATCAATTTTTTCTAGGATAAGCCATTTTGTTTAGTTAGTTTATTTATATACCACTTTTGTCTTCTTCCTCCCATTTCTAGGATAACTACATCAGCCTAAAGTCCACACAGACTATATGGGCAATACTTGGATACATGGCGTATCTTGGGTTAGCTTGACCATACTTCCTTTCTATTTCAACCACTTTTTTGCTTTAAGGATCTTGGGACTCCCAACTATTTCACAAGTATCCACTTGTCCTTTAGTTTCCCAATCCTTATTAGCATTAACCATATTCTCTCACCATTTTTTAAGTTTATATCATGAGTATTGTGAATTTAATTTTTATACATTAATGACCACTTTGATTCATCTTACACTCTCACCATTTTGTGAGCAACTTTTTCTAATGCTCTCACAATTTTATGAGTCATTTATACTCTCCCTATTTTTGTGAGCTCAATATTTTTCTCATCCTTAGATGTAGTAAGCATTATTAACCCACTTTATGTGTGTGTGCTTGTCTATTACGTTAGACATAGTAACCATACTCTCATGCTTGTGCTATTTATTTGCATTGATGTCTTCATATTTATGAACGTTATCCCTCTCTTTTCTCATACATGTGCCATTTTAAAAGTTCATTCTTATTTTCCTCTATAAAATAATCATGTATTTTTATCATCAATTTTATTATATCCCATATCCTAGGAGAATGAAATTTAGCCTAAAGTTCATGTTGGATCTTTTGTCCATAGAACTTTGTAGCTAGCATCCACTTGCTTTGTGCATCTGGAGTCAACTCGACTACCCCTTCTTTTTCTTATATTCCCCCCCCCCTCCTTTTTTTGTTTTTTTTTGTCTCCTTAGCCTAGGGAAATGTTTATTGTCATATTGTGTGTCATTATTTCCCTATAGCCTAGGGGTACCCCTATGCCATTGTTCTTACATTGTTATACCTGTGTCATTTCTATCTAGTTTTAGGGTCACCCTATTGTAAAGAGTAACACCTCTATTACACATGCACTAATTTTTTTTTTGTTTGTAATAACATTATGATTAACCATTTTTTGTGTTTGTATTATTTATTTATTTTTTATTCACTTTTTATTTAATGGTGTTTTATTATGTTTTTATTTATTGTTATTTTATTTAATTTTGTTTGTATGTTTATTTGTTTGCCCATTTATTTAATTTCATTTTTGTGTCTTGACTTAGTCTATATGCATTTATTGGGCGTTTCCTTGTGCATTATACTTAAGGCCATCCATATTCATACATCAACATTGTCATCATTTTTTTTGTATCATTGGTGCATTATTTTCAACTGATTATTAGATCGAGACTCAATCCATGTGTACATCATAGTCAGGTCACCATGATGTTTTATATCATGGTGCATATTATCATGTGATAAAACAAAAATAAATTTGGTCTATCTTACAAGTAATGGTGCCACATTACTTCTTATTCTTGACATATCCAAATATTACCCACATCCAAAGTAATTAAATCATGAATGAATTTTAGTGTTTGCTAGTTAGGACATGCATCTCCATACTAAAAGGTAACCTAAATTCATGCTTATCCTCTATACTATCTTACTCTTAATTTGTGAGTATATATTCAGTACATAAGCCCCCTTTTTTTATTCTCCATATTATGCCAAAATCTAAGTGGAAATGATTATAACTGCCTTTGGGTAAATCATTATGTTTTAATCTATCTATATGTTAATGATTATAACTATCTTTGGGAAAATCATTATCATTTGTATACCCTACTAGGGCATATTTTCATTCTACTAATGATTATAATCACCTTTAGGAAAATCATTCTTTTTACCTCATTATGCTGTTGATTATAACTACCTTTGGGCAAATCATCCTTTTTATCTTCCTAACTGGGGCATCTCACAATGCCACTGATTATAAATACTTTTGGAAAAATTATTCTTTTTCCATCCCATTTACCTTTAGGTCCCATCATTTCCTTCTTCTTTATGGACCGTTTGTCGACATTATTTGCCACCCACTCCCTTGAGGGGGCATCTAGGGATCATCAATCACCTTTTAGGTTATTATGCATTAATGAAATTTTCATTCTTTGAGAATAAATTACTATGACTATAAATTTTAACTCCTTCCTAAATAATTTCAAACTATAGACACCTTATTTTGGCTAAAACTAGATTCCAATCAAACTTTGGATTAATTTCTACCAAATAGTGAAAATTAAGCTTAGGAATCATTGAATGTCCAAACTTTGTTTATACATCATACATTAGTGATTATAATAATTTTGATTCATCCCTATTTATGGTTACTTTGTAAACAAAAATAAACTCTCATATATTCATATGTAGTCAACTTGTGACCTAGCAATGTGATAGTTTGGTCTTTGGACCTATTAAGCGAGGCACTTAAACAATTTTTAAAATTAAAAAAATGATAAGAAAAATGAATTAATTAATTTAATTTAATTAATTATTAAGTGAAATTTCCATGTGTAATTAGTAATAATATATTTTGGAAAAAATAAAATTCAATAAAAATGATGTCATCATCCTCAAAGTCAAGGAATTAGAAATATCTCCCTAAATGATATAAATTAAGGAATGGAGAGCCATGCCTAATAAATAGGATCTCTATCACAAATATTAAATTTATGTCCCCTCCTTAACTTAAGTAAAGTTTAGTTAAAACTTAGTGAAAGGTTAGTTCAAACTCAACTACAATTAACTCTAACCTAACTACACTTAGGTTAGAGTTAGTTTTGGAAGCTATAAATACAAGGCCTCACCCATTGATAAAAAAATCTTCTTTGTTTAATGTTATTATGTAGTATTTCCTTAAATAAGATATCTTTATGTAAAGTTACCATGCCCATTTTCTAAACCAAGCCAAGCCAAGCCAAAGCTAATCCAACATTACCAAGGTGACAAGAAGAGGTGGTGCAAGGAGATCCATTGACAAAGATTTATTGTTCACACAATTGAGAACATTAATTCATTGCCAAAACACAACACTTTCTCTCATGGAAGGTAAAAGCCTTTGTTTTTATTTCATTTGTTATTTAATTATGTAGTTCACTAGCTCCTTAAATGTCTATGTTAGAAGTGTAATCTTTTTAGTGTGTTTTATTTGATTTTATTTCATACTAACTTTTATAACCAAATATTTCACCATTGGAGGAGTTTGTTCAGACATTTCTAAATTTGGATAACATTGGATTATCCCTAGACCTATGGGTTATCTAAAATAGGGATAAAACTCTAGATTTGAAAGGGATATCTCCCTTTATCTATCTTTTATGCTCACACACTACACTAGGCTAATCATTATTGGGGGTGAAAAGAGAAGAAGAAAACTAAAATTAACCTATTATAATGATAGTGATATACTAGATATAACTCCACAAACATACTTGTATCTACACTAAGAAAGAAGATAAACAAAACTAACCTTAACTCAATGTCCTTCTAGTATAAGTGTTTGTACATAGAGGTAGATTTATATCCATATCTAGAGGTGGATGAAAAGGAGGTATAATATTAGACACTACTAGTCTCTCTAAAACTTCAAAACACACTTTAAAAACACATACACTTCATTAGACATGTTAAAAGAGATGCTACTACTCACACAATGCATATAAGAGTAGATTGTAAGCAAGGAGAAGACATTCATCACTTTTCATCCAAATATGCTACTCGACATAGTTAGGAAATATTTATAGAGATAAAATAAAATTTATAAATTTATTAAAAGATAAATCAAGATGTCAAAATAGAAGGGCTTTGGCATACAATTGTGAATCTTTTTATAATGCCAAAATAGCTTCCATATATAGATCATAAGAGTGGAAAAAGAAGAAGAGAAGTTGGATAGTCACAAGGCCAAGTTTAAAGACTTTTAAAATAGTTAAAATTTGAGAGAATGAGTGAAAAATGGTTTAAGGAGTTGTCTTGGACAAGTGTCCATCTGAAGCATAGCACCTTCCTTAAGGTTGGTGTAGAGATCTTTATTGTCTTTCTTTGAAATTGCCTTGACGATGAGGAGTTCACAAACTATCTTGAAATACCTTATAATTCCTTGACACATATCCTATAACTTAGGAAGGTGGAGATATGATTTTTGATATTCATCAATACCTTTAAATTGATAGTATCCCCTTTTTCACTTGTCATTCACTCTCTAACAGTCACTCATTAGCCTTGTAGACCTCAAAGCTTACACTTGTCACTTAGGTGGCATGTAAATGTTAAAAAAAACTCATTTTATAATTTTTAGACAACTCACTTAGACCTATTTAGCTTTTAGTATATAAAATAGACCTCAAGAGACTCAGTATCACTCTTTTAACTATCACACTTAGGCAATCACATTTCTTCTCACTATCTTGTTCAAGACTACCTAAATTGAATAGTGTAGCAAATGCATTTTCATGATTAATTGAGCTAATAATGTTTTATGAGGAGTTATAAAACATACCTACACACCTCCCTCAATGTATTTCCTTCACTTATTCCTTTTTGTACCTATGGAACAACTCAAATCCTATAAGAAACATTGAATTAGGCTTGTCCATACAAGTGAGAGTATGTACCAATTGGATCAAAATGAACATGGGAGAGTGATAAACATGTAAAAAACAATTTCAAGGATAATTGGCCACTTTTAGATGCATATCCCTTCATGTTTTCTCCATCAAGTTCATATAAGGGTTTTAGGAGGGTTTTATTCTTAGTGATGATTCATAAAGTTAATCATCTAAATCTCAAAATAATTCAACAAATTTTGAGCTTAAGACCCTATTAAACTACCCCTAAGTTATTAAGGCACCATGAAATTCATTTGTACATATATGAGTGAAGGAAGTTGGCTTATCGAACTCTTACTTGCATTTTAGATAGGCCTGAGACAAATTTAAGCCAAAACAACCAATCCTAAGTTCCTCTCTACAAACCAATGGGTCTAATAATTTTTACAATTTCCCATGAAGGTTATAAAACTATTTTGGAATATCATATGGTCTTATGGATTTCATTAGGTACCTTGAGGACTCATGTTCAATTTTAGGCCTTATATGTATTAACTAGGTTTTTGAGTGTATGACCACTTTTGAGTGGTTTTAATGACTGTAGATCCTTTTCCATATCTAATAACCTTACATAAAAACTTTAACATCATCCTAAAATTCTTTTGGACTCTCCATCTCATTATTTTTTCATTAATATTCTAAACTTGTAGGTTGTGTTGACTATGGACTGCCCTCTATCTAAGACAAAATAGAAGACATATCCCCTATTGGTATGGCCAAAAAAATACCTTGAAGGGTTTGATAAGGTTATGATGACACTCTTTATCAATTTAAAAATTAATATCATATCAATTTTCATATTAAGACTATCATTTATAGGTATGACTATGTGTAGGGTTTTTTCTTGATTGAGCATGGAGTCAAAAACATATTTAATTAACCCTTGTCTTATTTCCATCCCTATAATATTCTCATGGAAATGTGGTATCATCACTATGAGAGTGATTTTATCATGTCTGTTCCATATTACACCTCTGTATACCAAATAAACTTTCACCTTTCATTGGCCTAGACCAATCTGTGACTATGGCAAACTATAGATGTACATTTAGGAGAAACCAATAGGTTCATGTAGGTGGTAGTCTGTGTCTCACTACTATACTTATATACTTTTAGTTCAATATTCAAGTCATTAGGAAAATTTCCCCTTATATCTCTTATTCATCAACTAACTTACATATTTTATTAGCTTAGACTAGTCTATGATTGTGATAAACCATAAATTTACATATTAGGGAAACTAAAAGGCTTCTCGTAGATGGATATATGTCTAAATACTATGTTTCCCACTTCTTGATATCTCTAAGGGCAATAGGACCTACCTCATATAAATTAATGGACTCACTCCTACCTTGAGAAAATGATCTTATCTCTTACCAATGATGCACTAAAGGTCACTATTACATGTTACAAGTTAATGTGACTTATTAATAGTGTAGTTTACTAAGTTTTTCACGTGGAAACCTGACTAAGTGAAACTCCACTCTACCATCATTTTATCCTAACTTGAAAACATCATTCTTGTGTCAAGATGTGACTTATAGGTTTAGGATATAATAAGAAAAACATTAAGCTTACACAAACCTCCTAAACATTAACCACAAGATGCTATTGTACAGAGTAAAGTCTCCTTTCAAATAAGTTAAGGTAAGTTTCCCATTCTACAATTTTTTTCAATTCTACGACCTGCAACTTTATTCCAATCTATGAACATTGGTTTCAAGGTATTAATCTTAGGCTAGAGTTTGAAGGTGTTTCACCTTCTCAATAAGTAGATATGATATTTGTCATGTGATTAAACTGAGAATCCTCAGTCCTTGTTGAATCTCTTGCTATAAATAAATAAAGTGGTATGGAGACTGTGTTTTTGCTTATGACTATCTTCTCCATTATTGTATTATCACCTTTAAAACCTTTTGAATGCAAACCTCAATGGAGAAACTAACTTCCATACTCTAAGGGGTTGATCATAGCTATGTTGCCTTTGATTTGAAGCCATTCACAGAGGTTCAAAACACTACTATTCTCAAACATTGTCTTTTACCTTCAATGATGCTCACCTCTAGGACAAGGATAATGATCTTGTTTATCTCCTCATGTTAACACATGAAAAACTAGTTAAAATCAAGTTGATAAGGATGAACATGCTCTAAAAGACTATGCACACCATTTGATTCACATATACCAATACAATCAAATGGTAAAACTAAGGTGTTAGGGTTATGTAGGTAATTTTGAGATGCTAAAACAATATTAGTGATTGTTCATGAAGCACATTCCACCAATATGAAAAACATGGCCATGAAATAGAAGATCATAAGGACTATTTTCATCCAATAAGTGAATTTAACTTAACTTTTCTTCTCCTATTCATACCAAATGAAAACTATTTGACTTATTTGACCTGCCCAAGAGAGTGATGAGAGAGATAAATTGGTTTTTTTCATTTTTTGATCTATCAAAGACATATGAACATGGAAAATACTTTTGGGGATCTAAGGAGACCTTTTTGAAGTCTTCCTACATGTCAAATGTGTCATTTAGGTTTTACAACTATCTTAATTTTTTTTATAGTTGATATTCTTAAATCTACGTTAAACCTACAATAGTTTTAGTTTTAAACTATCCTCTAACACTTTCTACCATGTGGTACATTAGCTATCTTATTGAAACACTTTTACTTGGTGGAGAACCATACAAGTTCATTAGAATGACCAAAAGGTGGCCAAAAAGGGACATTAAGACAAATGATAAAAGCAACCAAGTTATAACATGTTGCATGACCTCATCGATGACCATGGTGAACAATTTCAAATCTAAGGAACCTTAATAAAGTTTGAAAAGGCTAGGCGGTTTGATAAAATTTGACCTAGGGTCAAATTTAGTCAACATTTTGGCAATTTCCTAAGGATAACATGCTTACTATACTAAGGACTAATTGCCTTCTCCTATCCTTGTGAAATAGAGTCACCCATACACTACACTTAACACTAAAATACCTCTTAATAGACCACAAACATAATAAGAAACAAAAATAGAAGATAAGAAACCAAGACACACATTTGTTCTTTTATTAACACTTATGGAAAACACACAAACACATTGAGAAAACTAAGCTATATACAAACTAACTTAAATTAAACTTATCCTCTTGGATCAAAAGGGAAGTTTGAAAATTATCTTGATCCATGAGATGGAGTGAATAAATAAATTTTTCCTTTTAGCATTGTCCTTGATGTCCTCAACTTCTTCATTTTTTACATCCTCTTTGGCATGATCTTCAATGCAATCATAGTGGCTACAAATATATAACCTATGAAGGTGAATTCTTCTTGTGACTTAATAATATCAATTTTTTCATGATACCCCTCAACTAAAACTTCCAATGATTCTCCATTCAAGCATGATTCCTTTATCTCCATGGTACTTTGAATGAGTTCAATTTTTTTACCAATTGCAAGCTCCTTAAGATCTTTAAGAAGCTTTACATAGTCAATCTAACCTTCATCATTTTCCTCCATGAGTACATCTTATTCTATCTTCTTGTGCACTTGAATTTAAACTTTCCAAAGGTCTTAAAGTTTCTTGAAGAAGTCAATATGATGTTGTTAATCATCTTTACCTTTTTTCTCCTCAATAAACACAACATCTTAAAACTCCTCCTCTTGACCATGCTCATTAATGTCATATTCATCATAGATTGGTCCATCATGTATTTAAAAATCTTGGTGAATTTCTTAAAGACTTTTTTTTTCAATAGGAACCTTTCATTCTTCCTTAAAAATCTCATTTATCTCTCTTAGAAGTACTAGATTCTCAAGACCTTCATATCCATTGAACATGTGCAAATATGTCTACCACATGTCTTGATCAAGTTCTTTGTGAACAACTAAAACTTCATTTATATCTTGTCTTTATTGAATCAAGAAGGTTGACTTTTATTTTAATCACTAATTTGATTCCCTATGATGAAATCTTCTTCATAAACACTTGAGTCATCTTCTTGATCAGATGCAAATCTAGTTTTGTCTTTTTTATTTACCTCCCATAGGATGTGTTCTCCTTCTATAAGGGATGAGGTGGGAGGGTGGTGAAAAAGTTAATGGTTTAGCTAATGGGAATGAGGTATGATGGATGGATCATGAATGGGTATGGGGATGGAAGGATACACTTTAAATAATTCTTGGAGGGAGAGAAAGTTTTTTTAGGCTATAGACACTTCACTTTTTTCAACAAACACCTCACCTTTCTCATAGCTTGTTTGAGATTCTTCAATCACTGCAAGTTAATATTCCACCTTCTCAACTAAGTCTTATTTTTCACATTGAAAATATTCTTGGATAGACCTCCAAGATGGGAAATATATAGGCTCTTTAAGAGAAGGAAATGGGGCTTGAACACACACAAGGTTTTATTTCTTGACATCAACTAATTGGTCCTTACTCTCTCATATTTATTTCTCCAAGACTTCACTATTTGTTTCCAAGTTGGAACTTTGAGGCTATTAACATCTCTTATAGGATCTTCTTTAGGATAGTGAATTATTTCATGAGGATAAGAGGAATGAGAAAATTTATGTATAAAATAAGAATAATTTTGAGGATGGGAGGGAGAGATATTATCTTCAACCATATTTTCACCTTATTAATAACCTTCTTGAGGCCCTTCAATAACTACAAGTTGATCTTCAACTTCTTGGTTTTCCCACCTTTATAACCTATCTACCCACCATTAGATGTAGCATCTTATTTCATGTAAATATTTTTTGATAACATAGTTGGATTCCTCCTCAACTAACCTCCACTTATTCATAAGTAATTTAACTAAATTTCTCATCTTTTCTATGAAATGAATAGGGATTACATCAAGTTCCTTATCCCATTTATTCATCACCATTTATGATATTAAAAAATTTGGCATGAGTGCCAAAAATTATTTAGATTGAGGTGGAATTAAAGTATGAGGATATAAGTAGGGGTTTTGGTATTGACCTTTAAAAAGCTGTCTATGAGTTTGATAGGATAAATAGGGTTGTTAAGGAAGATTGCCTCCAAGAAGCACCTTTTAAAATATTAGATCTCTTATTCAAGAGTATTAATATTATATTATTGATAGCCTTTTTCATAGGATTATTCACAAGGATACTCAATAACTTCATGATCATATGGAGAAGGAGTGGGTTGACCATAGGGCTACCATGGCTCATAGGTTTGATAACAATCTTGATAGGGCTATTGAGGAACATAATATGGGTCATAACAAGGTTGATAGGGAGGTATGTAGTAGGAAATCTTAACATATCCATCCATATAAAATTCATTAGTCAAATGAAAGATAAAACTTGATAAAAATATTTTAAAATAAGTACCTGGGCTATTTATAACCATCTGATTACATTTAAAGTTGTCATTGGTGTTTACTTGAATTCTTCTAAAAGCTAAAAGTAGGAAGAACATACCAAAAATTCTTCTACTCTTTTTGACCTTGGTCCCACCACATGTTTTAGAAATATTATAACCAAATAATTCACCCTTAGAGGAGGTTGTTTAGACCTTTCCAAATTTGGCTAACATGGGATTACCCTTAGACCTATGGGTTGTCTACAATAGGGGTAAACATCTAGATTTTAAAGGGCTAGCCCCATTGATCTATCTTTTAGGCTCACACACTAAACTAGGATAATCACTATTAGGGGTGAAAAGGGTATAAATAAAATGATATTTAACCTATGATAATGAGGGTGATATAACAAAGATAACTCCACAAACATACTTTCATATGCACTAAGAAAGAAGACTACCAAAACTGACCTTAACTCATTTTTTTCTATCATAAGTTTTTTTACATAGAGGTAGATTGCTATGCATATCTAGAAATGGATGAAAAAGAGGTATAATATTAGAAAATACTAGTCTCTTTCACACTTAAAAACACACTTAACAAACACACACACTTCATTATACCTATTAGAAGAGATGTCACTACTCACACAATACATACAAGAGCAAAATGGAAGCAAGGAGAAGACATTCATCACTTATCATCAAAATACACTACTTGACATACTTATACAAGATTGTAGAGAAAAAATAAACTTTATAAATTTATTAAAATACAAATCAATATTTAAAACTAGTATGGATTCACCATACCAATTTTGGATCCTTTTATAATGCTAATATGGCTTGAATATATAAAATATAGGAGAGGAGAGAAGAGAAGAGAAGTTGGACAATCACAAGGTTAAGTGTCAAGACTTGGAAACTAGTTATAATGTGAGATAATGAAGTGTAAAATAGGTCAATAATTTATCTTGGATAAGTTTCCATCTAAATCATAACACCTTCCTTGAGATTGGCATAGAGATCTTCATTATCTTTCTATGAAGCTACCTTGATGATGAGGATTTCATAAACTATATTAAACTAATTTATAAGTTCTTGAAACATATATTTTGATGTGTAAATTTGTATATATTATTTTTTATATTCATCTTCACCCTTCAACTGATAACATTTCCTTTGTCACTTGTCATTCATTCTCTAGCAGTCACTTATTAGCCTTCTAGACCTCAAAGTTTATACTTGTCACTTAGGTGGCATGTAAATATTCAAGGATAATAATTGTATAAATGTTAGACAAATAATTTAGACCTATTTTTCCTTTGTTATATCAACTAAACCTCAAGATACTCAGTATCACTCTTCTCACTATCACACTTAGGCCATCACATGTCTTCTCATTGTCTTGTTCAAGACTGCTTGCAATGAATATTCTAGCAGAGGGGTTTACATGATTAAATAAGGTTATAATGGTATATTAGTAATTATAAAACATCCCTACACACCTCCATAAATGGATTTCCATCACCTATTCCCTTATGTACCTGTGAAACAACTCAAATCTTGCAAAAAATAATGAATTAGGCTTGTTCGTAAAAGTGATAGTATGGAAAAAATGAATGGAAAGGAACATGAGAGAGTGATAAACATGTCAAAAATTATTTAAATTCCAATTTGACACTTTTATATGCATATCCCTTCATTTTTTTCTCTATTGGGTTCATAAAAGGGTTTTAAGAGGGTTTTATTCTTAGTGATGATTCATAAAAGTTATACATCTAACTCTCAAACCAATTACACAAATTTTGAGTTTATGACCCTCGTAAACTACCCATATATTATTAAGTCACCATGAATTTCATATATATAGATATGAGTGAAGGAAGCTGGCTTCTTGAACTCTTACTTGCATTTTAGATAGTCCTAAGACAAATTTAGGCCAAAATGACCAATCCTGAGTTCCTCTCTGTAAACCAATGGGTATAATTAATTTTAAAATTTTCCATGAAATTTATAAAACTATTTCGTATGATAATATGTTCTTATGTATGGTATTACACACCTTGAGGTCTCACGTTTAGTTTTAGGCCTTGTAGGCATCAACTAGGTTTTTAAGTGTATGACCAATTGTTAGTGGTGTTCTAATGATTGTAGGGCCTTTTCCACCTATGATCGCATTAAATATAAGAGTATACATCATAATATAGTGATTTTAGACTCTCCATCTCATTCTTTTCTCATCCATGTACTAAACCTATAAGTTGTGTTGATTTTGGAGTACCCTCTATCCATATATAGATAAATAGAGTGGTATGGAGATTGTGTTTCAACTTATGTCTATGTGCTCCATAGTTGGATTATCACCTTTAAGACCTCTTCAATGCAACCCTAAATGGAAAAAATAACTTCCATACTCTGAGTTGTTGAACATAGTTATGTTTCCTTTGATTTGAATCCATTCACAGAGGGTCAAAACACTACAATTATCAAACATTGTCTTCTGCCTTAAATGATGCTCACCTCTTGCACAAGGAAAATGATCCTATTTATATCCTCATGTTCACACATGCAACACCAATTGAAAACAAATTTATAAGGATGAACATGCTCTAAAATACTATTCACTCCATTTGATTCACATAGACTAATGAATTTAGATGGGAAAAGTGAGGTGTTAGGGTTATGCAGGCAATTTTGAGATGCTAACAATCTTAGTGATTGTTCATGAAGCACAATCCACCAATCTGAAAACCATGACCATGAAATGGAAGGTCATAATTAATATTTTCATCCACCAATTGCATTTACCTTAAATCTATAATGTACCTAGAGAGGGGTATAATAGTAGAGCAATTAGTATAAATAGTGGAATGTAATAGTAATAAATAATAATGCATTAGAATAATAATCCCACATGCATTATAATGAGTGGGGTAGATGAAAACTAGTATAAATAAAGGTGCATATGATATTTTAAATCATCCAATAATTTATTTGTAATATATATTGCTCTAGTAGGAGGTTGTTCCCTCGAAGAGGCCAGCGATACAAAATTATTCCTTTCATAAAAAGAATTATGTCTACAATCAACATTTTTAGTTCAATATATGCAATTTGGATTGTTATTGTGTGATTTTTGAGCTCTATGTTCTTAACATTTGGTATTAGAGCACTTTCTAAGGCCAATTTTTTTTTTTAGTAAAATTTGAGATTAGAGAGAGTTTTAGTGAATTATAGTAATTTAATTGTTTATATCTAGTATTATCTATAATCTTAGTATTTATCTAATAATTGGTATTGATTTTTATGACTTCAGATCTATCCTTGGCCCACTTATATCTGTGATGATATTTTATTTACCTCAGCATTGACTCATTAGGATCTATAGTATTATGGTGCATCATTAATTATTTGATTGCCCTACTATGAAAAAGGTGATCTTAGCCCAAGAAAGTAATTATTGAAATTAGAGTTAGACATATTCTACCTAGGTATTCAACTCATCTCTTTTAGGTGTTTTTAAGCCCACATCATTGCACTAGATGATAATGGTGTGAGGTTATTGATCTTCCTCTATCTTCCTCCCATCCTACATAATTATATCTAGATCTACCTCAACTTATGCCCGTACCTATCACCATCATGAGATCTATCGTACTGAGCATTCTAGTCAACATTGATTTAATATTGACTCAACCCACATGCAGATCTCTTCATCTAAACACTCTTTGAAGCATGTCTCTACCCAAACCATAATGTGGCTCTCCCCACACACACTTTGATTGTATTTGCATTAGCTCAACCCCCTTTCTTCCCTCACCATATTTATCACCTTCCACAACTATAATGTCATTTTTTACATCCATGTACCATTATTAATCCTTCATGAACTACCTTTCCCTATACCACTCAACTCATACCCTAACTGTAGCTTGATCCATCTCTACCACATGGCCTTTCTTATGCAAAACTAAATCCTCAACATCAACAATCATCCATAGTTCTAATCCAACTCGACCTCCATGTCCTCCTCACCTCCTCAACACTGTAAACTTATACGTGAGTTCCTTTGCACTTGGGTAAGCTTGAAACCACTTTTCCTAGCAGCCATGGGTTTGTTTAAACTAAAGTGGTAATTTTTATTTTAAGGTTTGTGTATTATTTATTAGGTATTATGTTTAGTGTGATTAATGGTTTGATATTAATCCTTAGTGGTTGGTAATCTTAGTTTAGTGGTATTTTATCTTTTACTATTTAGTGTTGATATTATGTAGGTAATTTTTTAATTCATTTTAACTTATATAAATTCTCATGAATTTAGTCTTAATTCCATAATCCTAAGTCAAAATATAAATTACTTAAATAAATATTGCTTAATATGTGTAAGTATTGGTGTTAAGTCATATTATAGTTAGTATGTTTTTTAGTATGTTCTTGTTGTGTGAAAATATTTATGATGTTTTTATAAATCTTAATTGGTATGTAAAATTTGTGTAATTTTTATGAGTCTTATGAGGATGATACATTGTGACACAAAAGTAGGGATATATTTATAATGGTGTTCTAGGGATATCCTAGTCTTTAGTTTTTTGTCTTTTTAGTTTTCCATCATGTGTTAATTTTAAGTCATTATTCATAATATTTGTTGTCTAGTCCTCTTGTCATGTGTTAGTGTTAAAATAAAATTTAAAAAAAAATCAAAATATTGTTCATATTGTAAAAGATGCATTTTTGATTAAAATCAATGTCTACTTCTCTGATTCTCATGGGGTTTACCATTTTCTCTATTAGTAATCTCACTGGTGCATTAACTCAACTTCAACAAACTGGTACTATTAGGGAATGTCAGACTAAGTTTAGAACATTAACCAACAACATCTCTAGTACACTCTTCATTCATTACTTCATCAATGGACTTCAAGATGAGATTTGAGTAGAGGTTCAAATGTGGCAACCTCAATCTATGATTGAAGCATGAGGCTTAACTAAACTTGTTGAAGATCATATCAATGGGGAAATCTCTAATACATCTTCCTTCCAGCATACTAGTATAACCCCACCTCTTCATGCCATCAAATGTCTCTCTATGGAGGTCATTTATTCTTTTTTGGATGCACCTCAGCAGGTTCCAACCAAGCCCATTCAATAAATCACCATGCTTGAGTAGTCCCTTGATGATCCTAAGCTAATAATCATAGATCCCAAGTAAAGAAATGAGTCTTAAAATCCCTCATAGAATAATTCTAAGGGGAATTGCATTGGCTTACCAAGCAATGTATTTTGTGTACCCTTGTTATAACTTTGAGGTGTTGATTATCAAGATTTAACTTTCATTAATCGACTCTAACCTCATGTTTCAATTTGAGGTTACTCCATCCATCAATATCTATGCACTTAACCCTCAGAGTTGTAGTGTTTGAGTTCACATTTTGGTTGTACATACTCACATCCCATCATTAGAGTAAGAAGTGGAAGCATAAACAAATGCATGTTCAAGCCTCCATTTGGTTAGCATCCTATTTTATTATGTAATTTTTATCATGTTTTAAGAGGTAAATATTTTTAATGGGGATGGAATGTAATTTACCTAGAGAGGGGTATTATAGTAGAGTAGCTAGTAAAAATAGTTGCATAAAAAGTGGAATGCTATAGTAATAAATATTAATGCATTAGAAGAATAATCCCACATGCATTAGAATGAGGATTGGGGTATATGAAAACTAGTATAAATAAAGGTGCATATGATGTTGTAAATCATCCAAGAAGTTATTTTTAATAGATATTTTTCTAGTAGGAGGTTTCCCCCTTGATGAGGCCAACGATACGTAGCTATTCCTTCTATAAAAGGAATTATGTGTGAAATCAACATTTTTAATTCAATATATGCAGTTTGGATTCTTATTGTGTGAGTTGTGAGCTCTAGGTTCCTAACAAACTTTGCTTCTCCTATTTGTACCAATTAAAAACCATTTGACTTATTTTACCTACATAAGAGATAAAAGAGAGAGAGAGAGAAACTAGTTTTTGCCATTTTTTGATCTATCAAATCCATATAAACCTATAAAATACTTGTGGGGATCTAAAGATGCCTTACTAAATCCTTCCCACCTGTCAAATGTGTCAGTCAGGTCATACAATTGCCTGAAATTGCTTGTTTTGTAGTTGACCTTGTTGAATCTACATTGAACCTACAATCTTTTTAGTTTCAAAATATCTTCTGACACTTTTTGATATGTGGGATGTTAGCTATCTTCTTGACACACTTTTACTTGGTGTAGAACTATACAAGTTCATTATAATTACCAAGAGGTGGATAAAAAAGATTAAGACAAATGACAAATGTGACCAAGTTAAAACATGTTGTATGACCTCATTAATGACCATGGTGAATAATTTCAAATCTAGGAGACCATAAAAAAGTTTGAAAATGCCTGGGTTTTTGACCAAATTTTACCTAAATTCAAATTTAGTTGACACTAACACAATAATAATCACCCCTCTATGTATTCCTTTATCACACTAGGGATGCATTTATTTCCTTTAACCTATTAATTTCATTTTTATGCACTAATAGATTAAAGGGGGTAAATGTAGATACTAAAATATAATTATATATATAATCTAAGTCATGTACACTTGAAAAATACCAATTACAAATTTACCCTTTAGTTTTAGATCATTTTTATGCTAAAAGGCTCGCATACACCATCTCATTATGCCTAACTGCTTATCTTATTGACCGACGCTATCATTCTTATGACACAAATCAATTATACACTATAACAGGCTTAAAATATGATTTTTATCATTCATTTTAAGTTATATACCTTCAAAAAAAATCTATCCTACCATAAATTATCATCCATATAGGTGTGCTAGTGTCCAGATTCCTTATCTAGTGTTTATACTTCAAAAGTCATCCAAATTACAAATCTATCAAAATGAATGGGTTGGCCTATTCATCTTATATAACCCTTCCATGAGATATTTTCAAAAGGTTTGGTATAAATACAAATCAAATCATACTAATCACCCATCTATAAAATACCAAGAAAGCACTTATTCAAGCTCATTAAATTAATTGCACAACTAAGTTATAGTGCCCTATTCTTACCTATTTTTATGTTAGTCATAGGAGAAGTCATATTATAGGTCTGAAGCATTCAAATAACATCATTGAGTATTATTTTTCAAGTTATAATCTAGATCATTGCATTCTCTTTTATATATCATATTTCACCCTTATGCACACATAAGCCCACATTTAGAAGAGAACTACATATGTCTAAGGCCCTCTTTATATTAATGTCTATGTAGGTAGTTCTCATTGAAAAAGGGGTCCTTGACTTCATCTTAACTTTATGAGCCTAATAACTCATTTTTGGTAAGGTGACTGGACCTAAGGTGAACAACTATGGTTTAAGTTATATATAATCATGCAAAGCCTACATGCGTGATCTAGACATATCAACAAAAAGGTGATAGAATATCCTAATAGGCCTAGGTGGTCACTTATAAATATAGTGAATATTTTATATGAGATAGAAGTGTTGAGACATAGATAGGAGCATCAATGCTAGTGTCCACATGTCAATGGTAGTGTCCAAGCCTCCATAAACAATATTTCTAGAATCTAACAATGAGACCTAAGCATCAAGTTGCCTATTCCTACACCTTTACATATTAGATCCAACTGTATATCTAAAAATAATATAAATATTATCTTTATTTTGTGTGTCAATTATAAAAATATCAATTAGCATTGTAAATTATATATTTGGTAATTTTCCATACTCAATGTATTGTGTTATATAAAATAATTTAATTAGCTTGATTTAGAATAGTTTTATTCATCCATTTTATTAGGCTATTTTAAATCATTAACCCTTATCTATCAAAACTTAAAATGGTTAAAGATCAGTTAATGTTATCTCACAACCACCTCAAAAGATTCAATTACAAGCTCCATAAGGAGGCAATTTTTAAAGTTACCTACACCTTCTCATGTTTTGTTACAAAAAATCCTAGAATTTAATTTAATCATCTTTCATCTAGTAATGGAGATAGATATGTCTACACCACAACCTATAAATTTTGATGGCAGTGCATAATTTTATTATCATAGATGTATTAGGAATTCTAAAAATACATGTTTCAAACTTAATCATAAGATTAAATATTTCATTGATGAGAATATCATTTATATTGTTATAACCATTTAATAGTTTAAACCATAAGTAAAAATGATAATACAAAGATTAAAATGTACAAATATCCTTTTTTCAAATAATAAAGCACGTAAAAAGAATATTTTTGAGAGAATTATACTTCAACATATGGACATCCACTTGATAACATTATTGATACAATTACAAATAAATAAGCATCATGTCCTATGATCACATTTGATGCTACTAAAATTATTGATGATGATTCAGATAGACATGCACTTTGTATTTTAGTATATGTTAACAATAAATCCATACATGATGTCATGATAAATGTGTGAAAAATAACACTCCTTCATTATCTTGCTTATAAATAAAAATATTTACATGATACGTATAGAGTTTTTAAACATTTGATGGTCATAAATAGGATACTCTTAGGAATATAATGCTACATTTATAAGTGCGGCCTCTCATAGTGCCTACTCAATTCTTAGTTATACCATGTTCTAGGGTATTTTATATGCTATTAGAACACCCTTAGATGCAAAACATTAGATCAATACCTTCTATAGTGCCTAAATTTCTCAAAGGCATTCATGATAATCAAGTGGTCAAAATTCAAGGAATCTAATATGAATATCTTTAGGAGAAAATATTTTTTACTTATTCTATAGAATAGGTATTGTTGTCACCAAATATTGTACCCTATAAAAGGGTGTTCAATCCTATTCTATATTTTTGCAACATGGAAATATTTCCAAGTATGTGGGTGTACCTATGGTGGAAGTAAGCCTATAGATTTAAGGGATAACTCCCTAAATGTATCTTGAAATTCTTATCACCTAAACTAGTGTTTGCTTGTGTGAAAAGAGATATGAGTTTTCTTGAAATGAAACTAATCTAAGGGGGTGATACATTAATATTATTTCCATATGACCAGTATACTTCTTGTACTAAGAAATAAGGCATACAATCTAGCTTTTGAGTCCTAAAAGATTCTAACATGAGTGTTTCACTATGGAGGTGAGATGCATGAATTATATCCAAGGTAAGTGAGCCATAGTCTAGTTTCAGACACTAAGGATAATTTTACACTTAAAATATAGACCCATATACTTGACAACACTTCATATGACTTATAAGAATAAGAACTCTTGCATAAACATGAGAGGATAAGGGAAGAAAGGATAGAAGATTATTACTTTACATCACCATACATCACTTTGTACACTTAGAAAAAAATTCATGAACTCAAAATAAAACTTTAATTTATTCTTCAAATGTAAAATATAATGTCATTCTAGTAGGACTTTACCATACATGGACTAGAATTAACTTACAAGAGCCAAAATGGCCACTACTTATAGAATTAGAAAAAGAGAAGAAGAGAATTAATTCCAAGAGTCACTAGAACATGTGTCATGCTAATAAAATAAGTTATAAATGTATGATAATGAGTTTTAGATAGACCATTCAAGGTCTGATAGGACAAATAGCCATTAAATACATAAAACTCCTGAAATGTGGCATAAGACTCTTCATTATTTGTTCAAAAAATTGCCTTCATAATTTTGCCTTTTGTAACATCCCAAAAATAACTAGGTATATATCTCATGATTACAATGAGAGGTGGGGTTTTATACATGCTTAACTATGCATTAGTTTCATCCCTAATCATCAATATTATTCTAAAGATGAGCCATCACTACCTATAGTCCAAATAAATCATCTTTCACTCACCCCTCACACTTGGCCTCAAATTTGACTTTAGTTTTCCATGAAAATATATATAAAGGATTTAAATGACACTTATTAAGACCCTCTATGTCCTTATATTTCTTAGGTATTCTTTAAAAATCCTCACACTTCAAGTTGTTATTCTCCCACTAGCTTGCTCACTATGCTAGTTTTGACTGGCTGAGATGAAGGCACCTGAAGAAGCACTTATGAGTTTCCTTGATGCAATAAATGTACATCATGGGTTATCTCAAGTTCCAATCCTTCTCCCAAAGTTTATTGTATCCTTTGACTCTTCCTATAACCTAAAACCACATAAAACTATTGAAAAACAATTATATACCATGTTCATATAGGTAAAGTAAAATTAAATATGATAATAAGGTGCCAAAGAGAGTCCTATACAATCTCAAAGTCATTTCCCAATAACACTAGCTCATTTGGATGCCATTCCTTCTTCATTTTCTCCATTGGCTCAAGGATCAAGGTTTTGAAGGGTTTAGAGTGAGTTTGCCCTTTAAGGATTATTCATATAGGTTTGAAATAAAATTGGCAAACAAATCTCACTAAAACCTTCTTATATACTCTCTCTGACATATCCTAACCTCTTATACTCTCATTCAAATTTTCCAATTAGATGTGAGCTTTCCAAATCTACCTTCTTGAGCTCTTTTCCTTGTTTGTATAAACATGAATTTTATTTGATCTAAATAAAGGTTTACATGTGTTTTATTATGTACTTTAATATATTAAACGCACCTTATCACCTCTATTGATCATGTTATAAATTTTTATAATTCTCATCTAAGGCTTGGAATTTATAATGACCCCCTAGTTGTGCTTTAGGCCTAGTTGAGACCATGTAGGTATGCTTGCACATTTGTCTATTTGGATCATTTTGATGATTTTCATCCTTTATGAAATGGAATATTATGTTTCTCCATATCTAACACATCTTATTAAATCCTCCTACCTATTCTCACCACCTCTCAAATCATCCCCTTGAACTTACTTGTTGAACTTGTAGGGTTTCAATGTTTTGGGAGTGCCCTCTGTTTGAGATAGAACATAGGGAACTTCCTCTATTGTCCCAAACAAAAGGGAGGAATTATAGGCTCCTAAAATTTATGATGAAATATTTTTTAAGACTTTAAAACTTTATCTCATGATTATACCCTCCAAACATCAGTAACTCTCAAGATAGACTGCCAAATGGTTCACTATGGGTAGGGTTTTATCATATGATTATATGTGCATTTGAAAACATTTCCATGTCTTATTTATTTATTTTTAGTATCATAAAATGGTCAAAATAAATTATGAATAATTTATATCCATGTTTTATACTTGTGTTTCATTTTCAACTCAAGGTACCTTCCTTTTTCTTGACTAAGTAGACTAAGTATACAAGGTTACAAATGTGGACTATAGTGTACTTGAAGTTAATTCTATGCTCTATGGTATATCATAGAAATATCATGAGGATCCCATACTAATATTTAATGTATTCATAATTTATTCAAACTCTCCACCATGTATGAGGGCTTCTTTAATGCATACCCTACTCAACTCAAACTTGATTGTGTTTCACCTTGGAAAAAGGGACCCACCTGTAAGTGAAACTCTGTGTTTAGCATTTTATATATGTCTTAAGACATCCTTTGGATATTTGAGATAATTTTTAATTAACATAAGTCATTTATCATCATTTTCAAACCATTAAAACCTCAAAAACATATCTTCTTAGATCACTGCCCACTACAGTTAACTATAGTTCACTGAGCAAGGGTCCTGTAGGTGGGCATAATATTTGAAACTTGTATCGCATACCCTTAAGATAATTTGAAATAATTGGAACCATATTAACACTAAAATTTTAATTATTTTCATACCTATAACCTTAAAATATTCATTTCATGAGTCTAAAGGTGCTTATGGTCAATTGTAGCTAGCCTTTTAGGAAACAAGGTGCACTTATATGTGTATTGTATGGATAAGGACCATGAATTTACACCTTAATTGATATTATTTGAGTCATTGATACATGATTTCAAATAAAAAATTCCAAATATTATAAATATATTCCTCCTTATTTCAAGTTTAGGTGTAGAGATTACTTAGAAAGTTAAATCCTATAAAATATACTAAAGGTTAATAGTGGACAAATGTGTAACTTAGGGGATTTCAAACACCACTCTGCCTTAGTCATATATCCATTTCCTTTTTCATGATTATACTTGTATTATATTGATATAATATTTATTCATTTATACTCATCAAAAATATTTGAAACATTACTACATAGCCTCTCCAAAAGTGTTTAGCTTGATGTTTTGGGATTTTAGGGAAATAGGACCTTGAAACTCAATTCTTCAGTTTGGGGATGGCTTCCAACTCTGTCTGCCTACTTATGACTCCAAATATTATTATAAATATGGTTATATATTATTCAAAACTAATGAAATCCAATATAATTTTAAATCTCCTCTTATGAAGCATTCCCAGATTTGCTAGTGTACCATTTATAGGTGTCCATTCTAAAACATAAGACAGTGGAAGAGAATCTTTAATAATGTACATAGTTATGGATTTTTATTTATTTTTATAATTTATAAATATATTTAATGTGATAATTTAACCTTTAAAAACTTCAAATAGTATCAAATACTCCCATTCCACGTGACTATTCTCTTCAATGGTGTCTTTTGGTGCACACTAGTGCTACAAATCTGAGTACATTAGAGAATTAACTTTTACATGAAAATATAGAATATGGAGTGATTTATATTGATTTAATTAATGAAAAAGTATTTTATTTTCCATAATAACCTCACTAAAACTCCATGAACATGTTCAGGCTCTGACATAGCTTATTCAATTGATTATGTATGACAGTCATGGAGCAAACTGACTGTATGGTATATTCCTTGACTGCCACTTCATATGATGGCCTTTAGAATGATTTTTTAGGATTTTAAGTGATTTTTAGGATTTTAAACATTAAATTAAACCTATCACCTTCATCTAAAATCCCTACAAGTAAATGAGACCTCTACAAATGGTGAAAAGCTATCTATAACTCCATTTGATGCCAACTTGCAAACTTGAGATGTTTTTCCCATCAAAACATTTTAAAATATGAAAAAAAAAATTGGTAACATGAGGTAAATATTTCCATGTACTATTGAGCCAATTCCATCATCTATATTATATGGACTTTCCCATATAAGAAGGAAACCTGCAAGGTATGGGGTTTAACAAGTAGAAAAACATAGTCAACTTATAAAAGATGATTAATAAAGCATAAGTGACCAATAATTACAATCCAAGAATTAAATTGAATAATAATTATTTTAATATAACCCCTCAAATTAGTTTGACCTAGAATTATTTTTACTGGTCATACTAACCAAAAACATGTTTACTGGTTCTACATGTCTATAAGGATGATGAAGGAATAGAATGGTTTTAGACCAAATTTGGCACTTTCAAATAATTTAAATCATTTAAATGAGTCTTATGAAGTTGAATAGTTATCCCAAAACTTTATCCCAAGTGAAAATCTCTCTTATAGGATGTACACCTTTGAAACTCCTTCTTTTGGACCTATTTTCTTGGTTTTCAGTTATAACCTACAAGTTGTTAGTTAAAAACTTGCATGTCTAATATATACTAACAAATTTTACATTAAAATGAGTTTTTAATCACATTTATACCTTGAAAATCATGCTACTTTCATTTGTGACTATAAAATGACCCCTAAATGACTCAAAATGATATAAGGACTTAATTAGACCATGACCAAGGATAAAAACATGTGAAATGACATGAAATAGAATATGAAACACCCTATAACATTATAAAATTCTCCTATATCAGGTTTTTGGTTATAGGGGGTTGACTCATTTTGATATATGGTCAAAATGGTCAACATTCTTGGTGATTTCCCAAGGGTGGTATGCTTGATATGCCAAGACTAGTGGCCTAATCCCATCCATTAGGACATAGAGTCACCTATACATCATCTTGACACATAATTTTCATTTTAAACCACACAAAACACAAATTAATGTCACATAAAATAAGACACACTGAAAAGAAACACACACTTGTGCTTCATGAGAACTTATAGAATGCACACACAAAATGACCAAACTAACTAACTTGAGAGAAACACTTCCTTATGAATCAAAGGAGAAGTTTGAAATCTCTTTTTCTTCATGTAATGAATATTTTAATGAAGCATGTATAATTTTGACCCTTGGCATTGATGCCTCCATCTTCTTCATGATCCTTACCAACTTTATTGGCATGATGTTCAATTACAACCAAACAACTCCGACTAGGTTGGTTATGGAAATGAACTCTTCTTGCATCCAAATAGCCTAAACTTTCTCATATGTATCCTCAAATAAATCCTCAAATGGTATTTTAACAAGGCATACCTTCTTGGTTTCCATGGTTCTTTCATTAAAGTTGGGTTGCTCTCAGCTACAAGTTCTTCAAGATCATCAAGGAGCTCTGTATAGTCCACCCAATCTTGGTCAGTTTCCTCCATGGAAAACTCTTTCTCCACCTTCTTAAGTACTTGAAATTCAACTTGGAAAATCTCTTCAAGATCTTTAAATAGCTCCATTTAATGCTACCAATCATCCTTATCCTCATTTTCTAAGACCACCACTTATTTAATCTTCTCTTCTTGATGTATGAGGTCATAAAGTTGATTTTATTTATGTTCTAATTTGAGGGTGATTCAACATTAGGATGAGGTATTGATTCATATTCAAAAAAAAAAAACCCAATTTAATTTCATGAGACTCTTTTAAGACTACAATTTTTTGAAGAGTGACACTAGGTTCACTTTCATCTTTGATGGCACACTCAACTATAGGTTTGTTAGGATCACCAACAACCTCATGATCAAATATGGATTTTTCTTCAAATACTTCTCTATTCAAGTCTTTTCCACATTTCTCATGGAAATTTGTGATTTAATATTCAATATGTTTCTCTTCATTTAAGAAAGTAGAGTTGCATTTGTGTTCACCAAGGGGAGTCCCTATGGTGATTTCTTCCTCATAGTTACTCATGATATCTTCTTGATCAGCTATGACTTGAGCTCTTTCCTCTTCATTTTCTTCCCTCAAAATGGGCTCCTTTTCAATAGTGTGTGATATGGAAGGTTGATGAATAGGCTCATGTGAAGGAGATAGAGTGTGAGGGGTAGGAGAGGGCTTGTTAATGGACTTAGGAGAGATTATTGCACTAACAAATTCATGGGGGAGTGATTTTTTGAGTTGATTAGAAGGTAAAACACCTACATAAGTAGGAGTTACACATTTATAATATCCTCCTTGAGGCTCTAAAACATCCACATGATCATTTTTAGTTTCTTTGTCCTCCTACATCCTTAGCCTATTTATTGAGCATTGAAGGTATTTCTTTACCAAGTCTATTTGTTCTTTGATCTCCCATTGAGTTCATTGTATCTCTTCAAACATCTCCAACATATGCATATAAATTTAGGCAGAACCTCTTAACAATTCCATGAGATGATGAGGGATCACATCATACTCATCATCCCATGTTATTATATCATCTTCATTAACTAGTAATTATGGTATGCATGCTAAAAAATACTTGATATAAGATTGAAATAATGGAGGGAGAGGGTAATGATGGGGATTGAGGCCATCTCTATGTTTTTGGATTTGAATCTCTAAGAATTCATACTTTGTCTTGTAATATCTTTGTGTACAACCAATGAGATTATCTGATTCCTCACAACAAGACTAATAAGGATCCTCTTAAGGTTGATAGGCATCATGATATGTTTGGTAAGGATCATGATGGGGATGATATAAAGGCATTCCTTGATAATTTTATTGATAACCTTCCTTATATGGTTATTTAACAACATGATGTCCACATGGATGGGAAAATGGAGGACCATAGGGCTGACATGGCCTATAGGATTGATAGCCATTATGATAGGACTATTGAGGAATATAATTTGGTTCATAAAAAGATTGATAGCTATTCATATCAACCTAATATTTTATATAAGACATAATAATTGATAAAAATGTTCAACTAAAGATACATGGGTTGATTACAACCATAAGTTATCATTCATAGTCACTATTGGTGCTAACCTGCTTACTTCCAAAAGTTGATTAGAGGTAAAACACACCAACAATATTCCCACTCTCTTGAAACTTGGTCACACCGGGCATCTCAAAACTATTTTCACTAAATATAAAACCTATAAGAAGGTGTTTAAGTCTCTTCTATATTTGGGAAACATGGGAATACTTCTAGGTATGTGGGTGTACTTATGGTAGAAATAAGCCTCTAGATTTTAGGACTAGATCCTTGAATGTATCTTGAAATGCCTATCACCTAAACCAGTTCTTGATTGTGGGAAAAGAGTTATAAGTTTACATGAAATAAAATACTCTAATGGTTTTATATAATAAGATTATTTCCGTATGACCATTCTACTTCTTTCACTAAGAAACAAGGCATACAAACTAGATTTCAAGTCCTAAGATATTCTAACATGATTGTTTCAATATGGAGGTGAGATGCATGAAGGATATCCAAGTTAAGTGAACCATAGGTTATTTTTAGACACTAAGGTTCATTTCACACTTAAATATAGACCCATACACTTGACACCACTTTATATAACTTGTTACAATAGGAACTTTTGCATAAAAATGATAAGATAAGGGAAGAAAGGATAGAATATTATCACTTTTCATCACCATACATCACTTTGCACAATTATAAAAATGTTCATGAACTCAAAACCAAAGTTGTATTTATTTTTCAAATGAAAAATGCATTTTCATTCCAGTAGGGCTTCACCATACATGGACTAGACTTAACTTATAAGAGCCAAAATGGTCACTACATAGACTAGAATGAAGTCCAAGAATCACCAAGACATATGTCATGATGATAAAAGGAGTTATATATGTATTAGAATTAGTTTGAGATAGGCCATGCAAGGTCTGATAAGACAAATGGCCTAGAAATGCATGAAACTTTTGAAATGTGGCATAAGACTCCTCATTGTTTGCTTAGAAAACTACCTTCATTATGTGTCCCTTTTGAAACATTCCAAAACTAACTAGGGATATATATAATGATTATAATAAGAGGTATGGTTTGTATACATGATTGACCATGCATTAGTTGGATCCCTAATCATCAAGATTCTTCTAGAGATGAGCCATCACTGCCTGTAGTCTAAATAGCTCCTCTTTCACTCACCCCTCACACTTGGCCTCAAAGTTAGCTTTAGTTTTCCATTATAA
The DNA here is from genome assembly GCA_037957365.1 of Torreya grandis. Lineage (NCBI taxonomy): Eukaryota > Viridiplantae > Streptophyta > Pinopsida > Cupressales > Taxaceae > Torreya > Torreya grandis. The sequence goes on along the minus strand of JARHVA010000287.1, from coordinate 3,496,415 downwards.
TCTATACATAGGATTTAATTTCACTTATAAATACCCTCTATGGCCTTATATTGATTAGGTAGTAATTAATATGCTTCACACTTGAAGTTGTCACTCTCCCACTAGCTTGTTCACTATGCCAGTTTTGGTTGGTTGAGATGAATCCACCTGAAGAAGTACTTATGAGTTTTAATTATTCAATAAATGGACATGAGGGGTTATCTCAAGTCCCAATCCTTCTCTTAAAGTTTATTTCATCCTTTAACTCTTTATAAAACCTATAAGACACATAAAACTATCAAATAAATCAATTATATACCATGTCCATATAGGTAGGTTACAGCTCAATATGATAGGAAGGTGCCCTATATATTCTTGTACAATCTCAAAGTCATTTCCTAGAAAAAACAGCTCATTTGGATTTCATTCCTTCTTCATTTTCTCCATCAGGTCAAAGATCAAGGTTTTGGAAGGGTTAGAGTGAGTTTTCCCTCTAAGGATTATTCATACAATTTTAACATCTAATTAGGAAAAAAATATCACTAAAACATTATTATATACCCTCTCTAACATATCCCAACCTCTTAAACTCTCATGAAAAGTTTCCAATTAGAAGTGAGCTTTCCAAATCTATCTACTCAAGCTCTTTTCCTTGTTTGCATAGGCTTGAATTATATTTGAGATAAAGTGAGGGTTCATTAAGATTTATTATGAAATTTAATGGATCAAAAATTCTTGATCACCTCTACTAATCATGTTCTAAAGTGATATAATTCTCATATAAGGCTTAGAAGTGATAATGACCCCCTAGTTGGGCTTTAGGCCTAGTTGAGACCATGTAGGTTTGATTGCACCTTAGTCTACTTAGATCATCATGATGACTATCAAACTCTATGAATTAGTTTATTATGTTTATCCATTTCTAACACAACTCATTAAATCATCCTTCAAGGTCTCACCACCTCTCAAATCATCCCCTTGAACTTACTTGTTGAACTTGTAGGGTTTTAATGTTTTGGGAGTGCCCTTTGTCTAAGATAAAACATAGGTAACTTCCTCTATTATTGAAAACATAAGGGAGGAATTATAGGCTCCTAAAATTTATGAGGAACTTTTTTTTAAAACTTCAAAAATTGATCTCATGAGTATCCCCTCTAAACATCAATAACTTTCAAGACAGACTGCTAAGTGATTCACTATGGGTAGGGTTTTATCATATGACTATATATGCATTTCAAAATATTTCCATATCCTATTTATTTTCTAGGATTATCATTAAATGGACACCATCACTTATGAGTAAGTTATATCCATTTTTTATACTTTTGTTTCATTGTCAACTCAAGGTACCTTCCCCTTTCTTAACTAAGTAGACTGAGTATGCAGGGTTGCAAATGTGCACTGTAGTGTTCTTGAAGACTATTTTATGCTTTGTGGAACATATTGGAGATATAATGAGTATACCATCCTTATATTTAATTTATTCATAACATATTCAAACTCTCCACCACTTATGAGGGCTTCTTTAATGCATACCCTACTTAACTCAAACTTGATTGTGTTTCACCTTGGAAAAAGGAACCCACTTGTAGATGAAACTCTATATTTGGAAATATATATGTATTAAGACCTAATTTGGATATTTGATCTCATTTCACATTAATATATGTAATTTATCATCATTTTCAAAACATACCAACCTCAAAAACATAGCTTTTTAAATCACTGCCCACTACAGTCAACTACAGTTGACTGATCGGGGGTCCTATAGGTGGGCATCATCCTTGAAACTTGTATCACATGCCCTTGAGATCATTTAAAATCCTTAAAAATATATTAACACTAAAATATTCATTATTTACATACCCTTAACCTTTCAATATGCATGTCATGAGTTTGAAGGTGCTTGTAGTCAACTGTAGTTAGCCTTTTGGGAAACAAGGTGAACTTGTAGGTGTATGGTATATATAAGGACCATGCATTTACACCTTCCTTGATATTATTTGATTCATTGATGCACCATTTCAACTCAAAAAATCCACTTAGTATGAATATATTCCTCCTTATTTCAATTTTATGTGTAGAGATCACTTAGAAAGTCAAATTCTATAGAATATACTGAAGGTTAATAGTGGACAAATGTGTAACTTGGGGGCTTTCAAACACCAATCTCCCCTAGTCATATATCCTTTTCCTTTTGCATGAATATAATAATATGATATGTATATAATATATATGCATTTATACTGACCAAAACTCTTTGAAACATTGCTAAATATCCTTTCCAAAAGTGTTTAGCTCATTATTTTGGGGTTTTAGGGAAACAAGACCTTGAAACTCAATTCTTTAGTTTGGGGATGGTTTTCAAATTTGATTGCCTAATTATGACTTCAAATATGATTCTCAAGATGAATGAAACTTATTTTATCCTAATTAATGCCTATAACATGTTAAATATCCTCTTATTAATCATTCTTAGATCTCTACTAGTGTACCACCTATAGGTGTCCATTCTAAAACACAGGGCAGTGGAAGAGAATCTTTAATAATGTACATGGTTATGGCTTTGTATTTAGTTTTAAAATTTCTCAAGATCTTGAATGGGATACTTCAACCTTAACAAACTTAAAATAATATCAAATACCCCATTCCATGTGACTATTCTCTTGAATGGTGCATGTAGGTGCATAGTAGTGATGCAGACCTGAGTACATTAGTGAATTAGCTTTCACATGAAAATATGGAATGTGAAGTTATTTATCTTGATTGACCTAATGAAAAATTATTTCCATCACCTTAAGAACCTCACTAAACCTCCATGAACATGTTCAAGCTCTAATACAACTTACTCAATTGATTGTGTATGAAAGTTAGGAAGCAAACTGGTTGTATGCTACTTTCCTTGACTACCACTTCATATAAGGGCCTTTAGATTGAGTTTAGAGGATGGGAAGTTATTTTCAAGATTTGAAACATGAAATTAAACCTATCACCTTCATCTTAAATCCCTACAAGTAAATTTGACCTCTATAAATGGTGGAAATATGTCTACAACTCCATGTGATGCTAAATTACAAACTTGAGATGATTTTCCCATCAAAACACTTTGAAACATGAAACCAAGCATGGAGAACATGAGATAAAGATGTTGGAAATATTTTCACTGATGTCAAATGTTTATCATTGGTGATAAAGGCCCCATAGCATTTATTGTCTAAATGTGTTTCTAATGTTCATATTTTGGCTAAAATGTGTTGATATTTATTTAATATTAACAAATATATTTTTAGTTGCATAAAAGTCAAAAGAGGACCCGTGAATAAGTCAAAGAGTCATGGGGTAAAGACAAAAGAGGAATGGGATGCATTTTCCCATGAAGAGTCATCTTGAGGAATTCCAAGAGTCACCAAGTGAAGACAAAAGAGGGTATAGCACATTTTTCCATGAAGAGTCACCTTAAGGAATTTGAAAGGTCACCAAGATAAAGACAAAAAAAGAAAGGATGCATTTGCTTATGAATGGTCACCATGTGAGTTTTCAAATACAAGGATTCAAAGGGTCATGCAAGTTTTGTTCCATTTTTCATGAGGATTGAAGAGTCACAAAGGGTGAATGCTAAAGGTATTTTGGAAATATATAAATAAAGGCTTAGGAACCCTTTCATAATATGCAATAGAGTGCATGATTTTTAATTGTTTTATATAATAAAAGAGGAGTGAATATAAAAATATATTGTAGAGTTATATCATTTATTGAGAAAGCAACATTGAGAGATATATGTGTTTTACACACAAGAGGGGTTAGTGCTCACAAATATTTATGTCGGTGCTTGGCAAAGGGGTTGGTGCTCCTACAATTTGGTGCTTGTGAACTTTGTAATTTTATTTGGTGCTCATTCATATACTTTATATTATTTTTCTTGGTTTTTCCCACTTTGGGTTTCTACATAAAAATATGGTCTCTCTCTCTCGTGTGGTGCATGTTATTATTTCAATTTTATTTCATATCATGAATTTATGATTAAGTGGAGTTTGATTAAGTAAAATATTTATAGGATATATGATATATTGATTCACCCCCCCCCCACCTCTTAGTATATCCCATGCTTAAAATTTGGTATCAGAGTAGGTTCTTTTAGAAAAAAAATTTATAGCTTGAAGTTAGATCGAAGAAAGCATGATGGTTGGATCACATGAAGGTTTTTTTTAAAAATAAGGCACCTTTGTTTTATGGGACAAATTATTATTTTTAGAGCATAAGGATGAGGACTTATTTGATGTCTATTGGATTCAACATTTGGAAATTAGTTATGGAGGAATACGAAGAGCCACATACACTTGTGACTACTTCAATAGAAAAGAAGGCAAGTGAAAATAATGCTAAAGTTTTAAATGATATTTTATGTATTTTATGTGAATAAAAATTTATCAAAGTTATGTAATGCAAATATGCTCATGAGACTTGGGTAAAGCTTGAAAATATTTACAAAGGTGATGCAAAGGCTCAACAAGATAAGCTCAAAACTTTCAAAACATAGTTTGAGAGTTTAAAAATGGAAGAGGAAGAAAATATAGAGAGTTGTCTTTTGTGGGTTGATCAAATAGTTAATCATATTCAAGGCCTTGGAGAAAAGTTAGAATAATCAGTGTTGGTATAAAATGTTTTGAGATCTCTACCAATGAGATATGATGCAAATGTTTTGGCAATCGAGGAGATGAAGGATCTAGCCAAGCTAAAGATGGATGAACTACATTATATTCTTACGGCATATGAGATGTGAACCAAACAAGAGAAACCCTCAAAGAGGGTAGATGCTTTTAAGACATAAAAAAAAGAAAATGCTAAGATTCAAGAATCAAGTGATAGCTCTAGTAATGATAAAGATGACAATAGATTTCTATTCATTTGTAAGCCAAAAAAGGGCATAGGTAAATATCAAGGAAAATTTACTTTTAAATCTTTTAATTGTGAAAAGATTAGACATTTTAAAGCTAAGTGCCTAGATAAGAGTAATGGTGATAATGAAGAAGGAACGTCTACATACAAAAATAATTTCAAAGGCAAATTCAATAAGGGATTTGAGAAGAAGAGTTTATACACTAAAGATCTTAGCTCACATGAAGACAGTAGAGTCAATGATTCAGATGAAGAAGATATTTTATTCCTAACTATACATGAAGATGACTCCATAATCAAAACTAAAGATGATCAAGAAGAAGAACAAGATGAAGCTAAATTAAATCTATAAGGAGAACTCATTTGTGCCTTAGAAGAATTACAAGATCTTGAGAATAATAATCACATGTTGAAGTGCCAAATCGAGAAAAATGAAAAAGAGTCAAAAGAAATAATTGAAGATCTACAAGCACACATTGAAGAAGCCAAAAAGACTAAAGAAGATCTAATAGCTCAGTTAAAAAAATTAAGTGAATAATGTGAAAGGTATGTTGTTGAAATTACCTCTTTAAAAATAGATCTTGTAAAAACAAATAAAATACTAAATGATAGAGCAGCCAATGATTCAAAATTTGAGAATAGCACTAATATGTCAAATAAGATATTATAAATTCAAAGATCAATATCAGATAAGACATGTATCAGATTTTTGATAAAAGGGAGGCCACTACTTTCATAGACAAGGTTAACACAAAAAAAGGAAAGAGATATGTTGAAGCTCTTAGAAAAGAGGAAATGAAAAAAGAAGTTAAGAATATAGAGGACATCTCAAACAAAGAAGGATGAAAGGAATAGAGCTTAAAAAGGCAATCAGGCAGAGATACATAAACAAGTTATATTTGTATGGTTATTATTTTTATTGTAATGGATATGGTTATAAGAAAATAGAATGTCAAAAAATGGCTAACAAGAAGAAAACTTGTGCAGAGTCAAGCAAAAGCCACAACTCTTTTGCTCCTCTATTAGGATTCAATGAAAAGACCATAATATGTTACAAGTGCAATAACTTCAGACACATAGCCTAGTACTTTAAAATCATGATTGATTCAATCAAGAAGGACAAGATTTTCAAGGCTCCATTCATCAAGAAGAAAGTTTAGACAGGTTCATGGTAGAAGAAATAACCTAAAAAGTCTATGTTGGTCCAAACAACTTTGCATGTAAGAAATGAAGAAAATATATGGTTCATTGATAGTAGATATTTGAGGCACATGACATGAGACAAGATCAAGTTCATAACCTTGAAGAAGATCAATGGTGGCATAACAAAATTTGGAGATAAAACTACTACTAGAATTGCTGAAAAGGTACACTAAATTTGGATAATGGTAGAACTAAGGCTAAAAATGTTTTATATGTAAAAGGTCTTAACCATAATATTTTAAGTGTAAGTTAAATGTGTGATTAGGGATACACACTAAATTTTTATGCATAAGGTTATGAAATTAGGAGAAAATATTCATATGTGTTGATTGCATATGCTTAGAGGACAGGCAACAATTTGTATATGTTATTAGATATTAAAGGTCAAAAATGTTGTTTGATTCAAGTTGAGGAAAGTTGGATATGACATAGGAGAATGGGACACATAAATTTTTATAATCTTGTCAACATTAAAAAGAAGAAAGTAAAGATTATAAATCCCTCCAACACGCTTTGTGACCCATGTCAAACTAGAAAGTATGTTAGAAGATGGTTCAAAATAACAGAATACTTGACCACTCAAATGTTTGAGCTTGTTCACACTGATTTGTGTGGACCTATGAGAACTCTAAGTACTCAAAGTGAGAAATATTTCATGTTGCTTATTGATGATTTTACACATATGACTTGTGTGATGTTTTTGAAGAAAAAATTAGAAGCTTTCAACCACTTCAAAGCATTCAAGGCTTTTGTTGAGAATGAAACTAATTTGAAGATTAAATGCTTAAGATCATATCAAGGAGGAAAATTTATGTCAGATGATTTTATTGAGTATTATGAAGACTATGGGATAAAGAGACATTATTTAGCATCTAGAACTCCACAGTAAAATGGAGTAGTTGAGAGGAAAAATAGAACAGTTCAGCAAATGGTGAGGACAATGCTAAATATTTCCAAGATATGAGATAAATATTGGAGAGAGGACATTGGTGAAATAGTGCATATTCAGAGTAGATCATTATTGAGATTCAATAGTGACAAGACTCCCTATGAGCTATGGAAAGATAAACTAGTTACAGTTGATTACTTTAGAGTTTTTGGTAGCAGATGCTTCATAAAGAGAACCAATGAAAAATTGGGTAAATTTGAATCTAGAATAGATGAAGGTATATTTCTTATATATTCTTGAAAAATTAAAGCTTATAAATGTTATAACAAAAGAACCAAGAAGATTATTGAAAGTGCAAGTGTCAAGATAGATGAAGATGTAGCACAAAGAGCCAATGATCTAGTGGACACTCTTGAAATAATTAAAGAAAAATATTTTAAAGAGTCAAATGAAGATGAGAAGGAGAAGCAAAAGGAAACCAAGAACCCATTTAAATATGTTCAGAGAAATCATAATAAGAGTGATGTCATCAGGAACATAAATGAAGGATTTCACACTAGAAAGATGATGGTAAGTGAATCTGAGCAAGTAAATTTTTCTTTGTTATCCAAAATTTAGCATAGAAACTTTTCAGAAGCTATACATGATGAGAATTAGATTAAGGTAATGGATGAAGAATTAAATTAGATAGAAAAGAATGATACTTGAGAATTAGTGCCTAGACCAAAAGATCAAAATGTGATAGGAACAAAATGGGTATATAGAAATAAGTTAAATGAATATGGTGAAGTTACAAGGAATAAAACAAGGCGCTAGTATGTAAAGGATATGCTCACATTGAGGGTATAAAATTTGAAGAAAATTTTGCACCAGTGGCAAGGCTAGAGGCTACTTGAATGTTTCTTGCATATGCAGTGTTTAAAAATTTTGAAGTTTTTTAGATGGATGTCAAGTCTGCCTTTTTGAATGGGATTCTAGAAGAGGATGTCTACTTTGAGTAGCCTGAGGTATTTATTCTCTCAAATGATAGTAGTCATGTATGCATATTAAAGAAAGCACTGTATGGATTGAAACAAGCTCTCAAATCTTGGTATGCAAGACTTGATAAGTACCTTCAACATCAAGGTTTTAAGAGAGGTTTTGTTGACAATAATCTCTACATCAAAATAGAAGGTGAACATCAATTGATTATTTGGTATATGTTGATGACATAATTTTTAGAGGAAACATTGAAAAGATGACAAAATAATTTTATGATAATATGCAAAAAGAATTTGATATGTCTATGTTTGGATAATTATCATTTTTCTTAGGGTTGTAAATATTTTAGTCAAATAAAAGAATTTTCATATCTCAAATTAAGTATGCCAAGGAAATATTGGAAAAAATTGGTTTTGAGGATTGTGCACTATTTGGCACACCAATGAGTATAAAGAAAAAAGTAAGGATGAAGATTCACCTATTGTAGATCAATCTTTGTATAGATCTATGATTGGTAGTCTTTTATATTTGATAGAATCAAGGCCAGACATCATGCATGCAGTAGCCATAGTTGTGAGATATCAGGTAGCCTCAAAGGAGAGTCATGTTTAGTTAGTGAAGATAATATTTAGATATGTCAAGAGGACATTGGATTATAGATTGTGGTATCCCACAGGTAGAGATTTAACTTTGGTTACTTATATAGATTTAGATTGGGTAGGTTGTTTAGATGATAGAAAGAGTACAAGTGGAGGAGCTTTCTTCCTTGAGATAGCTTAGTATCATGGCTAAGAAAAAATTAGAATTTAGTATCACTTTATATAGTTAAATTAGAATATATTGTAGTGGTATTGTGTTGTACTCAAGTGCTTTGGATGAAGCAAACTTTAGAATATATCAAGGTAAAATATGATGAACCTATTTTTATTTTTTGTGACAACATAAGTGCTATTAATATTTTTAAGAATCCAGTGATGCATTCAAGAACAAAATATACTCCTATCAGATATCACTTTTTAAGAGAGTAGGTTGAAGATCAGTAGGTTAAGATGAAATATATCATTACTATAGAATAGCTTGTATATATTTTCGTAAAGGCACTACCAAAAGACACATTTGAGTATCTACAAGAGTTGGGAGTAATTTATTTTACTTCCTACCATTGAGGATCAACATCATTTGAGTGGGAGCTAAGTGTTAGCTCTAGGATAGGCCTTTGAAATTTATGTCAAAGGGGGAGAAAAACAAAAATAGGAATAATAAATAGGTGCAGGGAACAGGTGCAAAAACATGGGCAAAAATAGGTACAGGGAATAGGTACATGATGTTATAGTAAGGGGGAGTTACTATATGTTTTTAGATGGTAGTATGTGTAGGTTGGCATGTGAATTATAGGTTTTAGGATGTGGTATTTTTAGTTTGAGTTTTCCATCAATGACAAAGGGGGAGATTGTTGGAAATATTATCATTGATGTCAAAGGTCTAACATTGGTGATAAAGGCCCTATAGCATTTACTGTCTTAAGGTGTCTTTAATGTTCATATTTTGGCTAAAATGTGTTGATATTTATTTAATATTAATGAATATATTTTTATTTTCATAAAATTCAAAATAGGGCCCATTGATAAGTCAAAGAGTCATAGGGTAAAGAAAAAAGAGAAATGGGATGCATTTTCCCATGAAGAGTCATCTTGAGGGATTCCAAGAGTCACCAAGTGAAGACAAAAGAGGGTATAGCACATTTTTCTATGAAGAGTCACTTTAAAGAATTCAAAAAGTCACCAAGATAAAGACAAAAGAGGAAAGGATGTATTTGTTTATGAAGGGTCACCATGTGACTTTTCAAATACAAGGATTTAAAGGGTCATGCAAGTTTAACACCATTTTCCTTGAGGATTGAAGAGTCACAAAAGAGTCACAAAGGGTGAATGTTAAAAGTCTTTTGGAAAGCTATAAATAAAGACTTGGGAAGCCATTTGTAATATGAAAGAGAGTTCATGGTTTTTAATTTTTTTATATAAGAAAAGAAGAGAAAATAGAAAGAGATATTGTAGAGTTATATCATTTGTTAAGAAAGTAATATTGAGAGATAATTGTGTTTTATACACAAGAGGGGTTGGTGATCATATGGGTTGGTGATTACAAATATTTTCAAGTGGTTGGTGCTCCTAAAATTTGGTGCTTAAAAACTTTGTAATTTAAGTTGGTGATCATTCATATACTTGAGATTGTTCTCTATGGTTTTTTCCACTTTGGGTTTCCATGTAAAAATCTTCTCTCTCTCTCTCTCTCTCTCTCTCTCTCTCTCTCTCTCTCTCTCTCTCTCTCTCTCTCTCTCTCTCTCTCTCTCTCTCTCTCTCTCTCTCTCATATGGTGCATGTTATTATTTTAGTTTTATTGGATATCTTGGATGTATGTTTAAGTGGAGTTTGATTAAGTAAAATATTTATAATATATATGATAAACTGAGTCACCCCCCTCTTAGTATATCTCATGATTAAAAAAATATTTCAATTCCATCAACTAAATTGTATAGACTTGCCCATACAAGAAGGAAACCTATAGGGTATGGGGTTTAACAAGTATAAGAACATAGTCAACTTGTAAAGGATTATTCATAAATAAAAAGTAACCAATACTTACACTAAATGCATTAAATTTAATATAAATGAGTTTTTTATCACTCCCCAAAGGCATTTAACCTAAAATTCTTCCTATTGGTCATACTAACCAAAAACCTGCTGACTAGTTTTGTATGTCTAAAAGAGTGATGAAGGATCATAATGGTTTTGGACCAAATTTGGAACTTACAAAGAATTTCAAGCATATAAATGAGTCTTAGTAAGTTGAATAGTCATCCAAAAACCTTCTCACACATGACACTATCTCTCATAGGTCATAAACCTTTGAAACTCCTTTTAGACCTATTTTCTTGGTTTTCATTTATCACCTACAAGTTTTCAATTATAAATTGACATGTCTGATATAAACTGATACATTTTACATTAGGTGAACACATTTACACCTTGAAAATGATGCCGCTTTTATATATGTCTCTAAAATAACCCCTAAATGACTCAAAATGACATAAATACTTAATTAGACCATGACCAAGGCTAAAAACATATGAAATGACATAAAATAGACTATGAGACACCCTATGACATTATAACATGCCACTATATCATTTTTTTGGTTATAGGGGGTTGACTCATTTTGACCTATTGTCAAAATGGTCAATAGGTACCTTGCACAGTTATTGAGCATCATGGTAATGAAATAAATCATCAAACTATTCAAGATCATGATCTACATTTTCCAAAACATGTTTTAGTTTCTTCACTTTTAGTGAGCATGAGCATATTATAGATAATGAGACTATTTAAGAATTTATTACTCCATCTACTTATGAGCGTGATACAGTTACACATGATCATATTTAGTTTTATTCATAGAATAAGGTACATCCTAAGAATAAAGTGGTACATAAAAGAGGGCTTCATTTGTTAAAAAATAATAGGTTTTTTATAGGGATTCATCTCTTGATTCACAATAGTTTATTCATAGGTATTCACCTTAATTACATGTACAAGTTGTTACATCTTCTCTTACACATGAGGATACATGATTACATGAACATGCTAGTAATAATTCATAGGATTATAGTATGACATATGGCTCCTACTTAGATTCAAAGGCATCTATAGTTGGCACTTCTTCATCACAAGAAATCACTCCTTCATATCATGCCATGGGTTATGCATTCATGCCCATATTTTATACCATTGGTTAGCTACTTGTATCTTTCCTTTTAAATAGATTCTTTGATTTTTCATTGCTATTTATTTTATCCCTTATCCAAGAATTATTTTAGCCCTTAGATTTAATTTTCACTTTTGGTACTTACCCTCTTAATTTTCATACTAATTTGAACAATCCAAAACACTCATCTCTATGAAAATTCACTTGCTTATTGTTGCATATTGTATGCCCTATGACACTTCAATGATCTCATATTTATACTTTGTATATGAGAACATCTATAATCTTACCCATTAAAGAGCATGTAAATTCCTATATATCTTAAATATTCATGATACATTGTTATGACTCAAAATTACAAAAACAATGGGGGCACATTGCTTGCCTTCTTTATTATGATACTATGCTTTGACACCTTATTGAGGATTGTTTGAATCCTTCTTACTTCCTCCATTTTCAAAACCTTATTTCTTGTCACCTCTTTTAAAATTATTTTAGCACTTAAATATTATAAAAAATTCAAAAAAAAAATGCATATTTCAAAAATTCAAAAAAATCAAAATATTTTCAAATTTTCAAAATTAAGACCTAAGGCATTTTCAAATGTTATTTTCTTATTTCATGTCATATGTTATTTATTATATGTTATGTAAATATCATATTTCATTAAATAATGCTTCTCACAAGCTACTTGAGTGTAATACAAGGCATACTTTCACATGATGATTTGATGTTAGGTTTCCCTTATTACCCAATAACCATGTTAATTTGGGGAAACCTATTCATTATCTATGAACATTTCAACATGTTATATCTATCTATAAATTATTTCCCATGTTGAGATACATATCATACAATTTTTTTTTTACTCACTCACACTTTATAAATGTAGTATAGGAAATATGCTACTTGCTAACATTCACATTCATACATATGATGCATCTCTACTAGTCTCATTTGTACATGTTTTACTTTACATTATTATTTTACGACATTATATGTTAGACTTGATTTTTTATTGTGTGTGAGGCCCTTAGCCTTGTATGTTCAAATTATTTCTTGCATGGCATCATTATGTCATTTATATGTGGCCCTTAGCCTTGTGTGTTATGCAATATGTGCACATCCATTATGTGTAACCTCTTGGGCCTTCTGAGTGACATATTATGCAAATTACATGGCATTTGATGGAATTACTTGTTTTCTTGTTCATTACTTATTACTATGTGTAGAAACTATTTATAAATTATATACCACGTCAATCTTGTACACTTGGTAAATACATATCATGGATGTACCTTTAGCTTCTAGACCTTTCCTAATACCAAAATATCACATAGACTATCTTTGTATGCTTAAATACTTATATCTTAGTCCAACATGTGTATTTTGATGAACTAGGCCTTCTATCTTTCCCATAATGTTATAAACCTACTTATCTTCCACCTCTACAAGTTTTAGACCTTTACCTATTTTTTGCTTCTAAAACACTTACATCCCAATCAAATGCCTATGTTAACACAAGTTTCCTTACCTGATACAAACTTCTAATTCCCTAGAGTCATCAAATTTACAAATCAAATGTATCTTAAAGGTAAACCTAAGTGCTTTAATGTAATATATTCTCTAAGAGGATTGGTATAAATATAAGATTAAACCTCATTCATTCCTTCATTCCTAACCTAGCATAGACCTAAAGAGACCAAGGAAACTTATCAAAAGCATTATATCAAACACTCAAGTGATCAAAATCTTCATTATTTTATCTTATTTCCATATCATTCATAGGGACAACACATCTATAGGTCTTAAGTACTGAAGGACCAACCTAAGATCTATATTTTCCAAGTTATAATATTAGTAACTATTATACTTACTTATCACATATTTCATGATTAACACACAAACCAACACATAGAGGATAACTACATAAGTTTGATGCCCTATTCAGAGTTTTGGTTATGTAACAAGTGCTCATTGATAGAGGGGTCTTTGGGGGCATCTTAAGAGCATGTGTCTACTAACCCAAATATGAAGAGATAGGGTTTTATTAATTGACAACGAGAGAGAATCCATGACCTAGATTTGAATGCACTAGAGCAAAGGTGACATAGAACCCAAAAGAATCAAGATGGTCACATCTAGTTTAAATAAGTATTATATACTAGACACCTACATCCAAGTTAAATAGTATTGTTGATGAAACATTCTTAAGTCGATACAAGTCTCTAAGGCTATAGAGCCACAATTTTTTAGAATCAAGTGACTATTCTAGAATCCAGATCCAATCCAATTTATACCTATTCCATAGCTAGATCTATATTAGTACCAAAACTAGCTAATTATCTTGTTTTAATTATTATATCTAGCATAATTATACTTTATATTCTTAGCATCTTATTATAATAAATTCAATATATGTTTGTTTGAGTTTTAAAAAAAATTGGCTTACTTTATAGATAGTATACCATCCTTGTGCCCTAGGCTATCTCTTCCCCCTTTAAGCCTTAAATTCAACAAATGTTTATTTGAGTTTTATAAACAATTGGGCTACTTTATAGATAGTCTACCATCCTTGTGCCCTAGTCTATCTCTTCCCCCTTTAACCCTTAAATTAAATATATGTTTATTTGAGTTTTAAAAATAGTTGGCCTACTTTATAGATAGTCTACCATCCTATTTCCATAGGCTATCTCTTCCCACTTTAACCCTATATTCCCCCTGATCTAAATTTTAGGGTTAAACACTATGGTGTTATGATTCATATCATGAATTGTATTTATTTTACTATGGTTTCATGATTCATGTCATGCATCACTTATATAATCTATTCTTAATTTAGTTCCTTGATGCATATCTTGCATACATTGCTTTTATGCTTCAATGATATATCTTTATAAAATGTGTTTCATATAAAAATTTACTACTATGATGCAATAAGTTTTAAAAATTCAAAGTGCTACTTGAATATAATCAAATATAGATTCATATTTCAAACTAGTCTTACACACTTGGAAAATATTAGTCATGGCTCTATCCTTTAGTTCTTGACCTACCTTGTAGACACAAGGCTTGCGTTCACCATCAAATTATGCCTAAATGATTATCTTATATCCTAAACCTAATATTATGATTACCCAGATCACCTATAACCCATAATATGATGAAAACTTGATATATATCATTTAATGTTAATTACATAACTCCAATAAATTTATATCTTCCTATACATTTGCATTCAAACTTGGATACTAGCTTCGACACTAGTGTCCACACTCCAACACATGTGTTTGTACCTCACAAATCCTCAAATTGTTAAATCTTTTGATATGTATAAGTCAACCTATTTTCTTTCATTAACCCTTCCATGAGAAACATTTTAAAATAAGTGGTATAAATACAAGTTAAATATCACTCATTAATCATATAGAAAGCACCTCTCAATCTTACACTACACTACTAAAAATAAAACACACAACTAAGCTATTTTTATTTACTCTTTCATATTTACAAATCAGTCACATGAATATTCTTATTTTAGGTCTGAAGCATTAAAAGCATGTCCCATGAATAAAAATTTTTAAGTTATAATTTAGATCACTATTATGACTCATATATAGCATATTACATAATTGTTCACACACAAGCCCACATAATTGAGAGTAATACATCACTTTGAGGCCCTCTTCAGAGTATATGGCTATGTGGATAATAATCACTAATAGAGGTGTCTTTGATGTTGGCTCAACTTCAATTGATCCCAGTACTCCCCATTTTACCATATGGTATGCACTAATTAGAGGATATAGGATTTTGATCAAAACATTGATATCTAGAACCTATGCACACAATCCAAACAAATAATTTGAAAGGCGATAGTGACATATAATAGGTATAGGAGGAAATTTTATAAAATATTCTATACTATGATCAATATAAAAGTTTTGAAATTAAGAAAGTATCATTGATGCTAGTGTCCATAAGGTGATACAAGAGTCTGGGTTGATAGAAATCAAATATTTAGAATCTAATGATGGGATCCAGATCTTTAGACAAACCATTCCTACATGTAAATTTATTAGATATGTTTGTGTATCATTATAAAAGATATGTATAATTTATTATTTGTATTTATATTTTTATAATATTAAATGTTGTACTTTATATATTTGGCATATACTTATATTCTATATGTCTGATTAAAATATATTCATAATCTAAATTCTTTAATTAACCTACTTTTTTAGAGTTACTCTTTAATATATTAGGATACTCTCCTTCCTATTAATTCTTATTTCCAAAAAGTGTTTAACATTTATTAAAATATACCTTTGAGTCTTCTCATGTAAATTCTTTATTTCTCTAGGATTCTTAGCCTTCTAGGATTTTTGATTTCAATAATTTATAGATCTAAATTTTTCCATTAATTTTTGGCATTATTTTACATGTATAAATTATGTAAAATTTCAAGAAATATCATTTCAAAATGGAAGATAAATAAGACTTAGTCAATCATCTAAATACAAATAAAGAATTAATTAATGCATTCTTGCATGTTACACAAGAAATAAATAAACATGTTAAGGCTAGTGAATCCACATCCCATAATGGTGAACCCTTAGATGGAAGAAAAATCACTACATCCTCCATGAGAATAATTAACACTTCAACTCAAACTAGTTTTAATGCCTACATCAACACAAATGTCATTTTCATTCCCTTTGGTGGCTTCTCAAATCTCAAATAAAAATCACAATGGATCTTTTATCCAAAATCTTGTCTAAGTTATTCAAGCTTTAGAAACTAAGGTTACCAACATTGAAAAAAATGCTTTGAAATTAACTCATGTTATTGATTCATAATGTCTTACATAATCCTCTTGTGCCTGACATATCTTTTCATCCTTTACCAACTAATTTTGTATCACCCAAATTCACACTTTGTAATGGAAAGGGCACTCTTGAGTAACATCTTTGATATTTCTATGTAACATCCCCTTATTATGATTCCAATGACAAAATTGTGGTCACATTATTTACAATAATTTTAAATGACTATGATTTAAAATGGTTCTATGATATAAAAATAAAATTATTAAGAGCATTTAAGCCTTTAGTGGATCAATTTATTTCATATTTTTCAATCAAAACTATTGAAAAGATGTTGTATGCATAAATTGCCAAGATCAAATAAGGAACCAATGAGCCTATTAATGGATATGTATTAAGGTATACGACAATGTTGGCCAAAATGATAAATCCAATGGTAGATAAAGATCTTCAAAATATCTTTAAGTAAAGTTTGTTTGTTCCCTTGCATGAGTCTATTATTTTTTAAAAGTTAAAATATTTTAATGCCTTATGACATATTGTTGAAGATAGAGAAATGAATCTTATTTCACTCAACAAGCTTAATTATGTAATAAGTACACTGACTACATCCATAACTAAATTTCATATCAAACCAAACTATAAGGTAAAACCTATTAAGGATAAAAAGGAAGAAACTCCAATGATTAATATATTGTCACAAGAACCTAATCAACTCATATTATCTAATGCACCTCAGAGACAATTTAAATGATTACCTGAGTCTCTAGCTTTGCTACTTTTGAAACTCATGGAGTTTCATCTCATATTTCTCCCTCCTTCTATGGTGGTTGATATGAGTCAACCTCTAATAAAATGATATGATGAAAATGTTTATTGTGACTACCATCAATGTGTTGAGCATTATAAAAATAGATGTTTCAAATTGAAGAATAAGATACAAGACCTTATTGGTATCAGCCAACACATCTTTGAGGATTATCCAAAGGATTCAAGATCATAACTAATGATCATCAAAATCAAAATATATTTAAAAATAAATTATAAGATAATTCTAAAGAAACATCACAAGTGTAAATGGCATATCATGCACATCATCCTCCACCACATTATGGTCACCCATTATATGGGATTATCAGTACAATTACATGATATACACATCTTATAGTTTAAAGGCCTTCCATTTCATTTGATGATAATGATATTGTTGATGATGACTTGGATCTTCATTCAATATTTATTAGAGCACATATTGATTATCATCCTATATACAATTTTATGGTTGATAATGATTCAAGTAAGAATGTATGTACCATGACATTAATCACACATTTGGGATACACATAGGATGATTTATTCCCTTTGGCCAAAATAGTCAAATCATTCGATGGAGAGACATAATAATTTTTTGGTGAGATTGATTTATTTATACAAGTTGGTCTAACATATGTGACTAAAACATTTCCAATTTTATCATGTATGAAATTCTTTGATATATTATTGGGATGACCTTGGATTCATAAGATTCATGTAGTACCTTCCATAGTACATAGTTTTCTTAAATATATTCATGCCAATAGGGAAATTATATTTTTGGGTATTTAATAATAGTATCCATTAAAATAAGAAAACTTTATTCCATGATAGATAATTATACAACCTACTAAGGTTAATCATGAGTGAAAGGGTAACAAAAAATTCATCCCCTTTCCTAGGTGACCAATACTTGAGAGGCCATTACATTAGAGATATAAAGTGGATTATACGAGGTCCTCATTCATACCTCCATGGCATAGTTAGTTATTGACATTAGAACACCATGTTTTAAAGAGGGTATAAAGATAAAAATTACACCAAGGAATTCATAGAGAATTAAAAAATGGGTTCTACAAACCACTTCAACTTCTACTACTACCTCATGACCATAGAGTCCTATGAGGCATATATAAATTATTACAGATTCTCTAGTTCCATATTCAGCACATATATATGATCCTTGGCATCATGACCAACTTATTGTATCATATTCAAAGTATAAATCACCATATGAACATACCTTATATGGTATCATCAGCTATCACTCTCTTTTCAAACATTCCAAAAAAAAATAAAATTCCAAAATTCCAAAAAAATCAAATATTCAATAAAATACAATATCATTCAAATAAATCAAAAATACAAAAATATTTAGCATTTCACATGTTTACTAGTTTTTGCATATGTTTTTTAATTTATCTTAGTAGATATCATATCATGTCTACACACATATATTTCATGTGCACTTGAGCATGATACAAACATAAATTTGATCTATGATACATGAGCATGTAGATGTTGGACCTTTCATTTTCTATGTGACACACTACATTGGGGAAAACTTGCTTCTATTTGATATTGATTGATAAAGGTAATATCATTTTATGATCATTTTTCATTATCACATTGAGCTTATACACTAACGCTTACACATGCCTATACTCATGTTAATATCTTACATAGTGTACTTGATATGTTATTTTTTAGGACATTTTACTAACACATGTATGTAGGGACTAGTATGACATGCTTATGTTATTTGCTTGTATTTTAATTATTTCATATTATCATATGGATTACTTGAGTGTAATTCTTTTTTGATTCTTTGTATTATTTACATAACATTTGAACATGTTCCTTGTTTATTGGCCATAGTGCCCTAAGTTTTG
Organism: Torreya grandis; assembly: GCA_037957365.1. Taxonomy (NCBI): domain Eukaryota; kingdom Viridiplantae; phylum Streptophyta; class Pinopsida; order Cupressales; family Taxaceae; genus Torreya; species Torreya grandis. The sequence goes on along the minus strand of JARHVA010000287.1, from coordinate 3,477,171 downwards.
CTTATTTATTTGGTGTGTGGATAATTGATTATGTACTCCCCTTGATTGTGTGGAATTTGAACATGCCTCTTCTTTTTGATCTCCTTGGACCTCTATTTACATGATATCAAGTTCTCTTGTGTGTTCTTGATTATCTTTTGAGATTATTACTTCTCAACATTGTCATGCTCTATATCTTGCATATTAGGGCTTGTTATGTTTTTACTATGATATTAATTGATACATATAATTAGACATGATAGTATTATATGATTCTTTACTACATTACCAATATAAATATAGCATGGTTATCGTATCCTTTTGAGATAAGGTGACTTTCATTTTTCATTCCCCTCATCTCAAAAGGGGGGAAAATCAGTGGAGGCATGTCATAGAGACATGATTCTACATATATACAGTCGATAGATTTAGCATAATTTGATAAAATTTACATGATTTAGATGTACACTTGTGAAGAATATTATACATTTAACACATATTTGGGACAAATTATTTATATTTATGATACATATTATACACATTTTATAGACTAGAGGTTATTTTTTGATAGATACTTCAGCTTGAGACATACTTGACATGCATATGCCATGAAAATGCACCAAATTATAGACACATGATTAAAATTATACTACTATTCATACACTGACCCTACCAATATACATCACTTAAGCTTTTATCTATTGCAGTAGTTGGCTTATTTGATTAGTGTGATCTAGATTTAGCACCCTCAATGGACTTGGCATTACTTATATTATTTTAGGACTACTTCTATTATTTCAAGTTAATATATTTATTCCATTTGACTCGAGTGAGATTGGATAGTTTATGTTTACACTTAAGTTATGAGATTGAGATTTAGTGCTCTCAATAGACTTGGCATGACTAATCCTTGCACCATATTGGGGGCATGATAACCCTTAGATTATCCTCTTCACATCTCTAGGGTTCAGTTTTGAACCTCTATCTAATGCTTCAACTAGGAATCATCATTACTAAAGCAAACTATTAAGGGGTAACATATTTTCATCGACACACAAGTGTACTCCTTTTTTTCTATCTTTTATTTTAAGTAATTTAAAATTATTAATTTTCATATTGTATACACTAATTACACATGTAACATGCCCTTAATTTTAGGTCATATACATACAAAAAATTCAAATATAGCTCAAGTCAAAGTAAGGTCTATTATACATACCATGATATGCATTTATTTCCTTTAGCCTAGTAATTTCATCCTTATGCATTACTAGGTGAAAGTGGGGCAAATTTAGATATTAAAATATATATTTACATATTAAAATAGTCTTATACACTTTGAAAATATCAATCATGGATCTATCATTTAGTTTTTGACCTGCTTGACAACTGAAAGGATCACATTCTCCATCTCATTATGCTTAAATGTTTATCTTATATTATGATTACCTAGATCATATGTAGCCCACAATATGATTAAATATTGATATATCATTCACTATCAATTACATTACTCCAACAACTTTCTATCTTCCTAGACACTTGTGTTTAGACTGGGACACTAGCATCAACTCTAGTGTCCCTGATTCAACACATGAGTTTGTGCCTCACAAAGACTCAAATTTATAAATATTTGAATATGTACAAGTAAAACTATTTTATTTAATTAACCCTTCCATGAGAAACATTTCAAAATAATTGGTATAATTATAAGTTAAATCCCATTCATTAATCATCTAACAAGCACCTCTCAAAAAATACAATACACTATTGAAAATCAATCACACAACTAAGTTGTTCTACCTATTCTTTCCTATTTCTAAATCAGTCATGGGATCAATCTTATTTTAAGTCTAAAGCATCAAAAAAATAGACCATGAAAAATATTTTCCAAGTTAGAATCTAGATTACTAAATGCAGTTGCATATAACACACTACATAATTATTCCCACACAAACCCACATAAGGGGCAGAAATACATCAATTTGAGGCCTTATTTAGATATATGGTTATGTAGGTAGTGCTAAATGATATATGGGTCTTTGAGGTTAACTCAAATTAACTCAAACCCACTAACCCCCATTTTCCAAGGTTGTATGTTGTAATTGGAGGATTTAGGGTTTTGATCAAAACACTGATATCTAAAACCTATATGAACAATCTAGACAAATAATATGAAAGGTGATAGTGACATATAGCAAGTTCTAGTGTAATTTATATAAAATAATTTATAATATGATATAGATATAATTTTTAAAACTATAATAGTAGTGTTGGCATTAGTGTCCACAAGGTAATGCAAGTGTCTAGGCTAAGAAAAAGAAAATATTCAAAATCAGACAACAAGATCCAAATCTTCAGATAGTCCATTCCTACACCTATATTGCTCAGATCTACCTACACATTATTATATGATGTAAGTAAAATTTATCCTTCATATTTATATTACTAGAATATTGAATTTTGTACTTTATATATTTGATATATGCTTAGATTTTGTATGTCTCATCTAAATATTAGTAGAATATAAAATCATTAATTGGCCTAATTTTTAAGATTAACTTACTCCTTATTTAATTAGGCTACTCTCCTTCCTATTAATCCTTATTTACAAAAATGGTTAAACACTACTACATCAATATATCTTTCGCATATGTTTTGTTTTAAGATATGTGACTTACATGCTACAACTCTCATCTCAAAATGGGGGAATCACAAAGGGCTTGCTTGGAATGTTCAATCTTAGTGAGAAAAAAAATATATTTATGGAAATATATAGTTTTCAAATGTCAATATGATTCAACATTTTCAAATTATGGAGGTATGTGGCATGCATTTATACTCATTCCTATAGTTATAAATTACAAGTTTCAAATAATTTAAAAAGTTAAAATTTTCAAAGTTGTAAAGGTTTTAAAATGGAAAAATATAAGAGTTTCAAATTTTTAAAAATTACAAGTTCAAAATAGCATTTCATTATTGTACAAATACATGGCATGATATTCATTCATGTTCACATTTCTACGATAGCATTTTCAAAATTATCAAGTTTCAAGATTCAAAGTTGCAAAGTTTCAAATATTACAAGATCAAAATATCATTTTAATATATTAAAAATACATGGGGCATGATATCTATTCATGTTCATGTTTCTACTATGACATTTTTAAAATTACCAATTTTCAAGATTCAAAGTTGTAAAGTTTCAAATAGAATCTAGATTCATCTACAACATTTTGTATGTAACAAATTAAGATAGATATATAACTTATCCTAATTAGTAAATCCAAGCTTGGATAAGGTTATAAACTAACATATGTTATAATACTTTGTATATTGGGAGCATTACCGAATTCGATTTGTTATACCTAACTAAGGGAACACTTATCATACACCACTAAAAGAGAGGGTTACAAAGCCTATAGGTAAATAATATCCTAAAATAACCTTATATGGGTCTTCTAATGAATAAAATTAAATCTAATCTAGTGTTATAAAATCATATAACACAAAGGGGGATGGTTTAAAACAAACAAAATAATCAATGGATCATGGTGTGTAAATAGGGGCCTAGATCCCCTAAGGTGGAAGATAGAAAGAAAATAAAATCATATAGGTATATTAATCCTAATCATATATGTAATATAAGTAAAGAGTTATAAATTCAAAACCTATTACTTTATGCAATATCTATCTATCAAATGAAAAAGTAAAAGTTAGAGATATTTACCTTTGAACTAACCTATTGAGTCTCAATATCCCTTTTGGATAATGATTATTTGTATTATATTATTGTGGATTTGTATGGATCACACTATAAAAATAATATTTAGGCCAAAATACTCCTACTTACATCTAATACTTCACACAATACATGTTATCTTTCCTCTAAGGTAAACCCTAAGTAATGGCTCCTTCAAATGTATATGTAACAGAATCTTGAGTTGTAATAATGTGAAAATGAGTGATCCTCTTTATTAGATTAAAGTTAAGGTTATATTTATAGAAATGGATATTTTATAACCCTTACAAATTTATATCCAACAATGTTAGCCCACATGACCATGGGTAGAAAAGTTTTCATTAATCCTTGAACTAGGTTGACCAAGCTAACTTAGTTCCATAACATGTGTTGTAACTTTTATAATAGGGTCGACCAAGTTGAATTAATATGAAAAATGGGTGTTTGATTAGTTAGGGGATATTTTAATGAGGGTTAATTATGGATTTAGATAAATGGGGTTTATTTAATTTTGGAGTTGGATTAGTAGGATTTTTTAATAATCTTTTGAAGCACCAATTATTTGCCCACCCCTTTCCCAGTGCACCCTTCAAGGTATACACTTATGGATATTGAAGTTAAATAGTTTCCTAAAAGAGATAAAGTATCAATAAATTATAAATTTTAAAAATATTATGTATACAAAGTGTAATTTGCCTCAGTTTTGTAAGTTGGCCAAATTAGAGTATAGTGTACTCAATGTCTATGTTTGTACATTTTCCATATGTAGTAGGCCACGGTTCATGGTTCCATCCCTTTATATATTGCATATATTAATCTATATAGTTAAATTAGATTTTTAACATACAATATTTATAACTTATTATTATTAAATGATTTTCAAATTGAGACTTGATAACTCTCAATTTGCCATAGTTTTAGCACTTCTTCAAATGCCTCAAAAAGGGGGCATCACACTTTTAGATTTACAAATTATAGGGTAATTAGATTTCATGATTTTCTATTTGTATACTTTTTTTTCTCTCTTTTTCAAAATATAAATAACAAATTTCAATTTTTTTAATTTTCAATATGAGTAAATATTACTGTAGGTGGCATTGTTTTACTTTTTTTCATTAATCCAACTTTCATAATCAAGCTTCACATCCAAAGATAAAGTGTGCATGCACACTCAAGTTTTCATCTTTTTTACTCTATTAATTTAAATTTGTGCATCACTATAATAAAGTGGGAGTAAATGTAGACATATAAATTTAATCAATAGGTGTTTGACAATGTTTATTATTGAGATCCTTACCCTTACTTGGTCTATTCTCCATTTATCTAATCATAATCTATAAAATAACCTTCACTATATTTTAATCACTAAAAAAATCATACATACATCCCTATTTTAGATAGATTCATCCATATTCATTCAATAAGCTCCTATCAAACAATCTCTAGTCTTCTAGGGCAATTTCATGTTAATTAGATAAGGTTGCATTGTGACCTTGTCCCCTAATGTGGCATTATCCCATGCACTCAAATGGTCACTTTTTCAAATTTATCTCTCTCACAACATCTCTCCCACTTTTTAAATTTAGAAAAATTATTCCAAATATTCTCTTATAAAATCACATCAAGGCCACTCATATTTCCCCATTGGATATCTTTAAAAATTACACTACACACTAAGCAAAAGATAACTACTTCTCCAGTTTCAATTATGTGTCATTATAATAATCATAACCTAAGTCTAAATATTATTTATTTAAAGTCAAAGGGATCCATTTTTAAGCATTTTAATCATTCTTCTAGATATGTTCATTCTAGTTACACAATCATGATCACACAATCAAGCTAGAATGAAAAATTACACCAGCATGAGACCCATTTGGGATATGTAGACAATGCTCAGTTACAATGGTTTTTAAGGCCAACTCAACCATCCTCACTAACCAATTTTTATTTCCATTTATTATCTAATTATAATCTAGTACATGTGTAGGACTAGGGTTTCATCTTTTTCAAGTCTTACACATAATAACATAGAATAAAATATTCATCAATCAACCCTCATAGGTAGTTACATAGATCCAAATGGATAAATTAGGAACATAGTCAACAAATATGTGGATATGGTTAGTAAACAAGGCCATAGTGTGCCCATGTTCACCTCCTATAGACCTACTCCAGTAAATTATAAATTATTATTTTCTAATATGATTCTAGTTTCAGTTCATTTCACATTGTTTCTAGTTATAGTAACTATGAAAGGTCAAAATTTTATCTATTTCAAGGAGGTTTGCACATTTTTAGGCCTTTTTAATTTTTTATCAAATTCTAAATTTTGTATTTTATTGTATAATACTATATTTGACTATATTTTAATATCAAATCAGTATATATCAACATTTCAATTTCAATAGTTTAAGTCATCTTGAATTAAAAAGGGTTAAACACATTCTTAAGACTTGTTAAGACATATAAACCATACTAGGACCATACATACTTCACCAAGACTATATACATAGTCATTTACACCTATATAGGCCAACCTTAGATTTACATGGAACCATTTTGACAGTCTAGACTATATGTTTTTTAAGTTTGGAATATAATGAAAATATTAGAAGTAACACATTAGTAATATATGAGCCTTCTAATTCCTCTATTTCATGACATGATTTATTGAGCATTTAATTAAGCATTATTGTTATATTTTTACATATTATGTACTACTTGATTAAAGGTAGCTCATGTTTCATACTATACTATATTGTAGATTATGTGTGAACATTTTACATATGCAATTAACCTATGAGGAGAAAAAGAGGGTACACCATATGTCACAAATTGTTATATCATTTGGAAGAATATAATATTCCTTCTACATCATTCCTCGACCATTTGAATCAATATTGGTATTAGAAAAAATATGGAAAAAAATATAATTAAGCAAAACTAAAATATTAAATAAAGTTTTTTAGGGCCTATTTATGTAATAATGGTTTTCAAAATAAATAATATTTATTTGTATCCATTTCCCTTCCACAAATAAATTTTGGTGCATATTTAGTTCTAAAACATTTTTTCATGTCTAAGTAATTCAATAAAAATAAAACCCTAAAACAATTAAAAGAAACCATAGAAACCTTTAAAAAAAACCCTACAATAATTTAAATAAAACTATAAAAACCCTAAACAAAATCTTTTAAAAAAGATAAATTTGTAAAAACCCAAACCCTTGAAAATTAGAGACATATATAGAGACTCTAAACAAAACCTTAAAAAATAAATCTACCCATAGAAAAAAAATAGACATAACTTGAAAAAATAAACCCTTTTTTTTTTTCAAAATTGCCTACGTCATCATATTAAGAGTGTTCATTAACAATGTAGTGTGTGTTTCTCCTTGTTGGCTCTAAAAATTTGAAACCTTGTTATTGTCCTTTGTAACCTCTCATTAGTGGTTCCATGTCATATATATGATTTCTTATCTTAGATTTAGTTTTAGATGCATGTTTAGATGTAGGCAAAGAATGTTTATTATAGGCAAAGAATGTTTGTTATAGGCAAAGAATTTTTTGTGTAGGAAAAGAATAATTTCTATTAACAAAGAGCATTTTTGTTGACAAAGAATGTTTGTTATCACTAAATAATGTTGGGATGAAGTGTGAATGCCTCGGTCCCTTAAATTTTTTATTTTTTAAAATTTCACGGTTGTTTATATTTTGAAATTATCGTAAACTTATGAAAAGTGTATGATGTCCTATGAGTTAACTAACATTGAATTTCTTATGGTGGAATGACACTATACAACACATTTACAATAATACTTTAGATATTTTATGATAGTTAAATGATAGATATTTATGACACTCATATAATAGGTTAATAATAATTGTATGATACCCATTTATGATGATTTTATGACAAGTATAATGAATAAAAGTTTAAAACTAATTTATGATAGGTCATGAACATGTAAGTCATAACTACGATGAGATAAAATTATTTTCTTAAAAAAGACATAAATTTGATTTAAACGTCCATCTTAAACCTAACATAAAATCCATGAAATTTAGTAATGTCTTTAATGTTTCTTATCATGGTCATTATGTTTATGTCTATGATATTCTTATGTACCTAATATATTTATGTGTATGAAGTGCTTATATGTGTTTGATTTGTTTATATGTTTTAGATATAATATTATATGATTAATGTGCCTATGTGCATGCTATATTTCTTATAATGTATACTATGGTTATATGCATCTAGTATTCTTATGTATTTATATGTGATTATGTGTCAAATGTGATTATATATTCCTAATGTGCCTATATTCCTACTATGTTTATTATAATATATATTATGTTTATGTGTTTATTTTTCTAATATATTCTTTATGTTCTACATACATGATATGTCTCTTATCTCAACCATTATTCTAATGTGTCAAATATGGTTATATATGCCTAACATGCCTATGTTATTGTTTGTTACTTACCATGTCAATTTTGCTTGTATTTATGACATACTTCTACACTTTATATGTTTCCATGATCCTTATCATGCTCATACCCATTGTGTTTTGTGCTTGTTGTGTCTCCATGGTCCTTATCATTCTCATTTGTGCATTATTATTATGTTTTATTTATCTTTCCAAGATCTCTATCTATAGATGATATTTTATGATTATATAACACCTTTGTCTTGTACACTTGGAAAACTCAAACTTTGGTTGTTCCTCTCAGTTCTTTACCTTTCCCACTTCCACAAGTCTTACATCTACTCTATATTTATGCCCCTTGGCCTATATCTCTTAGTCTAACCAATCATACGTTGATGACCCAGGTCTCTTATCTTGCACATAATGCTTAAAATGTACTTATCTTCCATCTCTACAAGTTTAAAACCTGTAACATCTTTCTTGCTACCTAGAGATGAACATCTAGGATAAATATTAGAATCAATGTTATTGCCTTATCCTAATGTAAGTATCCAAATCCCTAAAGCCATCCAATCTAAAAATGAAATGTATCCTAATGGTCTGCTTATCTTGATGCAAGTATCCAAAGCCCTAAATCCATCCAATATAAAAATTAAATGTATCCTAATGGTCAGCGTAAGTGATTTAATGTGAGTTATTACTCTAAAGAGATTGATATAAATATAATATCAACCCTCATTTATCCCTCACCTATAAATACTTAGACAAGACCAAAGAGACTAAGGAAAATTATAAAAATCACTCTATCAAGCATTCAATTGATCAAATCTTCCCTCTTTCCATACCAATCATAGGCACAACACATCTACAAGTATAAAGTAATAAAGGAGTAGCCCAAGAGCTTGATTTTTGAAGTTACAAGCTACGCCACTATTTTACTTATTTTCCACATATTGCATGATTCACACATAAGCCAAAAAATATGGGAGAACTAAATGAGTTTGAGACCCTCTTTTGTAGTATTGTCTATGTATGTAGCATTAAATGATAGTGGGGTCTTTGGGCTAGATCAACAGTGTGTTCCCACTAACCCATTTTTCCCCAAGGTCACTGTGAAGATGTAAAACTAGGTTTTTTATATTCACAAGGAGTAACAGTCAGTAACCCAGATCTTAATACACTAGAGTGAAAGTGAAGTAAACGTAAAATTATATATGTGGTTACATCTTGTTTTAGTATATATTCCATATAGGACACTAGTGTCAAACTTAGATAGTAGCATTGACACAACAATTCTATGCTAACATTACTATCTATATATCTAGAATCATCAAAAATATAATATGATGATTATTCTAGAATCTCATTTCCACTTTTTTTCTACTTGTTCCATATCTATAACTACATTATCATATAAAAAATATAATTACTTCACCTTTTTGTCATTTCTATATCTAGCATAGTTGCACTTTCCATATTTAGACTATCTCAGCATAATAAATTAAGTGTATGATTATATCTGAGTTTAGCATCTAATTGGCCTTATATTGATCTAATTATCACCTTTATTCCATTTCATTTCTATATACCCCTTTAACACTTTAGATAACCCTAATATAGATTAATTTAGGGTAAAACATTTAGTGAACCCATTTCATATTAATACAATTTTTTTTTATTTCTAGGGTTTTAAACTAACTAGGGTTTTAGATTGTTGAACTTTTTAATTTCCTACTTTTACTATTTTATATGCAACATATGTGTATCCTTAGTTTGGGAGGTATGCCTATTGAACATATTGAGATTGACCTTCAACCATTTAAGGTGTCTCAAACAAATAAGTGATATCATACCTTAGATCATGATGATACCCATGTTAAAAATGAAAAAAAATATCAATAGGGTCATCATATAAGAATATTATGGATAATGAAAACCCTAAAATAAATAAAAATGAGAAAATAGACTATGATCAAGTGCATATAATTGCATTATTTCATGAGCACATTCAAAAAAACCCTGAAGATCTTGATAAAATATTAAAAACTATAATTGAAGAAAAAAATCCAAAACGATGGTGGAAACATCCCTCCCCTTGAACACAATACAACTAAATGCATCTAGTGGGGGCATAAATTATGTGTTTCAACCTTTATTCCCTGAAACTACTATATACACAATATTTTCAACTTTTATCAATTATTGATGCATTCTATCTTGTAATAACCCATTGAATATCAATGTATTTATGTGCACACCCTAAAGGGTGCACTAGGAAAGGGGTGGGTAGACCATTGGTTCTTTGTAGGATTGGTATCCCTTTTGCTACTTATTACCAATCCAACTAGCTCCTAAAAACATTCCATTAAGTTGTTACTCCTATTTTTCACACTCTTCCAATCATTTACCATCTTCCATGCCCCTTTTCCTAACCTAAAACCCCTTTTGACAATTTACATGACTAGGTTGACTATGTCAAACTTGTACTCTTATTAGTGAAATGCATTTAGGGTCTAGGTCAGCTCTTAGCTAACCTAGCATGTAACCTAGTGAGTTTTTATCTATAATGATATTATGTCGACTGAGTTGACCTTATCAGCCAAAACTTTTAGAAGGGTTTAAGGTTAAATCCTCCTATATAAACAAATCCATTTTTCCATTATTAAAGAGACATCAAGACTTATTACTCATATGTGCTTCTTTAGAATCTGCTCTTCTAACAATCTACTTGAGGAGTCTTAGCTTAGGGTTTCTACTTAGATAATCTAGTCTTGTGGAGAAGTCTTGGATGATTTGGATTTTTTTAGTGATCTTTACAAACCACAAAAAACTCTTATGAATCAACTTTGGCCAAGGGAGAGATTGAGTCCCTGAAGGGTTCATCTTCTAGGTAAGTATCTCTAACTTTGCTCCTCTCTTTAATAGATAGAAGTAGCATAAGTAATGGATTTTGAATAATATTACTCTTCTTCTCCATGCATTAGGGTCTTACCTATACATAGCTTAATCAGGATTTTATTATGCATGTTTACTTTTTTTTTTATTACCCCCCCCCCCATTTTGTACAATAAGCTTTGGTGAGCACTAGATTAGATTTATTTAATTTACTTAATATTAGTATAGTGAATATGAAAACATAGGACTTATTTAGGGTTATTGCATAGTTTTACTTAACTAAAGGCTTTAGAATCCTCCCTAGTGATCTTACTAGAGTAATATATCCCCTAATTAGGTATAGCAGATCTATGTATTGATCATGTTTCCAATTATCTAATGTGTCCCCAATCGAAAGTGTAAGTAGGATTTATCTTCTCTAAGCTAGGATTGATTTATAAATCTGATGTATTTTTGATTGCATATATTGTGGTGAACCTGACGTGAATTTAACCCTTACACATTTTCTTTCATATTTTTCATTTATATTATTTTTCTATATTTGTAATACTAGTTTGACAGGGCCTGTATAGTTTCTAACTTTTGTGCATAGGTTTAACACACAGTCGCATCAAAAATGAATCTATTATTTATGTATAGGTATTCATCAAATATAGGTTATTGGATCAAATAGGTCAATATAGTACTCATATTTATCTCTAAAATGGCAAACTAGGTCAAATAGGTCGACATAGTATTCCAGACAGCTTTTAGATAACAAACTAGGTTGACGAGGTTGGTATAGTCATCTCAACATGCTTTAACAAATAGGGAATTATAGAACTAGATCAACCTAGTCAACACAGTTGGTAGAATTTAAAAGCAACATTAAAGGCACTTCAACATAAATCTCACAATTCTCAGCATCTTCCAACCTACCAAGGTTCATTTCTTTCTCTCTTTCAGTCAGTTCTTCCTTACAGTCCTTTTTCACAAATTTTGAAATCTTTAAAATTATAATCATACAAAAAACTAGGTTGACTTGGTTGACCTATTTATGTATTTTGTCTTTGGTATAAAAGAATAGGTCAACCTAGTTAACTTAGTTTATAAGTACCCTTGATTTTATAGTCCAGTAGTGACATTATCGACTTTGTTCTGTAATGTTTGCATACATTATCATTTTAATTGACTCTATATTATATTTTAAATTAAGAATCAACAACTATATGCTAGTAATTACTTCACACTTTCACTTTCAATTGTTTGCATGATTAGAGTATCTCACATAGTCTAATTAGGTGGTTTTTCAATATACCATTTAGTTGCATTATTTTTCTCTTTCTTTCACACACTGCCAAATCACATAATTTCAAAACTCATTTAAACATTTATCTACCTTATGTCTACCTACTTGGATTTCATCACCAAGGGGGAAGTTAACTTGGTTTTTTGGCCAAGTATAAACATGTGGCTAATGGTATATATTAAAAAATCACCCAAACCCTTATTATTGTGGGATTTTGAAGTGAGGGGGTAGGCCCCAATACCAATCTAGCACCATTACCAGCATAAATCCCTTTTAGCATAAACATCATAAAACCATCCATAGATTGATTTATAATCCATACTTTCAACGAAATTCCCTATCACACTTAAAATAAAACTTTATAATAATCTAACAACATTTAAGATGACCATTTAGCTAGCATTTACTTTTTAGTTGATTGTTTGCTCTTTGATCATTATATGTTGTATTGAAAAAACTTGCATCAGCCAACATTGGTGTAAGGTTTTGTGTTATGTGCTTGAATTGGATCATTCTCATTAACCCAATTTATTGTGTGTTTTTTTCCATTTCTTGCTTTCAAAGTATATTGCAAAATCTTTCCCTATTTTCAGTACACTATTGTTCTATTTGACACAATCTTCTATAGACTATTTGTATTCTTACCTATAGTACTAAGTTGACCTAGTTTATTATATATCTCTTTTACTACTCAGATTACAGTACTATTTCAACCCAATCAACTTTGTACTCTTATTAGACTCTACTTTTACAAGTTTATAGTACTAGGTCAACCCAGTCGACTCTATACTTTTATTTTTGTCCTATTTATCTGACTCAATTCTCTATTTCTCTTTTCCTTAACATTTTGTTCATTTATTCAAATCATCATGAAATCCCTTTTTATAATCTTATTGGATAACATTAATCCATTTAGACAATATATAGGGTGTTATTTTCTTCTTATCTTTTATTTTATTTTCTTCCTCTTTTAAGCTTTTAGGGCATATTTTAATGCCCATCCACACATTACTCTAGCTTTTGTGGCATCTTAAAATTCCCACCCACATATTATTTCATACTCTAGGGCATCTTGTGATACCCATCCCTATATCCACTTACCCTTTGGGTCATCTTGTGATGTCCACTCTTATTCTCCATTACATGCTACTAAAATAATTCAACTTCAAGAAACCTATAGATAAATATAGGATTTTCTCTCACATGCTTATCCTTGATATAGATGTTAACACAAATTCCTTCCCTTATTATCATGATTTTTATATGCTATCTATCTAACACTTTTTAAAGGATACTTACATGGGTCTCACTCTATAGCAGTTCTCTCTTTTCACAAACCTTAGTCCTTTCTTTTGGTCTTTTGGTTCCCTTTTTTTTCATGAGTTTCATTGTAAAACAATGGATAGGACCCAGTATTCCTCATGATGCACTTTTATACTCTTTATTTTAATACTTTTTACACACTTTTTGGAATCCCTTGGGTTTCTCTTTGTGAGTTACAGTATAAGACCATGGACAAGACTTGACCTTACTCATAAATACCATATTTTTCTTATCCTATTTATTTTTCCAATATACTTTTTAACACCCTCATGGGTTTATATTTTATGAGTTGCAGTGTAAGACCATGGATAGGACCTCCTTCCTCATAAAATCACCATATTGTCATTCATTTTTTGTAGAATCTATTTTGCCATGGTTACAAATTTTCTATCCTTGTTCTCAACTATAGCTTTTGTCTATTTTTATAAATAAAACTTGCATAACAATATATGTTAGCATGTTTTCCTAGATTTCCCTCATTCTTTGATAAAGAATCACAGTTTTATGTCATTGTATCCCTTTTTCACCCTTTTTCACATTTTTTTTTAATTTGAAGTAATTCAAATTGTTTCATGTTTCATTCCTCTTTATTTCCTTTCTTTTCACTCCACATTAGATAAAACAAGGTCAAAGTCAAGATAGAACTTTTATTTCACCTAGATTTATGAGACTCTCAGATCCCATGCTATTTTAAGTTCTCTCCCTTAACAACCAAGTCCCAAGTATTCAAATTAAAATCATCTTTAACACCCATGTTTTATTCTCTAAATCTATATGGATGAAGAATAAAAAGAAGTGATCAAGAAATTTAAAATCCAAATCATTTTAAATAAAAGGCAATGATATAAAAAAAGGTAACATATAAATTTTAAAATTTAAAATCACACCAAAATATGTGATCACAATCACATCTCCTATCTCCAATCAAAGCTTAAATTTCACAGTTGGCCTCACAATAGAGTCAAGGTCTATTTGGGTGTGGTAGGAAAGTAGATTGGAATAGGAGAATTCAAAAAACTATATGGTGATACCTATTTTATCATACAAGTACCCTATCTTCATAGTAGATTAATGGATCTGTAAGGGGTCCTAAGGAATAAGGAACGTGTTTTAGGAAGGTAGGTCCATTTTAATTTTCATGCATATTTCCTTCATGAGATGATCTATATATTTCATTTGTTGACTTAATACTTGTGTGACGAAGAGAAGTTATTTAGAGTCCTTAAGGTCAAAAGTCCTCTTGTTTTGACAAACTTAATTTGAGTGTCTTGATTTCGATAAAGAGTTACTCTACCTTGGTTTTTCCTTCATTCTCCCCTCTACCCATTTCATTTCCCCCCTTGATAGTAAAATTATGATTCTAAATTTGTTTTCCCTCTCATATACTTCATTTAACTTCACATCTTAAAAAACATTTTAGCACTACTTTGTTTCAGTTGTATCTATCCTTAAAACAAAATAATATGTTTGAGTGAGTACAGATTATTTTATTTACACCATGGCTCTACATTTCTAGATATGCCTTGACTTCCTTTTACCATTTTGTTATTATTGTACCACCTATTTTGTAGACACCTAAGTTCACTTCTACTTTCATGTTCTTTTTTTAATGTTGAGTGAGGTTGGCTAATTACTTCTCACTCACCAATGTTATTTTCTTTTTTTTTGCAAATTTTTTTATTGATGATTGAGTAAAGATAAATACTTCTCACTCATCAATGTTTTTTTCTCATTTTTTCTTTCCCATATCTGCTTAAATAAGGATAGTTACTGCTTTTATATTGATGTTTGATTACCATCTTTTTGACTTATATCCTTGATTTGATTTGATTTGATGAGTTTGCCTTTCTTACTTAAGGTTTACTTGTTTGAGTTTTTTGGTCTTTAGTGTCCTTGGATTTTTAGTTACTTGATTCACTGTAAATTTTGAGTTGGTCATTTGGTCTAACATAGAACCTATCACCCAAACTTGTCAAATTTCCAATTACATCACATCCACATATCATCAGTTATCTTCATTTTCCTATGTTTATATATTTTTTATCTTTAATTTTATATTTTTGGTTTTATCAAAAGTAATCTTTACACCTTCCATAATCAAAACTACAAACATAGTAGACAACCATCTAGTGATAAAGGTAATTCAAGGTATGCATTACATTTACTTTTTAGTTATTTTCCTTTCAATCATTTACTTTTATTTAAAATACTAAAACTTTTTTTAGCCTCAGTGTTATGTGTTACTATGTTATTTTCTCAAAATATCATCCCCTTTTGCACATGAGTGACACGTGATGAGCTTCGAGTGGGGCATATATATACATAAAATATTTTCAACTTTTATCAATTACTGATGCTTTCTATCTTGCAAGAACCCCTCAAGTCTCAATCTCTCTGAGTGCATGCCCTAAAGGGTGCATTAAGAAAGGAGTGGGTAGACCATTGGTGTTTTTTAATATTTTTTTCCCTTATTACCACTTATTACCAATAAAACTAACCCCTAAAAACATTTCCCTAAGCTATAACTCCTCTTTTTCACACTCCTTCAATCATTTACCATCTTTTATACACATTTTCCTAACTTAAAACCCTTTCGATAGTTTACATGATTAGTTCAAATTGGTTGACCTTTTAATATTATTGGTGAAACTCATTTAGGCTCTAGGTCGGCTCTTGGCTAACCTAGCTCGTGACCTAGTGAATTTTTTTCAATAACAATACTAGGTCGACTGGGTCAACCCTGTTGACCAAAACTTTTGGAAGGGTTTAGGGTTAGATCCACCTATATAAACACATCTATTTCACCATTATTAAATATGCATCAAAATTTATTATTCATTTGCACTTATTTATAATCTACACTTCCACCATTCTACTTGAGGAGTCATAGCTTAGGGTTTTTACTTAGAGAATCTAGTCTTTTGGAGAAGTCTTAGGTGATTTGGCCTTTCTTAGTGATCCTTAAAAACCATAAAAACCTCTTGAAAAGAAACTTTGGACAAGGGAGAGATTGAGTCTCTATGGGTTCATCTTACAGGTAAGTATTTATAACTTTGTTCATCTCTTTAGTAGATAGAAGTAGTGTAAGTAATGGATTTTGAATAATATTACTCTTATTCTCCATGCATTAAGGTCTTACCTATACATATCTTAGTTATTATTTTCTTATGCATGTTTAATTTTATTGTTTATTACCCCCCACTTTCTGCCACGAGCTTTGGTGAACATTAGATTATATTTCTTTGCTTTACTTTTTATTAGTATTATGAATATGAAAACATAGGACTTAGTTAGGGTTATTGAATATGTTTACTTGACTAGAGGATTTAAAACCCTCCCTAGTGATCTTATTATAGTAATATGTCTCTTAATTGGGTCTAGAGGTTCCACATATTGGTCATGCTCTTGATTATCTAATTCCTTAATTAGAAGTGTAAGTAGGATCTATCTTCTTTGAACTAGGATTGATTTATAGATATAATGTATTTCTGATTGCATACAACTACTATTGATATAAATATTGTGTAATTACCCACTATTTTAACATAAATACCAATTTCAATGCCTATTACTCCTAAAAAAATGTTTTCATCCCCTTTGGTGAAAACTCAACTTGCTAATCTAAATCCCACTGGGCCCACATTTTAATCATTCCTTCAAGTTATAAAAGACTTGAAAGACAAGATTACAAACATTGAACAAAAATATTTAAAATCCCCTCATGTTATAAATTCAAAAGATGTGTTACATAACCCTCTTTCACTTAATATCTCTTTGCACCCTTTTCCAATTGGATTTATTGCACCTAAGTTCACATTTTATAATGGTAAGGTGAAAAACAACTTCAAACATTTTATGTGGCATCCCTTGACTATGCCTTTAATGAAAAAAATTGACAATCCTCAAGGACTATGCTTTCAGGTGGTTCTATGATTTACCTCTCTAATCTGTAAAAAAAAAATCAAATCTCTTTCATACTAGTACTTAGCATAATTTTCTAAGAACATTTGCAAAATGGTTTCCTATGCTCAAATTGACAAAATAAAATAATAAACCAATGAACATATCAATGAATATGTCTTAAAATATAAGACAATGCTAGTCAAAATGACAAATATTATGGTAGACAAAGAGTTACAAGATATATTCAAACAAAGTTTGCTTGCTCTTTTAAATAAGTCCATTATTTTTAAGAATTTCAAATATTTTGATGACTTCTGCCATGTTGTATGGGAATATGAAATGAATATTATGTCATTGAATAAGCTCAATTATATAGCAAACACACCAACTAAATATACATATAATATTAAGTTTAAAATTAAACCAAGTTATAAGGTAAAACCTCTTGAGTCTGAAAAGGAAACAACCACCATGGTTAACATAGTTGCATAGCAACCTAATCAACTTATCTTATCTAATGTACCAAGGAGACAATTTACATGTTTACCTAAGTCCCTAGTTTCATTACTCATTGTAACCATATAAAATATGAAATTGGATGACTTAGGAATAGTTAATATCACCCAACCTATAGGTCTTCTTTCTTGCTCATTCAACCCTTCTTGGCTAGACTTTCATTGATTCCTAGTCACCCATAGATTCTCAGACTTATGTTTTTGATACCCAAGAAGCACTCTTAGACCTAGATCCATCCCCCTAGGGCTCATCCTCCTAGGAAAATAGCAACAAATTTGGATATGAGTGCCAAAATTTAGGGGTGTCTTATTATTGGTATCATTATCCAAGTTCATTTTTACCTCTAATGGTCAAGTTTTTCTGATTCCTTATCTTTTTCCCCATCATCCTAATACAAGTTCATTTAACCTATAAAATACTATTCAAATTCCATTTAGAAGTGTTGGCACCCATTCATAGGAAAATAACAAGAATACAATCAAGTACACTCAATCACTCTTCCTTATACTCTACGTACAATCTTCTAAGACTGATTCAAGCCTATTCAAGCACTCATACCAGTCCCTAGTCATCCAAAGTACATTTTAATTTCACATCTAATTGCATACATCACATAATTGCACCAAGAACTTCAAATGAGAGAAATATATTAGCTTGACCACTCTTCAAAGTATTGGTATGTAGGCAACATGCCCACATACGAGGTGTGAAGTGCATCCAACATATCCTTTACACACTAACCCCTTTTATCTTTCCCAAGTTTACTATTCAAGTTCAAGTACCAAGAGATTCTAAGGGTTTTGAAGATTTAATAAGACACATAACAAGCTCCATACAAACTTAAGCTTTAATATTTCCCTACCAAGGTATTACAGGCCTATCGAGCAAAACCTAAAAAACCAGACCACTATGACAATAGTGCCAAAAGTGAAAAATAACTCCAAAAGGGGAAAATAGTGCCAAAAATTGGACTATATCACCAATTAGTAGGGTGTCTTAATTTTGGTGTTATTATCCAATCTAGAAAAAGAGTTCTAGGTTTTGTTTGTGATAGTCTACCATCCCTATACAACAATTTCTAGATCTTCCATCATTCATTTTATCCCAGAATAAAATAATTTTAATTTCTTCATACTTCTTACTATTATTAAAAAAGGTAAAAATACATATCTATTTACACAAATCACTAGGTTAATTGAGACACATTAATTACTAATTTACATTTACTTAGACCGTTATTTGCTTAAGAATGAAACCCTTAATTCCCAAAAGAATAAAACATTAGGTGAACTTGACTTACATTGAATTTTTTCACAAAAACACTAGAAACCCTAGGGCTAATTATTTATAATTTTTTACAATATTTTCCTAATTTTTCTAGAATTTAAAAATCATAAAACTAAAAATTAATTGAAATATTTTCAAAAAGTTCACCCAAACCCTAGTTTGCACATAATAGGTCCTATTTGCATACAAATACTTTCAAACCACTAGGAAAAATATACTACTAATTTTAGAAATATTTTTACATTTTTCCTCAATTTTTCAAAATTAAAACTAAAAATTTTCTATAAAATTTTCAAATTATTGCACTAATTTTGAAAAAAATAATTCAAAACCCTAGTTGTATCAAATATATTCTCAATTTTTCTTTAGTACTTTTTGCATAATTTTCTAAAAATTTAGTTGCATATCAAACTTAGAAAATAAATTTTCAAATTCAAAATTTCATGGTATGTTGTAAATAATATTTATGAAAAATACATAGTTATATATACTCATTGTTGCTTTGTTGTTCAAGGTATCAACTTCCATTCATACAAAAGTTGCAAAAATGATGTTCTCTAATCTACAAATTTTTCTTACATTTCTTGAAAATCATAAAGATTCCATTATCGGTCCTATCATGCACATGAATGATGAAGTTCATCATATGTTAGTACAAAGTTTCATTCTATGCATTTCATGCTTAATGTTCATACTAAGGGATGATATTACAACATTTATTGCTAAAATTGTACAAGATTTCCACATGCCTTTTGCATATTATATATTTCTCCTATGGAATAATCTTCAAGTTTCTTATGTTCAAAATATAATAAATCTTATGTTACAACTTAAAGCTCTATATGCAATTAAACATAAACTTATGCTCTCTATCTTTTATTTTCCATTTATCATATGGAAACATTTCCAAACTCATTATGCTCAACAAATGAAAAATGGCATGTTTCATATCAAAAATCTATATATATTCATGTACGATGTAACATTGTCTACCTCTTACCTATTATCTTGCATGTACCATAATCTTTATAAGTATATATTTGCACAAATAATCACCCACATGACATGCATTTCACTTCAAATTCATGTTTTTTACCTCAATGCATATAACTTATTGGCTATTTTTGAGTATCTTCCTATCAATACTAGACAATAGCAAACACTAGCAATTATATCCATCCCTCCCTCCTTTGAACCTGGTGCATCTATCTCTTATCATACACCTATTACTAGCTTTATGCCTATAAAAGATCATGCAGTCCATGTTATCATCTATGTTTATGAAGATAGGCAAGTTGATATTAGCTAGGGCCATAGCTTTACTACTTAGGTTAGCTCCCCTTCAGACATAGTTTTTGTTATTGAACTCCTCCAATGATCAAATGTTTACAAAGATATCTTGTATGTAGTCCTTAATACTAGAATTCATGTTTCCATTGAAACAACATATGTTGCATCCATCCTTAACATAATGCAATGGAATGAAGAGCATATCTCTTTTGAAAAAGAGGATTTACACCCACAACACATCATTGAACAACATCTACCTTTGTATATTCAATTATGAATTAATGATGACATGGTTAGAAAAGTACTAGTGGATAATGGTTTAGGCCTTAAAATTTGCAACATATCATCTATTAAGTGTCTTAACATCCAACATCATGATCTAGACCATTTTGATATGAACATCAAAGGTTTAAACAAAATCTCATGAAAAGTAATGGGTCAAATAACACTTAATCTTAGCCTAGGGCTCAAGACATTACCAACTACCTACCAAGTCATGTCAAATGACCTTAATTATAACTTATTACTTGGTCAGACCTAGATTTATGATATACATGAATTTCCTTCCACACTCCATGATTGTCTAAAATTTAGTCACAAAGGTTACATATACACATTCCCAGTAGACCATGAATATTTTAAATGTTGTCAAGCAGTTGAATCTCCATATAATTATATTTTTCATTTTAATCTAGGTAGTATACCTACATAATCAATTACTCCTGATGCACCCTCAGAACATACACAAAATTAGATAATTCCAAATTATATCATAATACCCATACCAAAAAACTAATTCACTTCACCATTTACACTCAAATATTTGAATAAGATGGGCTATCAGGGTAAAGGACTTAGAAAACATGAATAAGGAATAGTTAATACAATCAAGGCATCCACACAACATAAATTATAGGGGATAGGATATCAATTCCACCCTAACTATAACAACTCCTCACCCACCCTTTTGTAACACATAAAATTATATCCACCAGTTGCATTCATTGATAATATAGTCAATCATACTTCTACACTATCATTGATCTACCCTGATCTTATCGATGACACCACTTCACCTAACATGTTTTCATTAGATGAATTCTCTAACAATGAATCCCTCCTACAATTTCTTAGCACATATGAGGATCTCCCATCTTGTTACCATAAAAATAAATTTCCAAACCATGCAAATACCCACACATACTTTGGAGAAAGTATCAACTCTTTCCTTGATATACCAGTTAACTCACATGATATTATCCCTACAACTCCATACACACTCGATCATTCCACATTACTTAATGCAGAAATAGTGAGTTTCAATTTTGGAACTGACAAGGATCCCTGCATTGTCTTATTAGCCACTACTTTAAAAAAGGAAGAGGATGCTAATATCCATAAAGCTTTAATAAATTTTCCATAACTCTTTGCTTCGTCACATTTTGATATGCCAAGAATTGATACATCTATAGCTATTTAGATTCCTTTATACCCTGATGCTAAACTAGTCAAACAAAAAATTCATAAAATGCATCCTAAGGTGGCCCTTATAGTCAAAGATGAAATCCAATGCCTCTTAGATGCTGGTTTCATTCACCCAATAGCACATCTTGAATGGATTTCTAATATAATTCCCATAGTCAAACCTAATGGAGAAATTTGATGTTGTTCCAATTTAAGAGATTTAAATAAACCATGCCCAAAAGATGATTTTCCTCTACCCAATATTGACATGATCATAGATTCCATAGTTGGATATGAAATGTTATCATCTATGGATGGTTTTGTCAGTTGTAATCAATTAAAAATTGTTAAATAAGATTAAAAAAAAACATCTTTCATAATACCATGGGGCATATTTTGTTACATTATTATGCCTTTTGGATTAAATAATGATGGGGCCACATATCAACATACTATGATTCACATCTTTCATGATTTAATTCACCATACTATCAAAGATTATGTTGATGATATACTATCTAAATCCAAAAAATGACAACATCATGCCATTTATCTACAAAATATTTTTACATGACTAATACAATATAATGTATGATTAAACCCAAGAAATATGTATTTAGATTTATGTTAGGAAAACTCCTAGGTTTCATTATATCTCAACGTGGCATCAAAGTTGATCCTAAGAAAGTTAAAGCTATTATTGACATTCCACCCCCTACCAATATAAAACAACTATGATCCTTCCAAGGTAAGATCAAGGTAATTCACCATTTTGTAGCTTAACTTGCTGATAAAACATAGCCCTTTAATAAATTCCTAAAGAAAGATACAAAGTTTATTTGAGACCAAGCGTGTCAAAATAACTTCGACACAATCAAGCAATATCTCTGTAATCCACCTATTTTAGTCCCACCTATCCTAGACAAGCCTTTCCTCCTTTATATCTCTATAACCAATCACACATTAGGAGCACTCTTAACAAACATGATGATCAAAATACTGAATGTGCAGTTTATTAGATAAGTTGCACATAGGTCAATTATGAAAAAAATGATTCCCTAATAGAAAAATTATGTCTAGTATTAGTTTTTTCCACACAAAAACTCTGACATTACATGGTCAATAATGAAACTCACATAATCACAAATGTATAACCTCTAAAATTCTTACTATAAAAATGACATCTTTATGGATGCATCATAAAATGGGTTATGGTATTGATAGAATTTGACTTAAAAATAGTCCTCCGAAAATCAATTAAGGGCCAAATCATTGTAGACCATTTGGTAGTAGCCCCACTATTAGATATCAACCCTTTAAGTGAAACATTTAGAGATGATTCCATTGCATATTCTACTCATTTAGATATTTGGACCATGTTATTTGATGGCTCTCGATGCACATCTTGTGTAGGGGTGGGTATTGTCTTTATCAATCCCTCTAGGAATACAATCCCTATAGCATACTGATTAATTTTTGCATGCACCAACAACACAATAGAATATGAATCACTCATCTTAGGATTATTCACTGCATAATCCCTCAAAATCAAATCTATTCAAATATTCATGGATTCCCAATTGGTGGTTAATCAAGTAAATGATGTTTATCAAACAAAATAAGAACACTTTATCCCATACCACAATATGGTATAGTGTTTCTCCTCACAATTTGATTATTTTTCTATTGAGACCATTCCTTAAAAAGACAATAGACATGTAGATGCAATGTCTAGTATATCATCTCTAATTCCCATTGACATCAATGATGATCAAGAAATGTTTACAATTAAATGATTACAATCACCATCAATATCTAATGTAGATTTGATCACTCTCTCTATTTTAGCTATCACACAAAGCTCTGTAACCCTAAAATGGTTTACTAACATTTACAACTTTCTCAACAAATCTATTACACTAGATACTTTCTCCCAAAATAATAAATGTATGTTATAAAAGTAAGCACTCCATCATGTAATAATTGACAGGGACCTTTTCAAATGATCCTTCGATGGACACTTATTACAGTGCTTAACCTCAATAGAAGCCAAAATTTCTCTTACTCAAATACACAATAGTGAATGTGGTGGTCACTTTAGCAGAAAAGCCATGTCACACAAACTTCTCTAACAAGGGTAATATTGGCCTACCATGGAAGATGAGTGTTTAGAATACACAAAGTTATGTGATAAATGTCAATGACATAGTAATCTGTAGCATGCACCATCACAACAATTACAACCTATTGTCTCTCCATGGCCATTCATGTTATGGGGATTTGATCTCATTCAAAAAATCAACCTTGAGACTTCTAATGGACATAAATTCATAATCACTACCATAAAATACTTTACTAAATGGGTGGAAGTAGTTCTACTTCAATCTAACACAAATGAAGACATTTATATTTTTATCATGACCCACATTATTTCATGCTTCAGCTTACTTGCCACTATAATTTTAGACAATGGAACATCATTTAAAAATAAAATGATAAAAAAAAATTGTACAAAATACAAAATCAAACACACATTCTCCACTCCATACTACCCACAAGGAAATGGTTAAGCAGAAGCCACTAACAAAATAATTAATAGCATTTTGAGCAAAATAGTAACCAAATTTGGTAATGATTGGCACAATCAACTATTTTTTGCACTATGGGCCTATCACAAAAGTATTTGTATGCCCACGGGGGCTACACCCTATTCACTCATTTATGGCATAGAAGTAGTTCTACTATTAGAATTATAAATTCCATCCCTTCATGTCTCCCTAAAAGGTATTCTTAATAATGACTAGTATCAAGAAAAGCATCTACACTAGCTAGAATAGCTAGACCATACATGCATTCAAGATATAGAATACCTCAAAATATACCAATAATGTATACAATGAACCTACAATAAGCATGTTCACATTAGAGAATTAGAAGTCAATGATCTTATTCTTAAAGAAAACCTTTGCAATGTCAATGTCAAAGAAAAATTCAAACTAAATTGGCTAGGTCCCTATATTGTTACTAAAAATCTTAGCCTAAAGTGTACCATCTAGCCTCACTCAAAGGAAAGAAACTCAAAAATCTAATGAACATTATGCATCTATGCAAATTCCATATATAGTATGTTATTTATAACACATTGATTGTATAAAAAACTCTCCTACTTAATTGTACATAGCTCAAATATTTTCAAAATACTTAAACAATATAACACTTTAAAATACCAAAAACATTTTTTATTTGATTGTATGCATCATCCATGCTTTACATCACTACTATCATGCTAGGACTTATATTTGTTGTTTCATTCTACTATATGTCAATTTTATAGATTACCATGCTTTACTTGATCATCTTTGAGTGTGTGCAGTGACATCTAGCTACTTGATTGCTTCATTCT
Source organism: Torreya grandis (assembly GCA_037957365.1). NCBI lineage: Eukaryota > Viridiplantae > Streptophyta > Pinopsida > Cupressales > Taxaceae > Torreya > Torreya grandis. The sequence goes on along the minus strand of JARHVA010000287.1, from coordinate 3,451,643 downwards.
ACCCATAAATGGGGCATTCCTACTTCTACATACGAGACATACACTGTTATACACACCCATTGGGGGCATCTTCTACATGACTACACCATCCAAGTTATATCATTTCTAAACCACACACTCTAAGTCATCATGCTAATGTACATTAATTTATAGCTTACATAAAATACTATATCAAAATCTCACTAGCATCTAGCCCTTGTGTATTTCTTCACATATACATAGTCTCGTACTATACATGTTTTGCATACTCTCACATTTGTTTTGATTAGTTAGGTGTGTTTTTATCTTCTATTTATTACATCTGATTTCATTCCTTGCTTAGCATAGCTTGTGTGATTACACTTTCCAGTTCTTTCTCATCTTCATGTGTGTACCTTAGGATATTTTCCAATGTCCTCTATTTATACTCTTTCATGTGTTTGTGGTCCTTGTGCCAACTTTTCTTCTTTCACTTGTATATGTATGTGGCATTTGAACATGCCTTCCATGTTTGTTTCTAGTTTGAGTGACATGTGCCCATGTCCCTTGTTTACGTGGCCCCTTGGCCACCCTTGTATGCTTCTTGCTTCTTGATTTATATGCTTGTTTTCTTTTTTTCTCTTCATTGTGTGCAATGCCATTAATTCAATCTTTCATTTTCTTTACTTTCTTGGATGCAATGATGGACATCATGCTTCATCCCTCCAACTAACAAGTAACAATTAACATTTTCAATTCTATCTTAGTACTTTATGCATGCTTTCACATTATTATATCTATCTAGGAATACTCCTATTGATCTAATAATATCTCGGTACAAACATTTCTATATCTTGAAACATATTATCAAAATATCAAATTATATATCACATATATATTTATATTAATACATTTGCAAGACTTTTTTCTTGTAAGGGTAGTCATTGTAGGTTTATCATTCCTACCCTTAGAAGAGGGGGCATAAAATAAGGACTTTGTCATAGAGATAAAACCTCCTAGAAATCAAAATAATAACATTTAGAATAATCAGCACATAATCTAGAGGTCAAATCAGTCAAATCAGAGTAGAAAAATAGGAACAATCTCATATCAACAGTTAGTTTTCATAATGGATAGTAGTGCTAGAAATGGATAATAGTACAAGAAATGGACAATAATGCTAAAAATAGAGGGTTTCCATAGTTTATCACTCATGTCCAAGTATAAAAACACTCAGGGTTTCCAAAAGCAGGAAAAAAATTTAATTTAGGGACAATTTGTACACTTTTAGATCCTTCAGATTTAGTAGTTTTAGCATAGTTTTCTCAGATATAGGGAGTTATCATGTGCAGCATGATGGTTCTCACTTTCAATTAAAATTGGGTAGTTGGCATAAATTTCATATTAGAATCCATGTTCTAGACCTAAATAATTGGGGGAAATGTGTGTGGCACATTAATCTTCTTTTGTTTCCAAGTTTAGTTTATTTTAGGCATTCTCAGTAGTTGCGTGCCTTACTCCATCTACAGGTTTTTTGGCATCACATTCAAGTTAAAATTTCATAAAATTTTATATTTTTGAGTACCTAAGTTATTGATTTGTCTTTCATATAAGACTAATAAATTATTTTTGGAATGGCTTTCATACAAGCCTAATCTTCATCTTTTGAAATGGCCAAGAGTGGCCTAGTTTTTAGCACACATTCAACTATCCACACCTCAATGTCAGATTTCTAGCACATTCATGGGCTCTATGAGCCATCCCATATGAAATCTATTCTATACCATTATCACTTCATAGATTCACTTCATGGGGCAATGATGGAGCCAAAGGTCTATCCTTTATATTTTTGAGCCACCTATTTAGAAGGATTGGACATACAATCTAGACATTGATTAGCACACACATGATTCGTTAACTTCACTTAGTTGGTGACAATGGAGCTAAAGGTTTAGCTTTTGCATTATTGAGATAAATTCTAGGTAATTGATTACTCAACTCCATTTTTGATATTACTCTTGATTCAACACATACTCATCACAATCTAGCATCACAACAAGTTTTGTATTGGTTCATGTACTTGGTGAGGTCTATTTGTTTCTCTCTTCCTTTACTCAGCTTTTGTATATTCTTATTTTATATATAGTGCATCTAGTAAGAACTTATCTACTTCATATTTTATTTTCAAATTCACACATCATAGTGTGCTCTCTATATGCACATCCAACATCACATAGCTTCATGAGTTTTTCCTTATAGGTGATTTCATGTATGCTTTCTATTTTTTTCCTTTGTCATATTATTTCACTTTGCTACATCACTAGAATTGGAGGGGGGGGGGAGAAGGGGTGTAAATTTAATCATATAAAATGATAAATTGGATGACTTAGGCATGGATAATAGTACCCAACCTATAGGTCCTCTTTCTTGCTCACTCAACCCTTCTCAGCTAGACTTTCATTGATTCCCAATCACCTGTAGCTTCTTGGACTTAGATTTTTGAAACCCAAGTAGCACTCTCAAACCCAAATCCATATTCCCAAGGCTCATCCTCCTAGAATAATAGCACCCAATTTGGATAGGATCACCAAAATTTAGGGGTGTCATACTTCCAGTGCTATTGTCCAAGTTTATTTTTACCTCTAATGGTCAGGTTTTCTTGATTCCTTATCTTTTTCCCTATCAACCTAATACAAGTTAATTTTACCCATGATCATTATTTTCCCTATAAAAATCCATTCAAATTAAATTTATAAGGGTTAACACTCATTCACAAGAAAAGAGCAAGAATACAATAAAGTATACTCAAGAACTCTTCCCTATTCTCTGTGTACAGCCTTCTAAGACCAATTCAAGCATATTTAAGCACTCATACTAGTCCCTAGTCATCCAAAGTACATTCCAGTTTCACATATAGTTACATACATCACATAATTTCACCAAGCACTTCAAATGGGAGAACTACATTAGTTTGATCCCTATTTAGAGTATTGGTATATAGGTAGTGTGCCCACACATGAGGTGTGAAGTACGTCTAGTGTATCCTTTACACACTAACCCCTTCTCTCTTTTCAAAGTTTTCTATTCAATTTTAAGTACCAAGAGCTCCTAAAGGTTTTGAATATTGACATCAGACACATAGTGAGATCCACATAGACTTAGGCTTTGATATTTCACTACCAAGGTGTTACAGGCCTACTGATCAAAACCCAAAAAAATTAGACCACTAAGATAATAGCAGCAGAAGAAAAAAATAACTCCAAAAGGGGACAATAGTGCCATAAAGTGGACTATATCACCAAGTAGTAGGGTGTCTTAATTTTGAAACTACTATCCAATCCAAAAATAGAGTTCTAGGTTATGTTTATGATAGTCTACCATCCCTGCATAATAATTTCCATATCTTGCATCATTAATTTCAGCCCAAAATAAGCTAAGTTTAATTTCTTCACACTTTTTACAATTTTTAGAAAAGGTAAAAATACATATTTTTTTACACAAATCATTAGGTTAGTTAAGACACATTAATTACTAATTTATATTTACTCAAACCTATATTTACTTAGGAATTAAAACCCTAATTCCCAAAAAGAATAAAACACTCCTATAGTTACTAAAGTTCTAGATTATATCTCTCCCTCATCCTATCAATGTTGATATGAGTCAACCTCTACCCAAAGGATATGATGTGAATTCTTATTTTGATTATCATCAAGGACCAGGACATTTTATGGATAGATGTTTTACCTTGAAGCACAAAATGCAAGATCTTATTGATGACCAAAATTTTACATTTGAGGATCCTCTAAAGGAATCAAGATCACAACCTAGTGATCATCATAAATATAAAATATTTAAAAATCCTTTGTAAGACCACTCTAAGAAGGAACCAAAAGTGCAAATGGCATATAATTCACATCCTCCATCATATTATGGGTAACCACTAGATGGGATTATTGGAACTTACATGTTGCATATACCTTCTATGGTTAAGAAACCTTTTTTTTAATGATAGTGATATTAAGGATGATGAATTTGATCTTAATTATTTATTCATATGAGAATACCTTGAAAAACACCCTATATGTTGTGTTATGATTGATAATGGTGCAATAAAAAATGTTTACGCCATGCCATTACTTATACACTTGGGTTATAATCAACATGATTTACACCCCTATACCAAATCCATTTGAGAATTTGATGGGAAATCCTATAAGGTTATTGGAAAGATTGACCAACCTTTACAGGTTGATCTTATGAACTAGGAATTTAACTAAGAAGAGGAGATTAGTATTGTGTTAGTGACAAAATGAACACAGTAAATTGACAAAAAACACTCTAAACTAACACCTTCATACCTAGTTACTAGGGTGAGCTTAATAATAAAAACAAATGACAAACACAAATAAAAATTAAGTAAAAATAAAAATCCTTCACCTTCCTTGGATGCTCCAAATGATTTTGTAGTGGCTTGCTCGATTTGTGCTCATGAAGTCTATTGTAATGAAGCTTGATTATCCTCCACCTTCCCTTGTCACCTTTGGCTTTGGCTTGGCTTCAATTGGAATCAATTTTTCATGGTAAGACTAATTGAAATATCTTTTGGAATCATTTATGTATTATAAATTTTCATTATCAAGATTTAAAATTCATGTGGAAAGGCCTCCTATTTATAGATTTTTGTAAATGGGTAAAATCAAACTAAACCATCCATCTCAAGATTGAGATGTATGGATAAAGATTAATCCAATTATGCAATTAAAATTGATAAATAGGCTCATCAATATTTGGGATAGAGGAGAAATTAAGAGGCATGGAGTGCTTTGATGAGGCATGGGAGGTATGAATCTTGATATTTGTGGCATTTATGGCCTAGGGATGTCTTCTCAAGAAATGAGGTCACCTGATGATGCAAATATTCAATATTCATTTAAAAAAATAATTATTCAACAAGTTTCCATGTAATTATTAATTAGGCTCTAATTTTGTCTAATTGTCTCTTCAGCATGATTAAGCACTTTGTGCACAAATTGATTAGAATGCCTTATTATTGATCCAAAATTTGACTAGATTAGAATTGGAAGTCAATGTCAGATGCATTGGATCCATTATCCCATTTAGGATGTTACCAATAGAAAATAACAAAGGAACATGTCGTGTGTATTAGATTTGATAGGAAATAGCAATCCAGAGCACCTAGGTGCAAAATTGGTATTTTGACTCAAAATGATCCGATCAAAGTTAGTTGGCCCATAAATTGTATTACCTCATTTAATGATACTCTAGCCAAAATCAACACTTGAATATATCATTTTTACATCATTTATCATGTTTTAGTAGTTTTAGGCTAAATTGTGCACTTTAAGTCAAAATTGGTCAAAAGCCTGGTTAAAGGTCATTAGTGGCCAGATTTAGGTGTCTCTAGTTTGCCCCTATTTGGGAAGGCATTGAACGATATAAACACAATAACATCTTCTCAAAGAATGAAAAGGTCCTATATGCCTACAAATGCAATGATGATAAATTAACTGTATGATGCCCCCTCGAGGGGACAGTTGGCACAAGTAGGTTGACAATCAGTCCCTTGATAAGAATCAAAATGGGGGGACCAAAGAAAGGAAAGATGATGGGGTGAAAATACAATGATTTTGAAAAATTATTCAAAATCACTAAGAATGCAAGTAGGATGGTGTATAATGGTTTGCCCAAAGGTGGTTATAAGCATTTTACCCTGATAATGGCAATGTGGTATGATAACACAATGATTTACCCAAAGATGGTTATAATCATTGAGAAGATGGAGCTACACCAGTTAGGATAGATGAAAAACATAAAAATGTACCCCAGTATAGGCAAAAAAATTAAAGTGGTGAGAACATAATGATTTACCCAAAGGTGGTTATAATCATTGAGAAATTTAGGTGGGATGGTGTGCAATGGTTTTCCCATATGTGGTTATAATCATTGGACCCTGATTATAGAAAACATGATAAACTTGGTTAAGGATGATGATAACTTAACACAAAGGGTAATGATGAATTGGAACAACATAGTAGTAGGGAGATGCTCATCCAAACTAATAAAGGTTGAAATTCTTTCATGGTTAATTACTATGTTTGGGATATGATTGGGATTGAATCAGGATGTTAGTGCCAAAGAGATGTTGATGTTGCCATTGTTGAATAGACTTATTTAAGCTAAGGTTTGTTGTAGCACATGATGGTAGGTATCATGGTATAACATCATGAGAACTTAGCCAAAATATGCATAAGGACTAAATCCTATAATCTAGTATTCAATAGAAAATAATGCACCAATGATAAAAACCATGATGACAATGTAAACATATGAATATAGATGGATTCGAGTATAAGTGTGGGAAAAGAATCGCCCAATGAACACACATAAACCAAATCAAGGAAATAGTGCTAAAAGTAAACAAATAGGCAAATAAATAAACAAAAGAAGTAGAGATAAACAAAAAAACAAATAACGTAATAGAAACCACATGAACATTGCCCTTAGAAAATAGGTGACAAATTAATAAAATAGGAGAATAAAAGAGAAATGAAGGGGGTGGCACTAGGCAAGTGGACACTACCTACATAGTTCCATGGATGTAATATCTAATAAAAAACTTCAACCTAAATGTAGTTCTCCCAAGTAATGGGAACAATGTGATAACTGATGAAAACAAACCGAATGGATGTGATAGAAGAATAGGAATGGTCTTTCAAAATATAAAGTGCATGAGAGAAAAATGCCAAAAAGGATGGGGAAACTAAGTGATAATTGGTTTACTTGCAACTTAGTAAGGGTTCCTAGAATCCTTAAGGCAAAGAAATAGTTAATGTTTTTGGTTTTTTCTAATGATTTTACAAATGTTTTTGGAATTTTTGGAATGTCTCAAATCAATTGATAATGATGAGACACTAAATAGTTCAAGCTCAAAAAATAGTGAGAGCATTCAAACTTAGGTTGCTCACAAAATGGTGAGAGCATTCAAACTTAGGTTAATTATAAAATAGTGAGAGCATGGTGAAAAGGGTGACTGAGCTAACCTCAACAAGTATCAAGTATTGCCTACATAGTCCCAGAGTAGGACCTCAAGTCACTATAGTTTTGCCCTTATAGTGGAGGAATTTGACTAGTGTAGCAGTCAATTTAAACAAAACAAGCATAGTTGGTAAAAAGGTATAGTATGGCATAGGAAGTGGCAAGTTGTTACATCAAGGCTCAATAAACAAATGTTGCCCCTAGTTTTCCCATAATTGGTGATAACTAGGACACAATTTCATGGATCAATGGTACTAATTTGCCCAAATGTAGTTATAATTAGTATCAAGATCAATGATAAGAAAGGAATAACAAATGAAGGATGCAACTACTGAAACTTATATCATACTACTCCAAAATATGATCTCTATCTGAAGTACTTGAAATAATTGATGAAACTGATCAAATTCCTTGGTGATAAAAAGGTTTAACAAAAAGAAAAAACCAAGATCAAATGGGCTAGGTAGATAGGATTCTGAACATGCTTGGTTTTATAGAACAAGAGGTAAAGCAGATGGAGTGGGCCAAAATGAATGATAAGCATGATATTCATACAAAGAAGAATAGGGATAAAATGACACAACTGAAATGGTCCTTATAGATAATATACCTTAGCACTCAAGCATAATACCACTTGAGGTGAATAATATTCATTATCTCAGGAAGTTCATCTCCATCTGGTGTGGTGAGCCTGTATGCTCCTAATCCATAATTTGTATAATGATGAAAGTTATTATCTAGTTTGGTTTGAATTTACCTTTATTCTTCTTCTCATCCATGGTATTCTTTTAGTTTTCTTTAAGAACAAGATCACCAAGTTCAAATGTTCTATACTTGATACATCAATTATAGTGGCCTTTGAGTTGATTTTGATATGTTGAAGATTGTTGAGCATAGTTGTGCATTTCTTATCAAGAAAGTCTAGCTCTTACAGGTGAGCTACTCGATAGTCATGATCATCTAAGACATGTTTGAAATATATACATAGTGAAGGTAATTCAACCTCAATGGGAAGGATGGCTTCAGTACCATAAACAAGTGAATATAGAATGGCTCTTGTGGGGGTATAATGATTGGTACAGTATGCCCAAAGGGTAGGGAATATCTATAGGTGCCAATCATGACCGACATCACTGATAATATTGATAATGGTTTTATTCGATGCTTCAACCTGGCCATTACCTTGAGGGTAATATGCCATAAAAAATGTTGTTTGATGTTGTATTTGGTACATAGCTTATCCACATCTTTGTTCTTGAATGATCCTCCATTATTAGATATAATGTCAGAGGGGATACTATAGTGACAAATGAGATGGTTAAAGATGAACTTGGAAAAAAAAATTCCAATTGTGTGAGGGGTATAGCTTCAACCCAGTTAGTGAAATACTTAGTGGTGATAAGGATATGTTTATGGTTGTCAAATGAAGTGGGGTTGATCTTCCTAATGAGTTTGAGTCCCCATGTAGAAAATAGCCATGGTGTCAACATCAATTTTAGAGTTTGGGCTAGGGCATGAATTAGGTTAGAATGTCATTGACACTTTTCAAACTTCTTTACATATGAAGCTACATTTGCATCCATTATGGGCCAATAATAACCAATATGTAAGAGGTTTTTGGATAATACTACCCCACTAGAATGAGCTCAACATACTCATTTGTAAACTTATCTTAATGTTAGTTTAGACTTTACCAAAGTTAAATAATGAAGTAGAGTTCCATCAAAACTATGGTGGTAAAGGGTGGATCCAAGTAGAGTATAATGAGTAGAGTGATGGATAAAGGCTTTGGTCTATTTTTGAGATAGGTTAGGTGGTATAACTTGGTCACAAAGATAGTTGTAAATTTATAAGTCCCAGATAGAATTAGGACCAACAATATCATAAATCATTACAATGGTTGAAGGTTCATGAGCTGGTATGAACAAATTCTCAACAAATAATTGATATTCTCTAGCTTTGTCTATTTGTCAAATTAGAGAGTCAATAGTAGTCATGGCATCTACAATTCTATTACTAGCCCTTGGTATATGCTCAAATTGGATATTTTTAATTGGTTGTTTTAGGGTATCAACCATAGCCTTATATGGAACTAACTTGTCATCTTTGGCTTGGAAATGGTATGTGACCTAATTGATGATTAATTGAGAATCACCATAAACATGGAGATGAGATATGTTCTAGTGTACTACCTATCAAAGTCTTATGAAAAGTTCTTCATACTCGGCCATGTTGTTTGTATAAGGAAAATTGATTCTAAATGATTTAGGCATTAGATCCCCCTATGGTGTAATAAATAAGAGGCTTATCCCTGATCTATGTACATGAAATGAACCATCAAAATATAGATTCTAGTGTTTTTCCTAAATAGGTGTGTCAATGGTGGTTATTATGGATTCATCAATAAAATTAAATGTGAGTGGCTTTGTGTCTGCAAGGGGTGCTTCAGCAAGTTGATCTACAAGGACCTATCCTTTGCTTGCCTTATGATTGACATACTCTATGTCAAACTCACTAAGAAGCATGATCCATTTGGCCATTATACCTTATAAATATGTTTTAGATAGTAGATACTTGAGTGGATCTACTTTTGAAATGACCACAGTCTTATTGTTCAACATGTAATGATGTAGTTTTTCAGCTATGAAGAGCATGGCTAGACAAGCTTTTTCAATAGGTGCATAGTTGTGTTTATATGTGACCAAGGTATGACTTAAGTAGTATACTACATGGTCTTTTACATTGTTATCATTTTGAGATAAAATTACCCCCAAGGCATTGTTAGTAGCTAATAGATACAATAAGAATGGCCTTTTTGACATAGGAGGTAACAAAATAAGTGGATTAACTAGATAGTCCTTGAGTTGTTGAAAAGTTGTTTGGCAGTGGTCATACCAATGAAATGAAATTCCATTATTTATAAGATGTTTAAATAGATGAAACTTGTCTGATAACTGAGAGGTGAAGCAGATTGACTAGATCTTGCCATACAAACTATGAAGTTGCTTCAAATTGGTTAATGGCAGCATCTCAATTATAGCATGGGATTTGGTCAAATCAATTTCAATGCCTCTATGAGACATGATGAATCTAATTAATTTGCCTAAGGTTACTCCAAACACACATTTATTTGGATTGAATCTAACTTTGTACTCTCGTAATAATTCAAATATCCTGCGTAGTACTGCTAGATGATCGGCACTAGTCTTGGATTTTCCTAATATGTCATCAACATAGTCTTCAAAAATATCATGCATCATATCATGGAAAATGACAATCATGGCCCTTTGATATGTATCTCTATAATTCTTAATACCAAATGGAATTACTTGATAACAAAATGTTCCCCATGGAGTGGTGAACACTATTTTATGTTAGTCTTTGGGTGTTATTATGATATAGTTGTATCTTGAAAAGCCATCCATGAGTGAAAGAATTTCATAACCCATTGTGGATTCAATGATAATGTCAATATTAGACAATAGAAATTCCTTCTTAGGATAATATTTGTTTGTCTCAAAAATTAGTATAGATTATAATTCCTTTAGGCTTTTTGCTAATAGGTACAACATTAGATATACATTCTAAGTAGTCAATGGATTGGATACATCCTACTTATAAGAGTTTTTATAACTCTTTCCTTACTAAGATATAAATTTGAGGATGCATCTTACATAGCTTTTGTTTCACTGGTTTGGCATCAATATTGACCATAAGGTGTTGTAGAACCAAGGTAGGGTCCAAACCTAGCATGTCAAAATAAGCCCATGTAAATATATCTATAAATTCTCTCAATAGGGATGTAAAGACTTCATGTTCCTCATTAGTGAGGGATACACCTAATTTTATCCATTTTAGGTCTGATGGAATCCTGATGTTTACCTATATTATATCTTTGACTAGAAAGGTGGAACCATCTTCTAGGATAGTAGGCAAAGAATTGAACTGTTGGACTATATCAGGGTCCTCTATTAGGACTTTCTCTTCAACATCTCTTAGGCATGATGAATTTGAGTCCCCTAATGGGATATTTGGTCATGTGATAAAAATAATCAAAAACTCTTGAATAATTTGATCAAATGCTTGTTGTTGTGGAAAAATGAACTCAGATCCATAGGCAAGGTCATCGTTGGTGGTCTCTTTGTCTAAATTCAAAGAAGAATGAACACCCCCATATAATGGCACTTGAAACAAGTTTTACCACTAGACTGACCTTTATCTTTACTTTTTCTCTAGTCAAAAAGTGTCTCAAAGAGGTTTTCACTTTGGGACCTCAATGTTTTATTTATTTGTTTTTGACTAAGGGTGTTCACCCACTCTCCAAAATAGGCTTCAAGTTCCAATGTAATTGAGAATCCTGATTTATGATCTCCCAATAGAATTTTGTCTCTAAGGCCTAGAAAATTACAAAATGCCTCATTGTTCTAAAACTTATCAACTGATGAAATAGATTTTTATTGGTCCCAATCTATCAGTTAGGGATAATATAATGGTAATGGGTTGTGACAAATGATTGGGGTGAGAATACATATGGCATTGTTATCAAATAGGTTAGTCTTAGCTAAGTCATCAAAGGTGAGTCTATTATCAGACTCTACTTCACTATCAGCATCATCATCACTAGCCACCAATGATGAAACTTGAATAAGATATCTGGGGTCACCTTCAGGTAGTTTAAATCCAATTTTATAAGGTCTTTTATACTTAATCAAGGAAATTGTCTCAATGGTTCCTTGTTAATTCAGTCAAAGGCCTCTTCCTTCATAATATCAATGCTCTAAGATCCTATTGGGAATAGGATACTTTGCACTTTTATAACAATCAACTTGGTTGTCATTGTACAACCATGATTCATCCCTTCAAGAGGGTCTAGTTCTAGGCTAGATGCTGGTATAAACATGATGGGTCCCTTATCCTTTTTCCTTTGTTTCCAATGTATGTGTGAGGTAACTTTAGGTCATCTAAAGGTCTTTGGATTTTGAGGAAGATTTGTAATATAGAAGGTATCATGGGTCACATATTCCCCTGGGCCATTATCTAAAATGGTGAAATGATTGGAAGCTTTAGGAAGTGACATGTGGGAAAGGGAATCCAAGGTTTTAGGATTTATGCAATTATCTTATGGAGCATTAATAAGTATGGCCTTTCTTTTATCCTATTTGGAACTTGGATTCATGCCATATTGGTAATTTTAGCTTTGAAACTTAGCCTCAAGATGTTTGCAATGTTCATATGGATGTAAATCTCCTAGTATATTCACTTCCATCCCTGAGTGGGAGAACTTGATACATTAGTGTAGCATTGACGGGATTGCATGAATTTCATGTAACCAAGGCCTACCTAGAAGCATATTATATGATAACTCAAAATCAAGCACATGGCAAAGTGTATCATGGGTCAAAGGCCTAATGATAATTGGTAAGCTAATGGTGCCTTGTGATTCTCTTTATTAATTATCATAGGCTTTGATAGTTATCATTTCTGGTTGGAGATTTACCATTGTGTACCTAAGAAGCTTGATGAGCTTTAGAGACACTATGTTGAGGTTTGATCCATGATCTATAAGGAGACATTTCACTTTATGCCATTTTATATAAACTTTAATGTACAATGGATTATTATAGAGTGGGCCAAGGGAAGACATATCACTTTGTTTGAATGTGACTTGTTGGCCTAGAGCTAGGTGTCCAACAAAAGCTTAAAATTTATCGGGGGATATGTCACTGGCAATAATGGATTGGGTTAAAAACTCATTCAAAATTTTATTATGGATTGTTGACATTCACAGCAAATCTAAAATAGAAATTTATGTTGGTGTCTTCTATAATTGGTCCACAATATCAAACTTCTTATCTTGGTCAATGGTGAATGGTTTATTTTGAGGTTGAATAGTTGGTTGGATAATATGCAAAATGGTAGATGGTTGTGGGCCTGGGATAGTAATCTTTGACTTATGAGTTGTGATTACACAATCAAGATTAGATGATGGACCATAATTTATAATAAATGTTAGGAATGGTGTGGTACCAAATAGGATAAGTACTTGTATGTGGTCACATGGTAAGGATGAGTTATTGATATAAGATCCAAATGTGGAAGACCCAATTTGTTGGTTCACCTGTGTGTGATCCTAGGTCAAAGAAGGATTATCTATGTAATTTGGTTGAGTGGTATTATTTAGCAATGGTCTAGATTGATTAGTACACAGTCTAGGATTAATGGAGATGGTATTAATGCTACCCTTGCAATATGACCTACAACCCTATTCTAGTCATGTGCAACTACATAGTAGGTTTGTTGGTTGTTACCATTCTAACTTTGGTTTTGTCCATTGTTCTGATGTTGTGGGTTTTTCTATTGATTATTCTAATTCTACTAGTTTTATTAGTTCTGTTGGTTTGGCTTTTGATTTTGATAATATTGATTTTATTGTTGCATCGATCGATGGTGTTGTTATTTTTTATTGTTATACTATTGTTGTGTGTTATGTTTGGGAAAGGATTTTTTATAAATCCCAAGAGTTTTATTAGAGGTGGAATCAGTATTATCTAATGTTATCTCCCTATTCTCCAACATATTATTAATAAAATGTTTGATTTGCACACATCTTCATAGATTATGCTCATTGACCTGATGATATTCATAAAACTCATTTTCATGGTACCAATCAGGATTAAGAATGCCTTATGGATAATGCTTTGGTATAGGCCAAATAATCAGATTAGTAGTGATAATTTTGTGAAATATAGACTCAATAGGATCTCTAGGTCACTAAAGACATGACATGTAAGCACAGTTCTCCTTGGAAGAGGGGTTTGTAATGGTAAAGGTCACTACATGTGTTGCATAGGTCTTGGTTTTTGTGCTTATGGCATTGGTTGGAGAGGTTGTTGAGTAGGAGTAAGCTAAAAAGATGGTGCAAATGATGTTTTCACTATTTAAATGACATGACTTAGTTACTCCATTACCCAAAACATTCTTATTGTGGTTGAATTACTTTGGTCTATCTTGGTTATTAGCCTATGCTAGTTTTGATGCTTACACTTCGATTGGATGTTGGTTTTGGCCACTTTCCAGATTGGTACCTTGATTTTAATTAGTTAACATAAGCTTGATGATCCCTTTATTAATAAGGGATCTCTCAATCAACAAGCCTTTGACGATGATCTCCTTTAAAGTAGTGCACATTGTAGTTTTATATGATAATCCATCTCACTATGAAAATTTTTAGTAAACATAGTGGCTAATTGTTTATCCAGTAAACTATGGTTGAATCAGTGTTCAAGGGATCTCCATCACTATAGATAACTTGTAAAACTCTCACCATCTTTTTCTTTTACTTGTTTCAATTCAACCAATGAAATCTCATGTTTGAGATTATAAGAATAGTTCTACACAAACTTATCAAAAAGATCATCAAAATTTGTTACTAAATTCTTGGGCAACTTTAAGAACCACTCTAAGGCTTTTCCAGCCAAGCTTCTTGGAAACAACAACAAAAGGTAGATATTATTATATACTAATGACTAGCATGTGATAAAGAACTTTGTTAAATGGGCCTTAGGGTCACCTTTCCCTTTGTATTTGTTGAATTTTAGTGGTTCGTACCCTAGAGGAAATGGTATCTACAAGTAATCCATGTTGAATGGATAATAACATACATCATCCAACGTAAACTTTTTAGTCTATTTCCTAGCCTGAATGGCAGCAATTACATCCTTCATATGTTGTAATTCTTGGGATAAGAAACTAGAAGGAACATTGGTTTAAGGGAGAACATTGGTTTGGGTAGATGGTTCAGAGGTCACAAGTGGGACACTTTGACCAAGGCATGATAGAGATATCTATTGGGGTATATTGGTTTAGTTGGGAAATACACTAAGAATATGCATATGTGGATTAGGATGTACTTGAAAATTCATATTTGGTTGTGTGATATTTTAGTTTGGGTTGGCTATGAAGGTTTGACTTGGAATATTTTGTGGTTGGAATGGAGGAATATAACTATATTGTGCCTAATGTGGTTGAAAAGGGACATGATATCGACTAATCAAACCTTGTTGTTGAGTGGGAACTTGTGAACCAAGACCTTGTCTCTGACCTTGTGGCATATTTCAAACTAATTCTTGTCTAGTAGGTACTTGAGAGACATGAGATCCTCCTTGTTGCATGAATCCATTTTGGGAAGAGAAAGCATATTGAAAAATTTTCATCTATCATTGACCAATATTTACACATTATTTTCTAGTCATCATTTGGTTTTGGATTGGCACACTGGTCTATGACTAAAGAGGTATGTTTGTCACTACCTGACAAGGTGTAACATTAGTTTCACCTTGTTGAGGTGGCAATACATTCAACCTCATTTGTTTGGGTACACTAGATTGTGCCTGATGTTGTGGAATAATACTTATCACTTGTTAAGGAGGAGTAGGATTTGTCACATTATTTTATTGAGGTATGACATTGGGTGTTGTTTGACTACCTAATCTTATTGGTTACATGGTTGATGAAGTAGTTAATTGAGGTTGGGATGTAGAAACTCCTACTCCCTAGTATGATGTTCTACTCATGGTATTAACTACAGCATTATGTTGTAGACTAGTTATTTGTGCATTAGTACCACTCTTATTTGGAGTAGATGTTGCTTGCATATTATCCACTATATTTTGTTCATTATTATATGTAGAAGTAGAAGACACTTCTTCAATATTGGGCATATGCATAAAGTTTGTACCAAAGTGTTTTATATGAATGGGTCTAAAATATGATTGTCTTGACCAGTTAACTCTATCAAAACTCCTATTGAAGGAACTAAGTCAACAAGAGTTTTGCTCACCATGGTCATCTGATTGAAATTGTGTGCTAGATTTAGGTAGGTTTGATATGTCATCTGCATTTGGTTAAAGTGGTATTCCATGAGGTTTTTTCCTCTATTAGGCATATTAGGATCCTGATATGTTGTTTAGACTAGAGCCAAAAGATCTCTAGAAGAAGCATGTTGATCGTAAATTATGTTGTGGGGCATTCTTACTAGGCTTGGTAAATTCTCATGGGGAAAGTCTACTAGAAACTTGGCCCCTACCTCTTGGCTCTAACCAAAATCTCATCTTTGCTCTCCAATAAATGATGCTCAAACAAAAATGGATCATATGTGTAAGGCGTATTAGTAGATCATGACGATTAAACAATTGGTTCATCAGCTATAGGTATTATAGCTAGGTATTATGTAGTTTGTTCTTAATCTTGTTCTAAATAAGTTGGTGTATTAACCAAATAGTTAGCCAATGAATATTGGCTTTGTGCCTCTAACTGAGTATTATAAGAGGGATATAGATCCATCTCATAATCAATATTATCTATGTAGGAGTTTTGCACCATTTCTTCCTATGCAACCACATTACTAATCCCTAGATTGTGCATGAGTCCACTATGAGTGTAGGAATACATATTGGGATCCATAGTAAATGTTTTTGTAATAAAAGGTCAAAGAGTTATACAAAATCTAAAAATACAATGTCTAAAATTTGATGTTCAAAATTGGTCTGGATTTGTCAAAAGGATCAAACAGTTTATGCAAATATTTGTGAGGAAATGAGCTAACATGAAGTATCTAATACTTCATGTTTCACACAAAGATAATCAAGTAAATAGACTAAAAATTGAAATACAAAACTCTAAGGTTGAAGTGTTTCAAATTAGTCTAATCTAAGAAAAGTAAAAGTTGCTAGGTCTTTTGGCCAAATGCAACGTCAAAAGCTAGGATCAAACAAGGCATGCACTAGGACTCTTGGCCAAACGATGTCAAAATATAGACTTTGAAATACATGAAAGTTTACTCTAATGGATTTGAAACACTTCTAATAAACACTAGGCATTTGATTCTTGGACATGGACTCGATCAAATTGGTATAAGGTATGAAACAAAAGGCACTTTAGAGATAGTTTATTTTTCTCAAAAATAGGGATATAAAACTTGGTTTTTTTGACAAATAAGCTAGACAAAAAGTGAACAATGTAACTATGCTAGACACAGGTATACTCAAATTGGTTTTAAAAAGTAGGAACAAATTTGAACTCTATGAAAGAGGGCTTATGATAAAATATCTAAAATGTTTTGGGCTACGTAATAGCACTAGACTACCCAAAAAATGTAACAAAATGCTTATTTCAAAAACTCTCTAAGGTAAAGATAATTTCTCACAAATTTGATATCATAACACCACCTTTCTCGACTCAAAATATTTGGTATATAGACTCAAATTGCAAGTGTTTAGCACAAAATGGCTTAAGTCTATCAAGTGGTGATAATGATCATGAGTCTTAAACGGCCTTTAACCCAAATTGGGAATTGAACCTAAGTTCCCTCAAGTTTAGTGAAAATGGTGAACCCACTTAACACATCAACCCTATGAACTTATAAAGGTGAAATTTCAAATTTGGATTATAAATAAAAGACTTAAACAAACTTTAGCAAGGTCTAGACTCAATTCGGTAGCATAACTACACCAAAGTGGATGATATGACTCTAAGTTTTGATAAACTTTGAATAAGGAAAATTGATGATTCACATGGG
Organism: Torreya grandis; assembly: GCA_037957365.1. Classification (NCBI taxonomy): domain Eukaryota; kingdom Viridiplantae; phylum Streptophyta; class Pinopsida; order Cupressales; family Taxaceae; genus Torreya; species Torreya grandis. The sequence goes on along the minus strand of JARHVA010000287.1, from coordinate 3,434,050 downwards.
CAGCATAACACCTCCTTATTCAAACAAAATTGGGGACCATGTGTTTGGTTTGCATCATTTATTTACACCAAGTTTTGACTCCAAACAAGACTTTAATCTAGGACAAAACTAACTAATTAATCACTCTTAGATCCTAAATTGACAAGGTTGCTTGGTATTATTGGAATCCATCAATATACGTCATTTGAGAGGATTTCAAGTGTTCATCCAAAAGTAAATGTGCATTATATAGTAGGGTTTTTACACCCCTCCTCTTAAATAACATTACTATGAAATGGACCTTGAGGTGCACCTTGCACTAACAATACTTCTGTGGCAAGTGGGGATTAGTATATGACTAGGAATTTGACTAAGAAGAGGAGATTAGTAATGTGTTAGTGATAAAATAAAAAAAGAAAATTGGCAAACAATGCACTAAAATAACACCCTCATGCTTATTTACTAGGGTGAACTTAATAACAAAAACAAATGATAAACACAAAAAAAAAGTTAAGGAAAAAAAATCCTTCACCTTCCTTGGATGCTCCAAATGTTTTTATAGTGGCTTACTCAGCTTGTGCTCATGAAGTTTATTGAAATGGAGCTTGACTATCTTCTACCTCCTCTTGGCACCTTTTTCTTTAGCTTAGATTGGATTGGAAACAATTTGGCATGGTAATACTAATTGCAATATATTCTGGAATCATTTTTGCATTATAAATTTGCATTCAATACTTAAATTTCATCTGGCAAGGCCTCCTATTTATAGATTTTTGCAAATGGGTAGAATCAACCTGAACCATCCATCTCAATATTGATATGTGTGGCTAAGGATTAATCCAATCATTCAATTAAATTTGATAAATATGCTCATCAATATTTGGGATAGAAGAGTAACTAAGAGGCATGCAGGGCTTTGATGAGGCATGGGAGGCATAAATCTTGATATTTATGGAATTTATGGCCTAGAGATGTCTTCTCAAGAAATGAGGTCACCTGATGATGTAGATATTCAATATTCATTTCCAAAAATAAGTATTCAACAATTTTCCATGGAATTCTTATCTAGGCTCTAATTTAGTTTAATTATCTCTTAAGCATGATTAAGCACTTTGTGCAAAAATTACTCAAATTGATCAAAATGCCTTGTAATTGGTCCAAAATTTGACTAGATTGGAATTAGAAGTCAATGTTAGATGTGTTGGATCTATTATCCCATTTAGGATGTTACCAATAGAAAATAACAAAGGCACGTGTCTTGTGCATGAGATTTGATAGGAAATAGTAATCTAGAGCACCTAGGTACAAAATTGACATTTTGACTCAAAATGATCTAATCAAAGTTAGTTAGTCCATAAATTGCATTACCCCATTTAATTATACTCTATCCAAAACCAGCACTTGAATATGTCAGTTTCACATCACTTAGCATGTTTGAGTGTTTTTAGGCCAAATTGTACACTTTAAGTGGAAATTGGTTAAAATCTTGGTTGGAGGTCATTGGTGGCTAGATTTAGGTGTCTACAGATCCTACACATGTGGTTATTACCTTCTTAGTTATCCCTTACAAAAGCATATCTGATATGTTGTTGTGAATACCTTTGATACACACTCTTCAAATAATACCTTATATAGTGCATGGGAGAGTTAAATACATTCATGCTAATTGGTTAATTATAGTTTTTGGAATTCTATATGAACATCCTCTTGAATAAAATAAACTTATACTGAGACAACTAGCTATCAATCCTACTAAGACTAATTCATTACAAAAGAGTAAACAAAAGGTAATCCCCTTTACTAGGTGACCAATAATTAAGAGACCATTACACTATAGAGATAAATTAGATTCCATAGAATCCCAATATTCTACTACACACCATGTCTATATATCTAGAGCACTTCAAAATATACATACTATTGTTATACCAAAGAAATAAATAAGCACTCAATGATGGGTTACAAGAACCCCTAATCCTATTATTAATTCACAACCATAATATCCTATTCTACATACGTAGAACACCATAAATACCATAGTGATAGATATTACACATACATGTTCATCGGTAATGTAAATGGGGTATTACAATAGATTCAAAGTGGGGAGATATATATGACCATCCATTGGATGGCACCCTAGGATGATCCTTCCTCTTCAAAAGTTCTAAAAATATAAAAAAATAAAAAACATCTAACAACACTTTTGGTGCCTACATGTTATATTATCTCCTTGGCATCTAGGTGTTAATTCCATGTTTATGGATAACATACTCAGTTACTCCGACATACACATATATGTCACACTTCTACTTGAGTTTGATACATGCATACATAAACACATGATATATTCATATTTTGGATGTTGGGCCTTCCTTCTACTCATGTAATATAGACATTGGAGGCATCTACTTCTTTGATATTGATACACATAGGTTATGTGATATTATGACCACTCTACATTATCATGTTTGACCTTACATGTGCATGTACACATGCCTATTATCCATGATTATATCCTACATAGGTACTTGACATAATACATAATTGAAATACTTTTCCTAACACATTGGATACATGGGATACTATGGCATGTCTATGTTGGTTTCTTATGTTTTATTTTATGCACTTTATTTAGTGTCTTGCCTTGAAATTGTATTCCTTGTTCGAGCATTTGAATATGCTCCTTTGCTTATGGCCCTTGTTCTTATGTATGCTTTCATTGAAACTTTCATACGTCATTATTTGTTATATGGACATTTAAATATGTCATTATTGATTTTATGGACATTTTACTAAGTCATGTACCTTAGATTGTGAAATATTTGAACATGCCCCTTATTCGTGGTCTCTTTGAGCCATTGCCTTTTGGCTTTCTTTTGATTGCTCTTGTGTGTGTGCTTGATTTACTTGTTGAGCTTATAATATTACTATATAGACATTACCTTGATATTTATCATGTATCTTAGGCTTACATGTGATCACATTAGTTCTATGTGATTCAATAATACATTTACCTAGACATGTTCCCTTTTATATGATATATGGTTACATTCATAGATTATACAATTGTCTTATCCTTTTGAGGTGAGGTAACTACCATTTCATATCTTTCCCTCAACTCAAAGTGGGGAATATTAGTGGGGGCAAGCCATAGAGACATATTCTCCACACTTGGCACAATTTATAGATTCAGTAGGGGCATGCTTTGGAAGTATGTTCTCCATATTCATTCAATACATGGTAATTATATCAGTTTTTAGATTCAATGGAGGCATGTCATATGGGAATGGATTCCACACATTCAACATCCTTAGATTCAATGGGGACATGATATGGAAGCATGTTATCCACATAAATTTAGTATATGGTACTTATATTAGTTCCCATATTCAATGGGGGTATGCATTAGAAGCATGTTATCCACACTTATTCAATATTTATCATCTCCAGTTTACAGTGGGGGTGTGTTTTGGAAACATGACCTCCACACTAGTATTTATATCAATTTTCATATTTCTCAATATATATGCTTTGAAATCATGTCCTCCACACTTTCATAGTTATTTGAATTGGCCAAAGCACATAGTTATATGATTCAGATTCGTAGTTGTGGTAGAATTAATACATCGGTACTATTTTACATAGTTTTAGCATGATACATAAATAAGGTGCATATGTTATGAAACATGTGCCTAATATTATAAAATCTAAATTAGTTTTAGATTCTAAAAATATTTTATGAACCACTACTATATCATTGACTTTTTTTTAATGATACCCCATGAAATTTTATAGATTTTTATTGAGCCAATCTACTATAGTAGTTAGTTTGATTTTAGTATGGTTGAGGTGTTAAAATCACTCAATCTTGCCAATTTTTCAAGCTAAACTTGATCATCCAACCTCACCAGATTATAATTATCATTAGGTTGCACAATTGGGCTAATCTTAATTGTTAGGGCTCTCTCTCTCTCTCTCTCTCTCTCTCTCTCTCTCTCTCTCTCTCTCTCTCTCTCTCTCTCTCTCTCTCTCTCTCTCTCTCTCTCTCTCTCTCTCTCTCCTCTCTCTCCTTAGATATATGCACTTTATATATTTATCTATATTTTTCCTGATTTTAGTTTCAAATACTTACAATGATACATATTTTTCAAATCAATTTTTTAATAGACAAACTGATTACATTGACACATAGGTGTACTCGTAAACCTTACTATTTAAATTTCAATATATTTCAAGTAATTTCAACCCATATTATACACAATTATTTTATTTTGTAACATGTTCTTGGTTACAAGTTAGTCATCAACAAAGCACTCAATTTGGGCACATGTAAAGATAAGGTGTGCATATACACCTAGTTATGCATTCCTTTTTAGTAAAATATAAATTTAATTATTATATTGAAGGGGGGAAATGTAGATTATATTTTATGATTATATAGAAACTCAATATTGTGCACTTGGTAAACTTAGACTTTAGTTGTTCCTCTTAGTTCTCTACTTTTCTAGCTTTCACAAATCTCGCATTTGCTCTATATTTGTGCCCCTTGGCCTATATCTTTTAGTCTGATGAGTCTTATGTTGATGACCTATGTCTTATATATTTCTCAAAATTCTTAAAATGCACATATGTTTTATATTTTCAAGTTCAAAATATGTACCTGCTTTCCTTCTCCCTAGACACTATAGCATCGATGTTACTATCTTATCCTAATGCAAGTGTCTAGTACCCTAAATTCATCCAATTTTTAAATGAAATGTGTCCCAATGGTTATCCTAAGTTATTTAATGTGATTTATTAGTCCAAAAGTATTTATATAAATATAATATCAACCCTCATTCATTTTTCACCTAGCAACACCTAGAAAATACCAAAGAGACCAAGATAACTTATCAAAAGTACTCTCTCAAGCACTCAATTGATCAAAGATTTCCTATTTTCATACCAGTAATAGGAACAACAATCTATAGGTCTATTCAACCCTTATTTGGATTTGTTAATCCTTACTTGGGTAGATAGGGTTAAAAATATAGAAATGATAGGGCACTGTAGAGTAAAAATTTACTCTACATTTCATTCTATTTTTCAGTCGCGCATTGCAAAATTTTGTCTTCGCATACTTTGGTCTGAGATGGTAGATTTTTTAAAATAGAGCATGGGCTTAATTTCCCTTTTGATTCATTTTCTCTAAGTGTTGAAATCAAGTGGATACTTTTAAGTGTCGTCATCTGAGGCACTTTCCAAGATTTCAAAAAAGTGATGGAAGACGCCACGTATCCCAATAGAAGAGAGTGGAAACCACCATGTGTCATGATCTAAATTCTCTTCATTCTTGTTTCACTGATATAGCAAAGACTGTGGTGGGTCCCAAGTTTTTTTCTTAAGTAAGCGGAAGCTGCCAGGTGTCGCTGTCCATGTAAATGTGAAATGAGACCCGTTTGTCTTTATGGTATAAATAGGGTAAAGCAGAGAATACCATGTGTCATCTTCCACAAGTTTATAAAAGGGTTGCTAAAAGGAGTGGAGACCACCACATAACCCTAGATAAGTAAATCAAATATTTCCACGTGTCTTTTGATGAAGTAGCAGAGTTTGCCACTTATCCCTATGCTCCTTTTAAAAGTTGTAAAAGAAGTCTATGCTGAGAGTCTTTTTGTTCTTTTAAATTGTTTAAGTTTAGAGGATGTGGATTGTGACAAGTATCAAAGGTGGAACATTTCTAAGCAAAGACACAAAAGAGTATAAGTTATGCATAAAGTGCCACATGTCTTCGATAGGTGCTGCAGAACACACCAAGTGTCATTTTCTGGTGTCTCCTAAGCAATAAGAAGATTTTTGAGAAATTGGCTGTGTTACCTAGCATTTAAGAGAAGGGAGCATCCTGCAATCTATTATAGCTAATAAACTACCAGAAGATGAAGCATTTTAGAATCTATAAGATATCTTCTGTTAGACACATTTAGTTAGGGAAGATTTGATTTGGGCCATTAGATTGAGAACAATCAGACAATCTAGAGTGGATCCAAGGCTATAAATAAGGGTGTAAAGATCACCAAAAAGAAGGGATGATTAGAGAGAATTTTTGAGAGATAATTATTTTAAAGAGTCTAGACTTTCTAGAGCTATAACTAAGTAATATCATTTGCTTTTGTCTCATTTTCTTGAGTTGAAAGGTTTATATAATTGTACATGTTTCTGCACCTCTTATATGACTGGAAAATTCAAATAAGAAGATTGAACCCTGTGCCTTTGTTGATATTTTTTGTGTCATTTGCAAAAGTAGTCTAGGTTGTAGACTTTCTAGAATTGTGATTAGGAATGTCATTTGATTTTGTCTCATTTTCTTGAGTTGAAAGGTTTATATAACTGTATGTGTTTATGTGCCTCTTATATGACTGGAAAATTCAAATAAGAAGATTGAACCCTATGCCTTTGTTGACATTTTTTGTATCACAGCAAAAGTAGTCTATGTTGTGAGCCTTTCTTTCTATTGTTTCCATATTTTACATTGATCATGCACTTTTTTTCTCTTAAATGTAAATGAATACTACATATAGTCTCATTTTGCTCAGGATTAAGGTCGAATTACATTTAGGTGCATCATCATATATTAGATTCCTTTCTTGTATTTGTGTTTTTGAATTAAATTCCTATCCCTTTTCCTAGTATCTACTTAATATAAAGAAGAACCAACTTCTCAAAAATATGGAGGTTGTTTCAAGATGCAAATCCCATATCTTGAAACTTCCTATTGTTGTTGATTAGAATCAAGTGCAATTTTAAATCATCAACAAGCACGAGGGTGAATATTAGATCTACAGTATGCCAATTAATGTGATAAACTTAGATGTACCATATGCTAAATGTATTAAACTAAAATAGGTTATTAATAGAAACTATAACTATGATAGATATAGAAATGATACAAAAGTGATATACTTAGTTGGTTCTAATGCTAATACAAATCTAGATTTGGTACAAGTAGAAAGCAGGAAAGAAGTAGATTTTAGAATAATCATTAGATTTTGGATATATTACCTCTAGATCTTTAGATAATTACATCAGTCTAGGATGGTTACATCAATGCTCCTATCTAGGTTAGATGATAGTGTCTAGTATGTAATATTAGTTAAAATAAGATGCAACCACTTTGATACTTCTAGATTTAGTTTCACCTTCACTTGGGTGCATTCAGATTAGGGTCATGGATTATCGCACCTAATGAAATGGAAAAACCCTAGCTTTCCATCTTACATGTGACCTTGGGGAAAAATGATTTGGTGGGAACATGGTGTTGAATTGATCCATAATGACCTCATATTAAAGGGCATTGTTTACATAGCAAATACTCCAAAAGAGGGCCTCATATTCATGTAATTATCCCCTATGTGTTGGCTTATGTGTGAATTATGCAATGTGTAAAACAAGTATAATAGTGACCTAGATTTTAACTTGGAAAATATGACCTTATGATTGATCCTTTAGTACTTTAGACTTGTAGTTGGGTTTTTCCTTTGATTGATATCAAATTAGAGTAGAATAGGAAAGCTTTTGGTAACTTAAGTGCTTATTGAGTGTTCTTTTGGTTTACTATCTAAGTGAAGAATGAATGAGGGTTGATAGTGTATTTATATTGATTATATCAGGGGATATCTTGCATTAAATCAATTGAGCCATACGTTGTGATATGTTTCATTTGAAATTGGATGATTTTAGGAAAATGGACACTTGAGTCAGATTAGGATAGTAATCTTGATGTTATTATCTATCCTAGATGTTAGTGTTCAAGGAGTAAGAAAGTAGGTATAGGCTAAAATTTTGTATAGATGTAAGATAAGTGCATTTTAAGCATTTTGGGAAAGATAGGGTGTCTGTGTCATAAATATAAGGCTATTTAGACTGAGAGATAGTCTAAGGGGTAAAAGATAGAGAAGATTTAAGGCTTATGAAAGTAAGGAGAGAGTAGAATTAAGAGCAATAGCCAAGGTCTAAGTTTTTCAAGTGTGTAAGACTAAGGTGATACATAATCATAAAATATCTACATTCCCCCCCCCCCTTATTTTATTAATTAAATTACTAGTTTAAAGGAAATTAATAAGTACCTAGATGTGTATGCACACCTTATCTTTACTTGAATTAAAATTGAGTGCTTTGTTGGAGTAGAATTTGAGTGTTTTGTTCGTGGCTGACTTAAAACCAAGAGCATGTTATATTGTAAAATTAGTATAATTGGTATGGGTTAAAATTAATTAAAATAGATTGAAATTGAAAGAGCAATATTTCTTAATATGTCTATGTGTTAATGTAATCACCTTACCTATTGACAAGTTACTTTGTAAAAGATGTATCATTGTAAGGCTCTAAAACTAATATTAGGATAAATATAAATAAATATTTAAAGTGCATATATCCAAGGATATATATATATAGAGAGAGATATATATATATATATATATATATATATATATATTTTAAGGTGTTTTCAAAGTGATTTTATACCCTCGAGGAAGGTCTTCAGGCTTCCTTACCCAATTGACAAAATGGGATCACTTCCAGGTTATGGGTATCCTATAATATAAGTAAACCTCCATAGAGGGTTGGTTACCTTCATGAATCACCAAGTTTCTCACATAAAATACTTCTTGAAAATGAAGAGATAAAGATTCTTAAACTTCCATGACTAACTATGGGGTGATGCACCAAAATTTAATACCTCAACTTGCTTAGACACACACAAAATAAGCTCAAAGAGCACTCACACATACACAACTCACAACTCACCAATAAATCTTGGGCATAAGTGTTTTGTATAAATTATTAAACTTATAATATTACTTATAAGGATGACCACTTACCTTAGTAAGCTCAAATAATATTCATCATAACTATTATTTGCATAAACTCTTAGAGACAAATTACAATTTGCACAAGATCAAGTTTCCTGCATAAAGGTGCACAAAATTGGACATAAATTAGGGATAGGTTATAAATATCAAAAGATTACATCAAAAATATCAAAAAGAGGAGATAATAATAGGAATAAATGTCATAGAGGAGAGAATAAAAGGTAATTAATGACCATCATTAACTCAAGCATTATTTCAGTAACAAATAGTTACAAACAATCCTCCTAAAAAATCTCTCCATGTTGGATGCTAATGCATGATCTTTAAATGATTTTTTTGGAATTGAAATTATATGGTGGGCCAAAATAATCATATAAAAACCTTTACTTATTTTTAGCAGAAGACTTATGTCAAGAGAAAGATTCCTTCCTCCATTAAGACTATAGAATGTGCATTAATTACCACTTAAGGATTAGTTATGCATGAATTTCCACTTAAGGATTAGTTATGAATGTATTTATAATTAAGGATAAGTTATGTGTTATGATTACTCTACATTAACTCATTCATCAACCTTCTTACGCCATTCTCAACTTTACCTGATTTACCAAGTAGGTATACTTATGTTAATTAGGCTTAATAGCCTAACTATGTGTGTTTTGATTGCCATGAAATCCTCCATGAAAATTTATAAACCTATGATCTAATGATTTAGTCTTGAATCAATGCCTCAAATCATAACATTGGTCATCTTGGGTAAGAAACACTTGCAAGCTTGCCAAACTAGGTGAATAGGTCACCTTGTCCTTCACATCTACATATTAGTTGATTAGAATAGACTCACAAAGGCATTTATAGGTATATCCTTGTATATCAAATGTTTTTAAAAGGTGAAACAAGTTCCAAAAAAAAATTCCAATGATTGGCATCTTCTTGAACTACCTTGTACCTCTCTTTATACTCTTTTTCCCAAAAAAAATACTATTTTCTTATAGGTATATATAGTTTTGTATAAAATAATACCATGGTTAGGACCTCTATAAGTTTATTTCATGATTAAATTGTTTAAAGGGTGATTCATGGGTTTTTGGGTGCAAGAATATTCACTTTTCTCAAGACTGGTCTGTCGTAGGGTTTAAGGAGGGTTTTGGAGGTCCAACATCGTAACTATGGTTCATAATGTATAGACCTCAAAATAAAAAATTATGTTCATGTATATTTAGTACATAGACACATTAAATTTTCTTTAGAAACTTTGGCTCCCATGAAAATGGTGTGTCAAGATATGTACATAAGGAAGTTGACCATGAGCTCTTTGCATGCATTCTAGACCTGTTTATAGTCTTACTAATGGTTCATAAAATTGTGACCATAAAACCAACTCTTTTCTCCATGAATATTAGGTACATATGGTTCATTAAATATTGTTACTATCATTTACCCTAATTTTCCTTGTGGTAAAATATGTAAGCATCGAAACAGGCAGCTTGAATGATTATCTAGGGACTTTATGTTTTGAGTCCGATCTTAAGATCTAAATTGAAACTCATACTTTATTTTAATACTTTAAATTAACTTATTAGGATATAAAAAATTCCCTTAAACCTTCTCATGGTCTCATTTTTTCTAGGAAAGTACATCTATGCTTCCATGGTAGTGTTGGTCTTTTAGGCCTCAAAATTGGTCTCTAGGCCTAAAAGACCTTTACTGAGTTTTAGAGGTTTAAGGAAACTATAGTTGATATGAGGGGTTAAAAATATCATATCATCTTATTTAAATTTATTTCCAACCTTATATAATTATCTCTAGATACTCAAACCTCAACCTTGCTCCATTCTTTCATAAGATTGCCTATATGTTCCTCTACCAATCTGTGTGTTTGGAAGATAGAGATTTGCATAGTTATTTCTCCCTCAAATGAAAGGTTAATGGAGTTTTAAATCCTAAAACATGATTATATGTTGATAACACTATTTGGTATACCTGATGGTCACCTTATGCTCTGCATACCTTTGATTCATTTACCCTAGGGTTTCTTAGTTGTCATATCTTCTTAACCCTTGATTGACTGAATTCAATGATTTTTCTTGTTTAACCTAAGTTTATCACCATAATTTAACCTTAAAAAACCATTTAAAGTTAATATAAATTATATTACACTTAAAATAAACCTTAAAACAATCAAATTATCTTAATATGGCATATAAAGACTGGTTATAGGTCTGTCTTTCTAACTAGCCCTCAAGAGCATCTAATTTGAAAGCCTAACTGTTGCATACTTAGAGGGAATATGAGAACATTTACCAACATATTCCATTTCTTAAAAACCTTTTTATGAATTCTCAGCTCCTAACCTACCTTCAAACCTAAAATTTACTCACTAGGTCTCCTTAATGACTGTCAACGGACTAGGGAAGTTGTCATAAAACATTAACTTTTTCCACTATATTGATATGACCTTGAGGATAGAATAAGAAGCTTGACCCATTCACAATGACTAATTTTTTGTAGTTTTTTCAATTATGTCTCCAATTTAACTAAGTATTTTTATAAGGTTTCATGTATGCTAGAATGACAATGACAAAGTGTGTTTCAGTGTTCTTGCATGGTTCTTCAATGGTTGACTTAGTGAGGTAATTAATGGATGATATTGATGGTGTGGACATGTTGTAGATACCCTATGGGGTGTTATGAGTTATTTTATTTCTTTTTTAATTAAAATTAAATCATCATATAAATAATATGAGTGTCTAGGTTCAAGTACTCATCTTGATAGATATGGATAAATGAGCAGATTGTTGACATTAGCATTTACACATGTGGTGGTTTCAAGATAAGTTTGGTATATGGATGGATTCCATTATGAGAGGTGATCATGTGGTATAAGTATTATGTCATGAGGTTTATCTTATCAAAATTTATTAATCTGAAAAGTTGTCTTCTCAAGTAGAATTCACTAAGTTCTCATACTTAGCCAAATTTGCATTATGAAGATTTACATTGAGAATTTAACCAAATCAAAGATCTAACAGTAAGAAATTAATTTAACCAAATAAGGATCTAATAGATTAAGTGATATTTTCATATATTTATCCAATAATATGTATTAATTCAATATGTAAAAATATTCTCAAAAGGCACATGGGGCTACCAGGTGGTAGAAGTTCATTGGAGACCGACTGTAGGGTGTGCAAAAGGCACGTGAGGTTGCCAAGTGTCTTAATCATAGAAGCATAGATCAATTATCAATGGTGATAATTAAATATTTAAATATATGAGGCTCTTAATTAAATATATAAATTTCATTTGATCTATCTTTTAGGGAGCACAAGATGAAGACACATGTCTACAATATTAGCATTACATAGTGACCATTGGCATTTGAATTAGTAAAGGGAAAAACTAGTCTACTATATTTTGCTAATATATTTTAATCTAGGAAAAATTACAAGGTGATGTAAAATCAAATTTTAAGAGTAATTCAAGTCACATATAGATAAGTGAGTTATAAGGTTTGAATGATTGTACAGTCAAAGATATTGAGCTTTAAAGTTGAATATGTGTTTAATTATGGTTTGTAATTGATCTGAGAAGGATATTTGAGTTGTTATTAATAGTGTCTTGATGTTTAAATATGAAATAAATATTAAAGAGTGTTTTATACTTCATTAGGACCATTTTTATAGATTTTATAGGTTTGACCAATCCATATTTAGTAAGAACAAAGGCTTAGAAGTTGACTATGTTTATTGAGTAGACTGGCAGTTTGAGTGACCATCTTACAGAGCTAAGTTGAAGGTGTTATAATAAAAGTTAAAGAATAAAAAAAATATTTATATGTTCTATAAGTCCCTAAGGCCTATTATAAGGCATTATTTTTCATATTTTACCCCTGATTAGATATGGAGAGTCAAAATAGTATAACTATATTTTGACCGTGTGTGACCAATCTAAGTGGTCATTTTGAGAGAGTTGATTTAAATGCTTAGAGATTGTGTTTAAGTGTATAAAAAACATGGATTTTTTTTATATATCCTAAAGGGTTCACCCATGTTATCTAATCATATGGATATGTGAAATACTTGAGTGTTTACTTCAGAAGTTTGAGACTATGTTTTCTACGTTTGAAAGCCTAAAGAGTGAGGAAACCTAATTGGTAGGTTCAAGTGTTGAGTTGGTGCTCAAGGTGGAATGAACCCATGTGTAGACACAAAAATCATGTCTACTCCTTGGTCGACTCCCCCTTGGCCCTCTTAGTCCACTTCCTAGCATTCCTAACACACACTTATTAATTTAAAATAATCATCTATTTTAAATTAATAACACCCCCTTTGACACTTCACCCATGACACATCATCCTCCCCTTGGATTCCCTCTCCTTGGATGCCTCCCATCACCCTATGACCAATTTATGACCTCATTCCAACTCTTCCCCTCTCTCCCACACCCATTTAACTTGCCTTCAACTATTTTCCCACGACCCCTGAACTCGACAGTCAGAAGAATGGGCAAAAGGCTAATTTTAGCCCTTTCTACCCCTTTTCTAGCTGTTGACGTTGGTTACTCGTCGGTCGACACCGACAGGATCGCCGATGTCGATCACTTAAGATAGCCTCGAAGGTGCATTCTCTCCCCCTGGCTCCTGATTCTCTCACCTAGATTTTCATTCTCTTCCCCCAAATGCAAAAATCCTCTTGCACCTGCACTTCAACCTCTCTCTCTCTCTCTAGGACATATAGCAAGCATCACAGGCTACAGGTACATTACAGGAGGTCTTCTACAACAGCGGCATCAGCAACCAATCTTCTACACTCCTTCAGCAAGCAACATCTAAGTATTCCTCTATCTTTTCATTTTAGTAGCTCAGAATGTATTTGTAATCAGTTTTCTATTTATTGCTTCTAAGCCACATCACCAACCATACCTAGCTATCAACTAGACCAATTAGATACTCTTCCTGGAGAGGCTGAAAAGCCCTCCTCTTAACCTGACCCCTTTTGACCACTATCCTCTACTCCTTGTCCCTCCTAAGACCCTGTCTATTGCCCTGCAACCCTGCACAAACCCTTTCAGACTCCCAGACCCCTTCTATCGACCACAGACACAACCTCAGACCCATCCACAGACTACTACCCCCACCGACATTAGCATCCTAACTGACGTCGGTAGACTTGACCAACTGACGCTGGCAGCCTAACCGACGTTGGTGACTATGGAAGACCGATATCAACACACAGGTACACCTCTTCTCTATTTCTTTTGCTTAGTCTTCCATTATTTCTCATTATCAAACATTTTCTTTATCAATCAGTGGACTTTCATCCCTCAAGGAAGTCTTTGCACTTTTGGGACCGAGCTTCTGCTTGGCAGTCCACCTTACATCCATCTGACAACCTCTATGTTTAAGTCTCTTTCTTCTACAGGTGTCATCCTCCATAGCCAAAGAGGAGTTCCTACAACGTCTAGATAATGGTGCGCAGACCTCATCCAGGTAACATCTAACCCTAGACCACTTATCTTAGTTTCTTACTTCCTTTGAATGTAGAAAAGCGAAAATAGTTTGAAACATTTTGGCACGCCCGGTGGGACCCTAGGAATTCTCCATGGGTTCATACTCTTTCTTTTAAAGAAAACTTTTCATATAGGTGCATTAGGTCTCTCCTTGCATCCTTTTCTTCTATCTCTTTCCAAAAGACACCATTAGCAAGGATAAAAAGAACCCTTCTTTCTTTCTTGCATCTTAGACTAGTCAAAGTCATACTCTTCAACCTCTTCTCACTTGTCTGCATACGAACACACATTTCAATTTGGGCTTAAAATCTATTGCATCTCATTTCTGATTGAATGCATACTTAGCTCTCACATCTAGTAATTAAAACCGCATCATGAATTAATCATAGCACACTTATGTTACACAACTAGATCACTTGCACAAAATCAAACATCTAAACTCACCTAAGACAAGGCCCGACTAGGATTTCATCACCTAGCGGATACCTTACCCATCCTGGCAATCCCACTTGGACTTCACTACCAAGGGGAGAGCCCACTCTATTCTCTAGTAGAGTATAAACTCTAGGGGACATATATACTGGCTAAGCAAACTAGATTATCACTGGGCTCATGAAGTGAGGGGAGCTTGCTCCTTAGCACTAGGCCACGTACAAAACCTAACACAGACTCTTGAGCACCGAAACTAACTTGAAACCAAATTTAGACTACTTCTTCTAGGACCTGTTCTACAAGACAACTTCCCAAACACATTCATTTAAGGCATAAGCCAACAGGATTCTAAAAATTATTCTTAGGAATTAACGTTAGGGTCTGCTTGTCTTCATCTTCTTTTCTGTCTTTATCTAGTTTTTTGAGCTAGTAAGGACATTTTCTTCTTTCTTCCAAAAACTCTCAAATTTTCTGAGTTTCTAGAAAACACAGTAACCAACATTGGTTTCACCACCGACATCGGCAACCTTTCTTCACCAACATCGGTTACCTGACCGACATTGGCAACCTGTTTCACCGGCATCAATTTTTCTACTGACGTCAGTCACTGTCCAAATTTTTTATTCTCAAACAACAACCTTAAAACCTGACCCTTTTTCTATCAAAAACACCCATTCTAGTTTTTTGAGATTGAAAAACATAGTTTCTAGAACCTGACCCCTCTTGCCTTGAATAGTTTTGACACGTAGTCAAACCAAGACTCTTGTTGACCATGCAAGGCAACAACCACTCATGCCTTCGCCATCTATGCCTAGTCCTCTAATGGAGTATCATTCAGAGACCGAACGAACTCTTACCCGACCAACTCCTAATCAACCTTCAATTGTCCCCGAAGGGGACCCAAACTTTGAGAGACTCCTTGACCACAACGTCAAGGCTCTCCAACACTATCTCGCAAGAAACCAAACGTGAGACCTTTTGGGTGAAGCGGAAATGACATCAACACCATCCGCTACCCAGCCTTTTATGACTCAGACTATTGCCTCAACCATTAACCTGACCATGGCTAATACGCAAAGTTTGGCCTCCCCATCTATTTTTGGACCGACCTCCATCAGGGTTTCATTACCCCCTCAACCACATGTAATTCAACCAAGTTCTACATCATACCAGAACTTGATTGTCTCGACTCCACACACTCTTGTGCCTATAAATGTAGGAGTGTCTACCTCCCCTTTTGCCAATGCCTCCATGCAACCACCTTTGGTAGTATTTAGTCAACTTATGCCTTCTTCCTCCATGGCACAACCACCCCTGGCTTCCACATCTATCCCAATGACTAGTTATCAATATGTTGTGCCTATACAAGTGCAACCGACTACATCATACGTCTCTCCTAACCCCTTTCAAGTGCCTTAAAACCTAGGGGGCACCCCATCTACCAATCCATTAGCTGATCTCATCAAGATGTTGATGGACAAAATGTCTAGTTTTGAGGCTTCCATTTCTGGTTCAAGCAATGTCCTTTCATATGACCAAATTTGCAATGAATCCATCCACCCCTCCATCCCAATCCGGTCGTATCCCAGTCAGTGGGAACTTCCTAATTTTACTCGCTTCTAGAGTAAGGAATACCCACAACAACATCTATGAGCATTTAGACATGCTTGTTATCTCATAGCACACGATGATGTGTTATTGCTACACACGTTTCCCATGTCACTTTTTGGCCCTGCCCTCGATTGGTATAGTTCTCTTACCAGTCACTCTATCTTTTCATTCACTCAGCTAGCCCAACTTTTCCTTGACCACTTTTTGATCAATATCACCAAAAAGGTCTCAATCACGGACTTATACTCTATCAAACAATTTGATGACGAATCCATAGCTGATTTTGTTGCCTGTTGGAGAGGCTTAATCAACCAACTCTCCTTCCCTTTACCTCAACCCGAGCTCATTAAGCTCTTTTCTCGAGCATGTGCCACACACATCTCATCCACCTTGTAGGTTCAGACATTTCACACTTTTGACGAAGCTTTCACCATGGCTCGAAAGCTTGAACTCCATGCTATTGAAGAAAATAGGGTCAAATTGCGTAATACCAATGCAAAAACCGATGACCCTTCTTCTTCCAGACCTTCTTCTTCCCACTCCAAGTCTAAGGGAGTGGCCAATGCTGTGGTCTTTAGATCACCATCTTCGACAATGACCAACCAACCTTAACCTTCAACATCTCAAAGCATCACAAAACAATTCCAACAACGGTACATACAACGTCAGTATACTCCTATAGGAGAATCATACGCTTCTGTGTTGGAAAAACTCGTCAAGCAGGGGGTCCTCAATCTCCCTCCAATCTAACCACCTCAATTCGACCCCACAAAAGCCATCCCTACATGGTATATGGAAAAT
This sequence comes from Torreya grandis, assembly GCA_037957365.1. Classification (NCBI taxonomy): domain Eukaryota; kingdom Viridiplantae; phylum Streptophyta; class Pinopsida; order Cupressales; family Taxaceae; genus Torreya; species Torreya grandis. The sequence goes on along the minus strand of JARHVA010000287.1, from coordinate 3,416,867 downwards.
GACTTCTATCACTATCACCGTGTCCAAGGCCATGACATAAACAATTGCCGAACCTTTAAGAACATTGTCCAAGACATGATAGATAAGGGGGATCTTGTTTTGGATAACCCAAATGCATCACCTAATCAACACATCGACATCTTTAAAAAACCTTTTCCTAACCATCCTCCTAGCCAAAACAATGTCCAGACCATGGCCAATAGCTCCCAAGAGCATGATATACACACGGTCAACACGGTCTCGCCTCTTGTCCCTGACCAACCTCCTCCACAGGTAGAAGAGCTTTCTTCTCCTATTCGTCCATCACAGGTAGAAGAGCCTTCTTCTCCTATTAGTTCTCCATCGACCTCTCTTATATTAGAGGATGCTTTGACCATACCAATGCCATTAGCTCCACCTTCATCCTTCCTCCTACCAATGGAGGACCATACCCTTTCTACTCCTCAACCACAAGTAGAAGGCACCATCATCCCTACCCTCTATCCTCTTGAGGAGTCACATTCTCCAATTTCTTCTCCACCAAGAGAAGACCCTGTCTTTTCACCCAATTTGATTGAGGAAGACCCAGTGATAGTTTTCTCCTGCCTTTTGCCTGAGATCGCTACATCTCACTCACCTCCATCCACATCTGAACCCAAACCCATGCAGGCATCCACCATGCCAAAAGAGATTAAATCTCTTGGTGTTTGCCCCATATCTAATCTTGCCTCACACAATAGTGGCCCTCAAACCAAACCAAAGAAGGCCACTAAAACACATCAGAGAATTCCTCCCCCACCTTCATCATTGCCCTCTATTTTGGGCCCACATCCATCCACCTTAATAGGAGTGCTTCCTACTCCAACACCTCATAGAGGCAAATTGCCTCCATTATCCCCTTTACCCATTAAACATATATCTCCTCTAAAATGACCAATGCCTCCTACGCCTCCAAAACAAAAGTCATTAACCCCTACTACAACAAAACACGCAGACCCATTGGCAGATTCTTATGCCTTGCTGTTACGACAATTATTGCAGTCTTCTCGCATCAGTCTTCCACCTCTTAAACCATACCAATCTCTTGAACCAAAACCACCTTGGTTCGATGAAACTAAAGTTTGTGCATATCATCGCATGTCAGGACATGACATTGAGCATTATTGTGCCCTCAAGGTTGTCATTCACCAATGCTTGGAGAAAGACACCCTTATTCTTGATGATATTATCAACAAACCTTCAACATCATCCCATGCTTCCCATACCTCCTCACCTTCACACTCATCAACTCTCGAATCAATACCATCTTGGTTCAACAACACTAAATTTTGTCACTATCATCGCACACCGGGACATGACACTGAGCGTTGTTGCGCTCTTAAAGCTATTATTCGTCAACACCAGAAAAAGGATACCCTTCTCATCAACGATCCTCTTCACTACCCCTTTGCCAAATCTTTGACACCATCACATGCCTCACAAACATCATCACCTAAATTGGGATCTCAACACCAGACTATGGTCCCTCCACCACCTTTAGCCCCATTATTCGAAATCAACATAGTCAACTTGACCACCAGCCCACCAACCCAAAAGGATAAAGGGAAAAGACATGTTTCTATCCCTTGGACATCCCCATCTACCAAGCCTTCACCACAACCAAAACCCAAGATTACTGTCTTGGGCACATCTTGACCAGCATCCTCAAAGACAATCCTTGACTCTGTGGTGAAACAACCTCACCACATGACCCCTGTGAAGATATCTTTGTATGATCTCATAAAAAACTCTCCACAACATCATCAAACTTTGATCCAAGCCTTACAATCGATGGAGGTCCAGCCTGATGACCCCCAACCATTAGCCACTTTAATCAAATCATTACCTACCTTTGCCTCCATCACTTTCAATCATTCTAAGATTCCAACCTACAAGATGGAAGATCAGGATCTTGCCCTCTCAAACTAAATCTGTCAAACATTCTCCCTAGAAACTGGGGGAATTAGACCTTACCCTGACTATCTTAACCTTGACCAAACACCAAACATCAACAAACTTCTTCAGCATCAACCAAGCATTGACCAAACATCAACCTCAACCAAGCCTCAACCAAGCATCGACCAAGCCTCAACCAAGCCTTGACCAAACATCAACCAAGCATCAGCCATCATGTGACCAATTTGGAACAAAGCAAATGGGGCAAGTTTGCTCCTAATTGACTCGGACCTTGCATCATAACACAAGCATGGGTCAGGGCCTTATCAGAACTTGAGCCCCTTTATGCCTTGCATCTTCGACCAGTCTACTATCAGTCAAGTAATTATTCACTTGACATTAACTTGAGCTCGATCCCTTGAGCAATCCCATCATCGTCATTCCTATCTCCCTCAACCCTCAACCCTGCAAACATTAGTCAACCCTTTTGTCAAACATGAATGCTTTGTCTTAATAAAAGGGAAACCCCCTAAACCTCTATAGTCAAGTCCATGACCAAAAGTCCAGTCAAATATATATATATATAAAATTGGGATGCCTATCCTACAAAGGTCATAAAAACTATAAATATAGACTGCTCCCTCAAAGGACAGCTATATCATTGTTGTAATTGATAGACTACTCCCTTGAAGGACAGCTATTCAAAGACATTTAAATATATAAAGTAGAATATAGACCACTCCCTCAAAGGATGGCTATGCCTAAATCTTGCTACATACACAACACTATCTCAGAAGCTTCCCGCATCGATCAGCTTCACAACATGACCACAAAGCAAAGACAACATCCCCTCGTAGACTTCCCACATCAATCAGTCTGCCCAAAAAAAAAAAAAAAAAAACTGACTGACAAACTATAAAGTCATGGATTTGTCTATAGTCATTCTCAGGGTCACCTATAAAAGGGGCAAAGTTGTTCCTGCCAAATGGGTTCCCCCATCCTTCCATATCACATAGTCAAACCTGTCACCCCAACATACTCAAGGGATTTCGAGCTCACTTAACGTCAAGTGATTTGAGTACTTCTCTAACAACAATCAATGGTCAACGACGTAATGCATGAATGGGGCTTTTGTTTGCAAAAACCCTTATCTATGCCATCATTATAGTCCTTGTCAATGAAAGAGCAATGCACCTTTCACTTCTTATACATCTTGGTCACAACCAATCCAACCAAATCATTTATCCAACTAAAATCTAACCAAATCAAACTAAGCATTTTCAAACCAACATGACATAGTCCATTTCACATAGTTTCTATGGAAAACAATACACATGGAAACTATCGACCAGACACAATTTTGTTAAGCATAAACCATTACTTTTTGAAGCATAAATAGACTCAATTCATTTTTAGCATACACCATCACTAATATGGAAAATTGCTAGGGATGAAAGACCACTTAGCCAATGTTACAGAATACACCATCACCCGATATGGAAAAGGTTGTAACATCATCTCGCCCAAACCAATCATCAACCACTTTGACCCTTCATCTGAACTACATTGGTCTGAGGCCCTTCCAATAAGGGCTATGTAGGTAGCACTCAGATGACATGACATCTTCTGGGGTTAGCTCAGCCACATCCGTTTGTTCATCTACCTGATGGACAAACCATCTTACCCTCATCATTTATCATGACCCAAACCAATCATCAACCACTTTGACCCTTCATTTGAACTACATTGGTCTGAGGCCCTTCCAACAAGGGCTATGTAGGTAGCACTCAGATTACATGATGTCTTCTATGGTTAGCTCAACCACATCCGTTTGTTTGTCTATCTAATGGACAAACCATTTCAACCTTTGACCATGACCTTGACCTGACCAAAACCAAATATCGACCGCTTTTGACCCTTCCTCCCCTTTGGGGAGAACTACATTAGCCTAAGGCCCTAACAACAAGGGCTATGTAGGTAGCACTCAGTTGACACGATGTCTTCTGAGGTTAGCTCAGCCATTCCTTTGTCTATCCTCAACCAATCACCTTAGAGATCGCGACCATCTCCTCCGACCACTTCCAAGACAACTTTGCCTTAGTTTTTTTTATTACATGTATGCTACCTCACGAATGGTTAGTAGAATTGTCTGTAACCCATATTTCAACCCTCACAAGTACTAGGATCGTGAGCAAGTTGATCCCCACTACTTGTGACATTTTTTGTGTTCCTAAGAGCACTTCCTAAGCCTAGGATACTTGGAACATGATGACCATTGGAGCTACAGCTTGGATCGAATAACCCAATCAGCTATGACTAAATGCTGGGGCCTAGTTATTTTGATTTTGGCACTCCTCGACCCTGACCTGCAACAATTTGACCTGACCATCTCATGAAGTGGTATGTACACAATCTCAACTTTTACAACGTTCACACTCAAACTTTACCATATCCATCCACTATATATCAAATCAGCACTCGATTCCAGGTTCCCTTCCCTCAACTCCTACTTTGAGGGGGAATACCTCATCCCATAATTGAGGCAACCTATTCCTACTTTTGTCTTGCAGTTCATTTGAATAACCAACAAGACAAAAGATACCTTATCCCATACCTAGGGCAACTAACTCCTATTTTTGTCTTACAGTTCATCCAGAACAACCAATAAGACAAAAAGGAGCAAATGTAGACACCGAAATCGTGTCTACTCCTTCGTCGACTCCCCCTTGGCCCCCTTAGTCCACTTCCTAGCATTCCTAACACACACTTATTAATTTAAAATAATCATCTATTTTAAATTAATAACACTCCCTTTGACACTTCACCCATGACACATCATCCTCCCCTTGGATTCCCTCTCCTTAGATGCCTCCCATCACCCTATGACCAATTTATGACCTCATTCCAACTCTTCCCCTCTCTCCCACACCCATTTAACCCACCTTTGACCATTTTCCCATGACCCCTAAACTCAGCAGTCAAAAGAACAGGTGAAAGGCTAATTTTAGCCCTTTCTACCCCTTTTCTAGTTGCCGACATCGGTTACCCATCGGCCGACGCTGATGGGATTGCCGACATCGGTCACTTAAGATAACCCTGAAGGTGCATTCTCTCCCCCTAGCTCTTGATTATCTTACCCAGATCCTCATTCTCTTCCCCCAAATGCAAAAATCCTCTTATGCCTACACTTCGACCTCTCTCTCTCTCTCTCTTGGACGTACAACAAGCATCATAGGCTACAGGTACATTATAGGAGGTCTTCTACAATAGCGGCATCAGCAACTAGTCTTCTACACTCCTCCTTTAGCAAGCAACAGCTAAGTATTCCTCTGTCTTTTCATTTCAATAGCTCAGAATGTATTTGTAATTAGTTTTCTATTTATTGCTTCTAAACCACATCACTAACCAGACCTGGCTATCAACCAGACCAATCAGACACTCTTCCTGGAGAGGCTGAAAAGCCCTCCTCTTAACTTGACCCCTTTTGACCACTATCCTCTACTCCTTGTCCCTCCTAAGACCCTATCTACTACCTTGCAACCCTGCACAGACCCTTTCAGACTCCTAGACCCCTTCTGTCGACCATAGACACAACCTCAGACCCATCCACAGACTACTGCCCCCACCGACATCAGCATCCTAACCGATGTCGGTAGACTTGACCAACTGATGCCGGTAGCCTAACTGACGTCAGCGACTATGGAAGACTGACATCAACACATAGGTACGCATCTTCTCTATTTCTTTTGCTTAGTCTTCCATTATTTCTCATTATCAGACATTTTTTATCAATCAATGGACTGTCATCCCTTAAGGAAGTCTTTGCACTTCTGGGACCAAGCTTCTGCTTGGCAATCCACCTTACATCCATCTGACAACCTCTATGTTTAAATCTCTTTCTTCTACAGGTGTCATCCTCCACAGCCAAAGAGGAGTTCCTACAATGTCTGGATAATGGTGTGCAGACCTCATTCGGGTAACATCTAACCCTAGACCACTTATCTTAGTTTCTTACTTCCTTTGAATGTAGAAAAGTGAAAATAGTTTGAAACACCATGAGGGAGTTTTAAGGGTATATAACTCTATTATAGATAGTTTTAATATTTTTAAATCATTTTTTGAAGCTAAAAGTGTCCCAAGGAGTTAAAGTTATAACATATGGGTGAGTAGGACTAATTGTTTTAGGTCCCACCAAGATCTAATGGTAGTTTGGGGATAATGAGGTAATGGCCAACATAAGGAGTGTGGTTATCACATGTAATATATGTATGGACCTATGTTAATTATGGCTCAAATATTTAAAGCATCTTGGCTAATCAAGATGGGTTAAAGGAAGAGAGTGGTATAAGTATAAGGTCTAATTGGACTAATTGTGTTAGGTGTGTGGTAGAATGGATTTAAGCAAAGGAGAGAATATTTGAAATAGAAGGTATAAATCATTGAATACCAATAGAGATTCATTCATTATTGTCTAATCAATTTTATGTATGAGGACACATAGGTCATTAGACCTAATGAGCTTAGAAGAGGCAATTTGAGCGAGTTAGTCTTAGAGGTAGCTTGAGAGAGATTAGAGGTAAAGAGTGCAGACAAAGGTGGTCATCATCAGTTAAAAATAAGTAATATGTATTTAAGATAATCTATTCAAGGTATCTGAGTGGGTTCTTAGTTTCCTAGGGGGTTGGTCCCTCCTTGTAAGATAAAGCTTGCTAAAGGTCTAGTTATTATTGATGTTCACCTAGACAGGGGCAGTAGCTCCTTATGGGATTGGTGTCTCACTAAACTAAGGGATTGATGTTCCTTGATCAGTTGGTGCTGATATAAATGTTGGATATTATTTTATAGGATTGTATTATATCTTATAGGGTTCATTGGGTGTTATCCCCCAAAAGAGTTTCTCACATATATCATGTGTTATGTGCTTGATCTTGTTATATCTTCCTTGTTCATTATAATGGTTAATTTGTATGAATCATGATTGTATGTGTTGAATGTTTAAGATTTGGGAATTGAATTGGATTATATTTCATCACTAATTTCCCCCTAATGATTTTACCTCTAACAATTGGTATCAAAGTAGGACATTTTATGCAATTTTAACCACTTGAAGGTGATCTAAGGTGAAATATGGGTGAAAAGATCATCATGTTTGATGAAGAAGTTTGTTATGATGGTGAGGAATAAGAAGTTGATATAAAAGCTAAGCTCATGATTTCACTTGGTGAAATGAAGGAGAAAAAGAAGAGAAATCTTAAAATGAGGAATATGATCAAAGGTCTTGAAGCATAAGTTAGATCTCTTGAGGAGAGTTTATCAAGAAAATCCATGAGAGAGGAAAAGGAGAATCAAGAACTGATTAATTATACGGAAGAGCAATCATGTATATTTAAACATGGCATGGCCAAAAGGGATAAGGAGGATAAGGAGGCCATCAAAGATATCAGAATTCAATTAGAGGTGTAAAGTTCAGTCATGAGGGCTAAAGAAGATGAATGTGTTAAATTGAAGGCTAATCTTGTTTCCCTAAAGGATGAGAATGAAAAGGTCATAATCAAAATAGGAAATATTGAATAAGAACAAAAGATTTCATAACAAGGCAAAGAGGATGGTAGCATGAAAGACAACAAGTCAAATCAATTCAAAGATAAAATGAATAAGTCAATCAAACAACCAAGTGCTTCAAGTTATGACAAATATTTTATGGGACATTATTTTTTTGTCATCTTGTTGGTCATAGGGCAAAGGTGTAATAAGAAGAAATCAATCAAAGGGAGATCACTACCATATTCAAACAAAAGGTATGGAAGACATGCTCATTATAGTTGTCAAAGAGTTGGTCACATTTATAAGTTTTACAATCAAAGACCATCAAGTCAAGATAAGTTCAATCAAGCTCCAATAATGCAATAAAGAATACAAGCTAGATAGATTAATGTAATGAGATATTCATCCCAAATTCATTGTTATGCATGCAATCAGTTTGGCCACATTGCTACAGAATGCAAGAGGAGAATAAATTAGTCAAATAAAGATCACAATCATCATCAAGAAAAATGTATGAATGATCTTATTTGTTTCAAATGTCATAGAGTTGGTCACATTTCTAGGTATTTCAAGAATAGGTTAAATGAATTATCAAATAAAAATAAGGTATATGGAGATCTTAGTGTGCAAAGAAGAGGTCAAAAATGGTTGTGGAAACCTAACCCTAATAAGAGAGATCAGAATGAGACCAAATATGGTTTGTTTGCCATGATAGACATGAAATAAAGTCAATATTTTTTGTTGTTTATAACTATTGACAAGTCTGAAGCAAAGAATTAAGTTAAGGATCCATTCAAAGTCAATTTGGTTATAAGGCAGAACTATAAGTCAAATGAGAGTATGGAAATATGGGAGTCTCTTGAGTTTTGGGACTTTTAGTCTCACTATGTCAAAGGCATGTCTCTCTCTAACCTTCATGGAGACACTTGTCAGCAAAAAACAAAAAGCATAGTGGATGCTAGTTAAGTTTTGGTTGATATTATAGAACAAGAAAGGTCATGAGAAGATATGCTTGGTTAAGGGGGAGTAATGATTTTTATGTAACTATTACAAAGTGTTGTGATGGAATGATTCAGAATAAATATTCAAGGACCATGATCCTAAATTCAAATTTTTGGTCAATCTTTGATGGATGGTCTAGTTGATCAATATGGTACATAATGAAGTTGTGTATGCAAGGTCTACAAGCAGAGAAAGGAAGTTTCTAGGTGTATAATTAAGGATGATAAGTTGTCAAGATATTTTATTGCATAGAAATACCTAGATCATTGAGAAGACATATTGAAGATGTCATAATCTAGGTGAATCATAGAGTTAGGGGGAGCTAACTCAAATAGTTTGAAAGGCTTGAAGAGTTGTGCATGATATGACGGGGAACATATGTGAGATGTTCTAGTCATGGTGGAGATTTGAAGAAGTTTGGTATAGATGTGACCTTAAGCATGTTGATATGATGACTTGATCAAACCAAGTCAATTAATTTGACAATATATTGAATCCTCGTGCATAAACAAAGGGGGGTCTTTGTACATGGTTAAGTCCTAGGATCAGAGGACTATGTATTTGAATCTGAGAGAGAATGTATGGAGGTAATTGTGTTATTTCCTCATGATTAGAGATGTTTTGAAGGTGCTAAAAGGGTGCCTAATCTCAGGTGACTTATGGGGATTCCCTCTTAATTTTTTCAAGGTAAGTTCATGTAGTTTTTTATGTTCATTTATGTTTTGTCTTCATAGAAGATATGTATGACCAAATAAGAGTGTAGTCATGAAGCATGTTTGAGAAGCTCAAGATAAGAAGAGGTATGCATAGTTTTAGGGGGAGTTTATATTATCTCTTAGAGGATATAATTTCCTATTATTAGTTCTTGAAGTCTTTTCAAGTCTGTAGGATCAAGAGTTGAGCTCACTTTGTCATTGTGTCAAACGGGGAGAAAGTGCTTGAAGAGAGAGACAGAGTCTAAGCATAAGATTTGTATTGGTGTTTGACATCAATTAAAAATGAGGATATTGTTGGAGGTTTTTCAATTGTGTGTCCAAGGTGATCAAGGATGTTGATAAGGTGTCATGTGTGATAGAATGGCAATGACAAAGTGTGCTTCAATGTGCTTCAGTGTTCTTGCATGGTTCTTCAGTGGTTGACTTAGTGAGGCAATTAATGGATGATATTGATGGTATGGACATGTTAAAGAGACCCTATGGGGTGTTATGAGTGATTATAGTGATTGTGGAAATAAAATGAAATAATTAGGCAAGTCATATGAGTGTCTAGGTTCAAGTAGTCATCTTGATAGATATGGTTGAGTGAGTATATTTTTGATGTCATCATTCACATGTGTGAAGGTTTCAAGAGAAGTTTGGTATATGGATGGATTCCCCTATGAGAGGTGATCATGTGGTTTAAATTTTATATCATGAGGTTGAGCATATAAAAATTTATTAAGGTGAAAATTTGTCTTCTCAAGCATTTTATTTCACTAAGTTCCCATACTTAACCAAATTTGCATTATCAAAGATCTATGTTGAGCATTTAATCGGATCAAAGATCTAATAGTGAGTAATTAATATGACTATATAGGGATATAATGGAGCATATGATCTTTATAGATGGTAATCTAATGGTTAATATTAATCCAATATGTCAAAGGATTCTCAGAAGGCACATGGGGCTGCCAAGTGGTAGAAGTTCATTGGAGACTAACTGTAGGGTGTGCAGAAGGCATACACGGCTGCCAAGTGTCTTAATCATGGAAGCACAAATCAATGACCAACAGTGAGTGTTAAAGAGTTAAATTTAAGAGGCTTGTAATTAAATCAATGAATCATATTTTATATAGCTTTCAAGGTGCATAAGATGAAGACACATGTCTATAATATTAGCATTACACAGTGACCATTGGCATTTGAATTAGCAAAGGGAAAAACTAGTCTGTAATATTTAACTAATATCATTTGATCTAGGATGAATTTGAAGGTGATGTAAAAATAAAATTTGAATATGACTTCAAGGGACATCCATATAAGTGATTTATAAGTTTTTAATGTCTATACATTCAAATATATTGAGCTTAAAAGATGACTATGTGTTTAACCATGGTCTTTAAGTGATCTGAGAAGGATATTTGAGTTTTTATTAATAGTTTGTTGATGTTTAAAGATGAAATAACTATTAGATACTATTTTAAACTATAATATTACCATATATGTTGATTTTGGAGGTTTTACTAATCCATATTCAGTAAGAACAAAGGCTTAAAAGTTGATTGTGTTTATTGAGTATATTGGTAGTTCGAATGACCATCTTACAGAGGTAAGTTGAAGGTGTTTTAAGAAAAGTTAAGGAAGAAAATGAGTATGAATTTTTTCTATAATTCTATAAGTCTAATGAGAAGGCATTAGTTTTCATAATTTACCCTTTATCAGATATGGATATTCAAAATAGTATAATTATATTTTGATTGTGTGTGACTAATCTAAGTGGTCATTATGAGAGAGTTGATTTAAGTACTTAGAGATTGTGTATAAGTGTCTAAATCACATGGAAGTGTTGAATTGGTCATAAAGTGTTCACCCATGTGATCAAATCATATGTCTATGTGAAATACTTGATTTTTTGCTTCAGAAGTTTGAGACTACATTTTTTATGTTTGAAGGCCTAAAGAGCGAGGAGACCTAATTGGTAGGTTCAAGTGTTGAGTTGGTATTCCAAGTGGAATGGACCTATGAATAAGTTATAAAGGTTCTATTTTATATAGTTTAAATGTGTTAAAATCATTGGTTGAATCTGAAATTGGCCCAAGGAGTTGAAGTTTTAATGTATGGGTGAGTAGGCCTAATTGTTTTAGGTCCCACCAAGACTTAATAGTGGTTTGGAGATAATGAGGTAATAGTCAACCTAAGGAGTGTGGTTCTCAAATTTAATGTGTGTATGGACCTATGTTAAGTATTTTTAAAATATGTAAATAATCTTGGCCAACCAAGATGGGTTAAAAGAAGAGAGTGGTATAAGTACAAGGTCTAATTAGACTGATTGCTAGGTGTGGTAGAATGGATTTAAGTAAAAGAGAGAACCTTTGAAAGAGAAGGTATAGGTCATTGAAGACCAATAGAGAGTTAATCATGCTTATCTAATCAGTTTTATTCAAGAGGGCACATAGGTCATTAGACCTAATGAGTTAAGAAGAAGAAGTTTGAGTGAGTTAGTCCTAAAGGTAGCTTGAGAGAGATTGGAGGTGAAGAGTGCAGACAAAGGTGGTCATCATAAGTTGAAGAGCAGTAATAAGTGTTTAAGATGATATTTTAAAGGTATATAAGTGGGTGCTTATTTTTTTATGGGGTTTGTCCCTCTTTTCAAGATAAATATTTCTAAAGGTCTAGTTATTGTGGATGTTTAGCTAGATAGGGGTAGTAGCTCTTTGTGGGACTGGTGTCTCACTAAACTAAGGGATGGGTGTTCCTTGATTAGTTGGTTATGATATAAATGTTAGATATTATTTTATATGGATGTATTCCATATTTTAGGTTTTAGTGGGTTTTATCCCTAAGAGGTTTTCCCACATATATCATGTGTTATGTATTTGATCTTGTTATATCTTCCTTGTTCATTGCAATGGTTAATTTGTATGCATCATGATTGTATGTGCTAAATGTTTAAGAGTTGGGAATTGAATTGGATTCTCTTACATCACTAATTCATTCCCCCCTTATTTAATCTACCTCTAACATACGTGTACCAATTTTTAAGTCTTAATTAAACCTATAGATGCCTCAAAATAGCAAACTCTTCTAAAATTGGACTTTAAGCATTGATTGTGTCTATTGACTATGTGTAGGCATGATTTATGTGAATGAGGTTTTGATTCTTCTCTTCACCATATATCACACCATATGCTTTTGAATCAACCTAATTTATAAACCATATATCCTATCTAGGATATAAATTTAGTGTTGTCATTATCTCATATTATCCTCCTCTTTAGGCCTAACTACCTATCTAGAATTGTAGCCTGTGTATGCCTTTAAGAAGTGACTTGAATGTGTTTTATGCTTATCTAAGCTGATGACTTGACTTAAGTATTTAAAAATGATTTGAACCTGATAGAATATTTAATAATCTCTTAAACCCTCTTGAATACCTCCTTTCTTCACCATATTACACTTTTAGTTCACATCTTGCATTACATAGTTATAGGTGAAGTTTTATTACAACTATGTCTTTTAGGTATGTTGAGATATCACTAACACATTGATTCTCCCTAGCCTTTAAAATAGTTTTTACTCTTAAATTAGACCTTAAAAATCTCTCACTCACCTTCAAATAGACCACTTTAGCTTGGTTTGATCAAAAGAGGACCTACAGGCTGGGGCCTTTAGGTTACTTTTTGACCAAATAAGCCACCAAGCCATTCATCAAACCCCTGACCCTATTAATACTATCAATCATTATATTTCCACTATCATTTTTTGATGATCCATAAAGCATATATTAAGCACAAGATCACCTTGAACTTACTTATCTCACTTAGCATGATTACAATCAGATGATTGTAGGTGGAGATTATGTATTTTGTATGAACAAAGGTGTCAAAAGAGTACCAACTTAATTTATAAGACTCTCTTGACTGCTCAAGTAGCCCCACATTCACTTTCAAGGATTATATCACTATATGATAGAAATTAAGTTAGGTCTTCATGATAGAGACTCACTTGAGTTGGTTAGTTGTTGGTTTTAATCCAAAATGTGGACCTACAGGCCCCAGCCTATAAGTCTCTTCTTGACTGTAATGATATAAGGATCCTCTATAAAGTCCTTAGTCCTTGACCTTGTCAAAACATAACAATTCCATTGAAACCTATCATGAAATAATCTACAAACCCTCAAATCCCCTTAATTAAGGTCTCCTTCTCAAGTTACTACATTATTTTTGTTGATTGTCAATGTATATAGGCTGACTGAGTTTTGACCATGGTTGTAGATGAATATTTAATAGGGTTTAAGGTTTTATAACATATCTCCATAACCATGGTGTTTCTCAATAACCTTGAAATCTACCAAAAGAGTAGATCCATGAGGTATATGAATAGGTATTGATAGGTGTATGTAATGATAATGTAATATATGAAACTGAGAAAGTTAAAAACTATGGTTGAATGGTAGTGATAAGGTTGTGAAGGTGAGATGAAACATAAAGAGTGAAAAGACTCATGAATCCAATGTCAAGACTTTTGGTTGAATATTTTGTCGATCAGCGTACTGATAAACAAAATAGGTCTGATCAGCCAAAGTACAAAGATTGGTCATCCAAATGTGTAGGTTTACCACATCAAAAGAGACTAATCTCTCCTCTCATCAAGAGGAGGTTCCCTATAGATATACTATATATATATATATATATATAGAAAATAATACTCAAGGGTAGGACAAACCATCCATCTCTCTTTTTTCAGAGATGATGTGTGTGGATCAAAGGAGAAATCTCAAGTGAAATGAAAGAAAGCACTCCTCTTCTTTTAGAAGAACTATTCAGAAAACCATAAAAATACTCCTGGTAGTAAATACAAAGTGTAACCAAGGACATAGTAACCATCAAATCAAGATGCGGCACAAAGTCTCCACCTGAATTGCTCAAGAGTAAGATACGAAGGACAATGAGGGCACAAAGTCATCCCAAGGTCCTTTACACATAAATGAAAAGAAAACACACTAAAGGAAATTATGGGGGCACAAAGTATCTCCACTGTTGACTCTTCAGGACACCTTCCTGACTACTTTTACTAATTCTACTTGTTGAATTAAAGGAATAGAAAATATATCAAGGAAAAAGACATAAGAACAGTTTCCTCAACAACAGAGATATTATAACACAAAGTCTAAAAATTCACTTGCTTTCTTATTCCAATAACAAAATATGATCAACAATCTGAGCTCAAAGTCTTAGTAATGCCTTTCAATTTAGGCAGAGTTTCATTTCTAATTGTCTGAAATAGATGCTTTTACAATAAAAGAGAGTCCCTTATATAGCCTCTCCAAGAAGGACTCGAGAACAGTAACACATCATGTTGCATTGAAATTTGTTAAGAAGATAGGCTGGAATTTGGGGCTATCTACCCATTTGATTTTCTCAATGTAGAAGAACAAGTCACACTATTGAAAGTTTGCATATTTCAATGTCCACCTAGCGATCTGATCCTTCTTCATCATTCCTCTTTTTCTGGTTAAGTGAATCGAGTCCTTGACTCAATTTGATGCTCTACTCCTTAGTCACTTCCTGATGGTCTTGGCCTTAAATCCTATGAATGCATTCAAGTCTATAGATTACAAGGATCAACAGCTATTTTATGAGCTTTGAAATTGATGTTCGCGCACCCATCACTACGTTTTCAATGGCTAGTTTGTTGTCTTGAATTTGACGTCTTCAGGTGCGTCACCCCTTCATCATTCTTTGGCTTTCCTATTTTGAATCCTCTTGAAGGTAAGGTGACCCTTCAACTTTGAGTAAATGTCCTTTAATTTGGTAGCTGAGAGTCCCCTATAAGGGCACCTGCCCTTCAGGGTCCTTTGGTGGCCTTTTATCTTCGACAGTCTCTCGCAGCTTTCCTATGGACTGTTTCCATAGACATTTTCCCTGGGCATTTTCCCTAAGCTTTCTCCTGTGGACAATTCTCGTGGACAAAAAGTCCACAGACATTTCTTGTGGACAAAAAGTCCACAGAATTGTTCTGATCACTTTGCCTTTGAAAAATCCTTCGAGTTTTTTCTGCCCATGGCTTCTTTCCCAAATTCCTTCAAACTTTTTATCCAAAGGAATTCCTTCAAACAAAAGGTCTGAATGAATTGTTTCTTGCCTTAGTCTTTTTTGACTGCCTTAAAAAAAAATTGAAAGAATTACCTTTGAAGCTTCCATGAAAATGACCCTTTCAAAGGGTGCTTTTGTCGACCAAGTGCCCTCCACAAAGGCACTTGTCCTTCGAGAGGATTCTTTGAAATTTTGCATTTGAACCACTCTTTTGAACCAAGTCGATGATCCCTTTGATTGAACCAACTGAGTGAACTATTTGATTTAACCAAAGCATTGAACCATTTGGTTGAACCAAATGTTGAACCATGCTGATGAACCAAGCTTTAAACCAAAATGGTTCAAGCTGATGGTTCAAGTCGATGGTTCAAGCTAATGGTTCAAGCCGATGAACTAATTGAATGAACCAAAGCATTGAACTAACCATTGAACCAAGTTTTGGTTCAACGGTTCAAACAAATCCTTTAAACCAACTGACAAACCATTTGATTGAACCAAAGTGATGAACTGAGTGGATGAAACAAAGCATTAAACCAAGTGGATGAACCAAAGCATTGAACCGCTTGATTGAAACCACCTTTGAACCATTTGTTTCAACCTACCTTTGAACCTATTAGACCTTGAACCTGTTGAACCTTTGAACCAAAGTGGTTCAATGGTTCAATCGTTCAAGCCTCTTTGGCTTAGATGCTTGCCGATGGACATTTTTGATTGAACCAAGGTGCTGAACCAATCCTAAAAATGACTAAGTGTTGGAAATTGATTCTTTTGATTGAATCTTCTTGTAGAAGCTTTTGAACCTGTAGAAATGAAACTACTTGCAGAGTCTGTAGAAATCAACTTGTAAAGCCCATTGAACTTGGCCTATAGAGTCCATAAATTCAAGCCTATAGAGTCCGTAGATTCCTAAGAAGTTTGAAAAATGAGGAATTTAAATGCCCAAGACAAATTTCAAAAAGGGAAGAGACAATTTTGGTCTGTAGGACCAAAATAGTTCAAATGTTGTCCCAAAAATGAGTGATATTTTTGGGGGACAATAGCTAGCTCCAGTTGGGGAACTTTTATCATTTCCAAAAAGAATTAAAGGGAGTAAAATCTAGAATCTCCAATGTCTTCAACGATGATGGGTGAATGGAGCTCTCCACTAGGAAACTAATTTTTTGCATCTTCCTATTGACTCTTTCTTCTTCTTTCCCCATGGTAGGATGTGGTCTTCAATTTGAAAGCCATAACTCCTTGCTTTCTTAGCGAAGGGTTCCTTTGCCTCATTTTGATTTGCAACAGCATGGTCCATTAGCATAATTGGTTGTTCTTCTAGTTCAGTCTAGCATATGATTAGATTGTCCATATCAAACTCCTGACAAATTATCAGCTTAGCATCTCCTTTGATGTGAAGGAGTTTGATTTCTTCATCTTGAGAAATCTTCAATCTGAGCAACAGAGATTCGTATCCAACTGTGTTGTTGGTGTTGTTGACTTGCAAATTACATGAAGGAAGAATATCTCCTTGAGGAGATATCAACACAGTCCCAACTCCATCATTGGTGGAAAAATTGCTGCCATTGGATTTTAGGATTGAAGTATCATCAAAAGTTGATCTTCTATCAGATTTCTCTTCATTAGAGATGGAAGATCCTTCCTTACTTGTGTTGTGCCCTACCAATTCTCCTGAAGTCTTGTTTGGATCAATTCATGGATAGTCAGCTATAGGACTTTCATCTATAAAAACATGAACATCCTCTTTGGTAAATAAATAATTACCCCTACCTGAAGACTTAAACAAAATTTGTGCTACAGGGGCTGATGTTTGGGTGACCACATATTTTGCCTCCTTTTCAAGGAGAAATCTCTTCATTATGCCTTGGACATGGATCCTTGCTTTAGATAGGTCCATGCTTAGTTCTCCTCCCATGTTCTTGCAGAAATTTCATCCAAGAAAATTCCATAGGATGTTGGGACGGTAGCCACTAAGGCAGTCATTTTGATTCTCTTATCCGGAAAGGCTGCCAATGCAAATTGGACATCTTTAATTTGCCCCAGTAATAGTACTTGCTTGTTCTCCATGGAGAAACATCTCCCAAATGTCTTGGTTAGTGTGAGACCCAGAGACTTAGCTACTTTAGTAGGCATGACATTATCAGATGCCCCAGAATCAATGGTGCAATTGTTGAGTTGATAACCATTTATTAATATGGAAACATAGAAAGGTTCTATTTTCCTAGGGGTAGCTAGAGGAGTAATGACAATATTATTTGGAATGGGCATGTTCTTTGGGGAATCAAGAATTATTTTCTTAACCTCTTGTCTTGCAGGGATGGTTTAGTTCTTGACACATTGGACCAACTTATCCAATTGATTAGGATTAGCTTACAAGTATTCAAATTTAGACATTTGTATTTTTGTCTTTTTTACATGATCAATTATGTCAAATGGTTGAATTGAGCTAGGTATAGAGAAATGTACTTCAACTTTCTAAGTTTTAGGAGGGATGGGAGGAGGGCTAGTTTATGAGATTGAAGTAGAAGGTGAAGGTGAAATTGATGTACTTACATTTTGGGTGATCACCGAATCCTTTAACTAAAAAGGAAGAGTGGTTCCACACTTAGAAATTGTAATTGCTAGTTGAGGTTACTCCTCTATCTTCCCTTTATCAACTTGATAGACTAATTAGTTCTTGGAACTGGTAAACACTGCATATGATCCATCAATAGCTTCTCTTTTGCTTTTGGGTTCATCCTGGTAGTTTAGGAAACCAATGTGGGAGTCACCAGCTGATTCTTCTTGATCCTCCATGAAGAGATCAGTGTCATTTTATTGCTCGAACTTAGGTTGGAAAGAGAAAGCATGTTTTGTTTCCAAATATCCAATTATTGAGTTAGTTGGAGGAGCTTCAAGGGCAAGTTTCCCTTGTGGGGGAGGAAGATGATCTGGCTACCCTTGATTCTTGGTAGTATTGCCTTGATATGACTGATTTGGAAATGTCCTTCTTGGCATATCTTTGTATGGAGCAAAAGACATTCCTTGTGCCATTTGTCTTTTCAAGGCTAGCACTTCATTTGCTAGCGTTTGCACCATTGGATCAGTGGTACCTGAAGATGAATATTTAAAAGATGATGAAGGTCTATTTATTTTTGGATCTCTTCTTATTTTCCCTTTTAAGATGAGATCATCTTCTACCTCAGTGGCCAAAAGTTGAGCTATAGCAAGATCTATTTAACCAACACGTCTCAAAATAAAACTTACTTTAGGTGACTAAGAATTAATGAAGAAGCATTTAAGATTATCAGCTATAGGTCGAGCAATTACAAGAATTTTGTTCCTTAGTTTGTCAAATTTGGCTATGAAGTCCATCATTAGTTCATGAGGCTCTTTCTTTATCTATGTAAGTTGAGCCAGAAGTGCATGTGCATCTTTTACAGGTTTGAATCTAGCTTCAAACTTAGCTTTGAGGGTATTCCAATCAGTTACTAACTGAGCTTGTAGATGATAAAACCAATCTCCAGTAGCAACTTGTAGTATCTCCACAAAAATCCTGACTGTTACATCTTTAAATTCTACTCCAATTACTCCACAAGCTATGCTAAAGGTTGTAATGTGTTCATCAGGATGAACTTTCCCATCACCATATAATTTGGAGAAATTCTTCCTTGAACTACGTGGAAGCTCATGTAGAGGTGGAGTAAGATTGAGAGGACCAAAAGAATTACCCCAGGGACCTTGAACTGCCATTATAGGATTATGAAAAGGAGGGATAACAAATCTCAAAGGGGTAATTATTGGTAAAGCTTTATCAATAATATAAGTAGATACTTTGTCTGGCAATGGAGATCTGACTTTAGTAGGAGGAAAGCTCCTGGTTCGTTGGAGACGAGATGGTGAAGGATATAGATCAAAATCACTTTGTTGTACCAACTCAAATATAGGGTCAATGATACCTTTAGCCCTTTGGCTTCATGTATAACTTGAATCTGTTAGATTATGAAACAAAAATGGAAAAGAATTGACTTTGCTTTAGTTAAAGCTTGAGGCTTTATACTATGCACTCTTTCCTAGCAGCTCTAGTTTTGTAGACCAGATAAAATAACAGAGGTGGAAGAAGATGGTAAGGCTATAAATGGATAATGGGTAAGACAAGTAACAGAGTCACCAGAATCTTTAATGGATAAGAGTTATAATGATAATGGGTAAGACACAAGTGATGTTTCAATCTAAAACTTGAGGTTCCAAATTGCACCAAATTATGTATATCCCCAGCAAAGTCACCAAAAACAGTTGGTGCATCTATTGGGAGGTTCCCTATAGATATGCTCTATATATATATATATATATAGAAAATAATACTCAAGGGTAGGACAAACCATCCATCTCTCTTTTTTTAGAGATGATGCATGTGGATCAAAGGAGAAATCTCAAGGGAAATGACAGAAAGCACTCCTCTTCTTTTATAAGAACTATTCAACAAACCACAAGAATACTCCTGGTAGTAAATGTAAAGTGTAACTAAGGACATAGTAACCAGCAAATCTAGATGCAGCACAAAGTCTCCACCTGAATTGCTCAAGAGTAAGATACAAAGGACAATGAGGGCATAAAGTCATCCCAAGGTCCTTTACACAGAAATGAAAAGAAAACACACTAAAGGCAATTATGGGGGCAGAAAGTCTCTCGATAGTTGACTCTTCAGGACACCTTCCTGACTACTTTCACTAATTATGCTTGTTGAATTAAAGGAACAGAAAATATATCAAGGAAAAAGACAGAAGAATAGTTTCCTCAACAACAAAGATATTACAGCACAAAGTCTGAAAAGTCACTTGCTTTCTTATTCCAATAAAAAAATATGATCAACAATCTGAGCTCAAAGTCTCAGTAATGCCTTTCAATTTGGGTAGAGTTTTTTTTTTATTGTTCGAAAGAGATGCTTTTACAATAAAAGAGAGTCCCTTATATAGCCTCTTCAAGAAGGACTTAGGAATAGTAACACATCATGTTGCATTGAAAATTGTTAAGAAGACAAGCTATAATTTAGGGGCATCTACCCATTTTCTGTTCTCAATGCAGAGGAACAAGTCACACTATTGAAAGTTTGCATCTTTTAATGTCCACCTAGCGATCTGATCCTTCTTCATCATTCCTCTTTTTCTGGTTAAGTGAATCAGGTCCTTGATTCAATTTGATGCTCTACTCCTTAGTCACTTCCTTAAAGCCTATACATGCATTTGAGTCTATAGATTACAAGGATCAACGACTATTTGTTGAGCTTTGAAATTGACATTTGTGCACCCGTCACTATGTTTTTAATGGCTAGTTCGCTATCTTGAATTTGACATCTTCAGGTGCATCACCCCTTGGTCATTCTTCAGCTTTCCTATTTTGCATCCTCCTAAAGGGAAGGTGACCCTTTGACTTTGAGGAAATGTCCTTTAAGTTGGTAGCTGAGAGTCCCTTGCAAGGGCACCTGCCCTTCGAGGTCCTTCAGTGGCCTTTTATCTTTGGTAGTCTCTCACGGATTTCTTGTGGATTGTTTTCATAGACATTTTCCCCAAGAATTTCCCTGAGCTTTCTCCTGTAGACAATTCCCATGGACAAAAATTCCGTAGACATTTCCCACAGAAAAAAAATCCACGGATATTTCCTGCGGACAAAAAGTCTATGGAATTGTTCTGATCACTTTGCCTTTGAAAGATCCTTTGGGTTTTTTCCGCCTGTTGATTCTTTCTCAAATTCCTTCAAAATTTTTGTCTAAAAGAATTCCTTCAAACAAAAATTTTGAAAGAATTGTTTCTTTCCTTAGTCTTTTATGACTGCCTTAAACAAAAATCTAAAAGAATTACCTTTGTAGCTTCCTTGAAAATGACCCTTTTGAAGGGTGCTTTTGTCAACCAAGTGCCCTCTACAAGGGCACTTGTCCTTCAGGAGGCTTCTTTGAAATTTTGCATTTGAACTGATCCTTTAAACCAAGTCGATGATCCCTTTGATTGAACCAAAGCATTAAACCACTTGGTTGAACCAAACGTTGAACCAAGCTAATGAACCAAGCTTTGAACCAAAATGGTTCAAGCTGATGGTTCAAGTCAATGGTTCAAGTTAATGGTTCAAGTTGATGGTTCAATCTGATGAACCAATTAAATGAACCAAAGCATTGAACTAACCATTGAACCAAGTTTTGGTTCAATGATTCAAATGCAGCCTTTGAACCAACTGATGAACCATTTGATTGAACCAAAGTGATGAACTGAGCGTATGAACCAAAGCATTAAACTGAGCAGATGAACCAACTGAGTGAACCAAAGCATTAAATTTCTTGATTGAAATTGCCTTTGAACCATTTGTTTGAACCTACCATTGAACCTATTGAACATTGAACCCATTGAACCTTTGACCCAAAGTGGTTCAATGGTTCAATGGTTCAAGCCTCTTTTGCTTAGATGCTTGCCGATGGACATTTTTTATTAAACCAAGGTGCTGAACCAATCCTAAAAATGACTAAGTGTTGGAAAGTGATTATTTTGAATGAACCTGCCTACATAAGCCTTTGAACCTGTAGAAATGAACCTGCCTGCATAGTCTATAGAAAGTAAGTCTATAGAAATCAACCTGTAAAGCCCATTGAACTTGGCCTGTAGAGTCCATAGATTCAAGCCTACAGAGTCTGTAGATTCCTGAGAAGTTTGAAAAATGAGGAATTTGAATGCCCAAGACAAATTTTGGAAAGGGAAGAGACAATTTTGGTCTGTAGGACCAAAATAGTTGAAATGTTGTCCCAAAAATGAGTGATATTTTTGGGGGACAACAAAGACCATCTTCAAGGGTCCTAAGAAAGCATAAGAACATACCTTAACAAGATATAATAGTTTTAATTCTCTCAAAGAGGCGTACACTATGCAAAATAAACCTAAGATTCATCAAACAACCTTAACATATGCTAAAATATCTTAACATATGTTAAATTGAGACTATGAGGATGTTGAGGGAAAATTGATAGTTTTTAGTTTGTCATAGGTTTTGATGAAGTGTTATTAACATGAATAATAATAAATGGACATGAATGGGACCTAAAATTAATGTTGTAATGAGTCTTGATACCTATGGATCAGCCACTAGACCGTCCAACCTCTCCAACCTACCTACAGACTATAGATTTGACATTCATTTGTATTATATAACTCTATACACTTCACACATGTGATATGAGGTTATATAATTATATGTTAAGGTAGATTAGACTCCTACTAGTCTCTCTAAACTTTCATCTTTCTGTCACCATGCTCAAAAGAAGAGAAAATAAGGAAAATTGGTTGCTTGTCTGAATAAAGAAGACATTATCAGTGCCATACCTTTTTAATGATGGTTCATAAAGGAGAGAGATCTAAACTAAGAACCAATTCCCAAATATGGGATCTCTCTAAGGTTGCTTCCTCTACCCAAAATTCTAGATCTTGATATTCTCTCTCATGGTCGTACCATCTAAAGACCTAAAGGATTCTTCCAAGTTGCAAACAAGGTCGATGGTATTTGAGGACTAGTTTTGAGTTTCTTTCATATGCTTTTGCTATGAATCTTCTTTAAAATACCTATAATTAATCTATCTACAACCTCTTGACCTCCACTATATGTTGAAGTCTATACAAATCCATACATTTTGCTATAAATACATGTAAATACTCTTTCTCCTATATTTTGTCCATACTTAAAGCTTAGAACCACAATTTTAAGGCAACATGAGGAAGAGTGTGAGTTAAAATTCATATTAAAACAAGTAATAAGACTTTTGAGATCAAAAGGGGGATAAATTCCATGTGTGAGATCTCTTTGGAGGCCAAACTACACTTTAAAATTGTAGAGGAGACACTTCCAAAGCATAATGCATTTGAATTAAAGTAATGACATGACTATGAAGATTATTAAAGGTATTATTAATGATTTAGTGGCCTTTTTAATCAAAAATTATCATTTAAAAACCCAAAACCTCTCTTTTAGGAAATATACATAGCTTCACAAGGAAAATTGTCAATGAGTATCATAAAGAATACCTCATAGCCTTCCTAAAAGGCTTAAATGAGGATTTTGTATGTCTTTGTCACACCTTAAAATATTATAGTTAGTTTCATACTTAAATATACTAAATATACCAAATAAACTCATAATGAGTTATCAGCTACCACCTCTCATACATCTCCATCAAGGCACTTTAGATCATAAGACCACTTGAATTCTTTGTTAAAGACCTCCAAACATTCTCAAACATCATGATGATACTTGACACTAATTGAAATGGAAGTATGGAAATGACAAGACACTGAGACATAATCCATTCAGTTAATAGTCAATGAACACATGATAATCAAGTGCATCACCTAAGGACCTAAGACATCTAAGAGATATGGTGATCACAAAAAGACTCAATGACATTTCTAAGAGTGTTTTAATTACTTTAAAAAGTAAATAGGAGACATCAAGACTAAGGATAGCACCATGTAGAGGCTTAAGTGGATGCCATGATAATTTTTTAGTTGTAAGGGTTAAAATTTGGCCTTGGTAGGCCAAATTGCCAACATTTTTGGTGACTCATAGGGGTTTACTATCCTCTTGGTCAAGGTAACCCTCTAAATCTTCATGATAATGATAATTTTGAAACATAACAACATGGTTTTGATGACTACCTTAGACTACCAAATATATTTTTTACTTTTTGACACCTCTTATAACTGTACTGACAAGACTCAAACATAAACAATCAAAAAAATAACACCTAAACTAAGAAGCACACCTAACCTAAGGAAAAAAATAACAAATTAACAAGGTATTAGACATTAATGCTAACCATTTATTGAAACAAGATAAATAAACTAAAATAAGTAACTTGAAATCATACTCTTTCTTCTTGGGTCAAATGGAAAACATGATTGACCATCATGGCACCATGAAGTATGATTGCCACATCTTCATAGCTCCCACTTGTAACTACGAGCATTAGAATGTTCATAGCCTCTTGGGGAAGCAGTTGGGCCTTATAGTTCCACTTTTAGGTGCATGGATTGTTCATGTGAGTCCAACACCTAGTTATAATCCTCCTTTATCCATCTTTATTGCATCAATAATATCAATTCTTCCTCATTCATAAGTTGTTGATGATCATGTTGGATAGCTTGAAATGGCTCTTGTGTTATGGCTATAAGATTATATTATAATAGAGATGCATATGGTTTAATGAATTTTTTAGGCCATTTGAGTTCATTTCCACCTTCTAAGAGTGGAAAAACATTTTAGGATGGAGTGAGGAGTTTATAAAATTGTTTCATAAGCTCAAACAAATCATCTCCTAATAAGATAGCTTCTTTGAATGATGTGTTTGGAGGGATAACTCCTTCCCTCTTGATGGAACCACTTCTCTTAACCTGAAATGAATCATCTTCAAGTAAAGAATAACCTGAATTGATGATATCAAACAAGTCCATTGATTGGTTCTCACCAATCTCAAGTGTGATTAGACTTTCTTGAATTTGAATAGTAGAAGGTGCAGGAGTAGGCACATCACAAGTTAAAATTTCACTTTCTTGATCACAATCATGAGGCTATAAATCATGTTTTATTATTTCTAATTGGTCATCTAAAGTTCCTTCATCCTTAACAACAACTTGATGAGTTATCATGCTCTCAAAGTCACCTTATCCCTCATCTTCATTAACTAGTTTGTACTTATATTCTACCACTATTGTAAGTTATTATGAGCTATCATGATTGAGGTCAGCTACCATGTGACCAAGGAGTTCTTGAGAAACATCTTCTTCTTACTCAACTAAAACCTCTTTCTCTTATGTCTCATTTTGTAATTGCATCTCATCATGCATCCTAGAAACCTTTTTTAACTCATCCTCTTTTGCATTATGAAATATTGAACCATGCCTATCCTTGATAAGGGCTGTCCCAATGATGATTTCATTCTCTTGCTCACTCAAGTCACCCTCATCCTCTATCACTTCAGTTGAATATTCTTCATTTATCTCATAAAGGAAAGGTTCCTTCTCAAATAGTGGCATGGTAGACCCTTAAAAATGATTTAGAAAGTGAGTCAAATCTAAAGGTGTTGCCATGGATGCTTCATTCTGCTCATGGGGCTACTCAACTTTGATAACCATCACTTCCTCTCTCTACTAAATTTGCCATTAAATAGACCTCCATGAGAGTAAGGCCTTCATATCTTAAGGAGGGAGGGGTAGGGGCTAAATGATTTTAGGATTGTCCTTGACTTCAACATTTGGGCTTATGCTTGACTAATATTCTCTCTCCCTTGATTGTTGTAATTATTTCCAAGTTGGAAACTTGGGTTTAGGATATTCTTGCATTGTAGGTATTTCAACTTGGGGCATGAAGGGAAGAACTTCTTACTATGATGGGAGTGTAATAAAAGGATATTATCATGGGGTAATAGGAGGTAGATAATCATAAAATAATTTTCATGATTATTCTTATTTCAAGGATAATATTTTGTTAGCAATGATTTGGTTCATACTCTTCATCTCCTCCAACTCATCATAAAAATTATGTGTGTCTTGGAAGGGTAGTTGCAGAGGGAAAGAGGGAGATAAATTTTACTAAGGAGGCTGATCTTGGAATTGATATGGCTCATATTGAGGGTAACAAGGTTCATGAGGAGTATCATAGGGTTGGTGTGATCTAACCATACTATTGATAGGTTCAATATAGGGCTGGTGAGGCTCATCGTAAGGTTGATATGGGTGAATGTATGGATGATATAGGTCATAATGATATGGATAGGTATCATAATGGAATGGGGATGGATCATGGGACTATTGATAAGGAGATTAATGATAAAAAAATTCTCCATAAGTTACTATAGATCATCACAATGCAAATGAAAAGTAATTAACTATGAACAATAATCCTCCTTACCTCAGAGATGATGACCATATGAATGACTGAATCTACTTATAAAGACCAAGATGTTGCAAATTAGTATTCCAATGATTGAATCTGGTCCCACTAGGTGTGCCAGCACTATTGGCAACCCAAGTTGCACCTTGTGAAGTAGATTGTTTAGTTCTCCTTTAAGCTTGAACTAGGATTGGTCTACAGGTTATGGGTTACCTATAAATAGACCAACCCTCTATATTATGAGGCTAAATCCCTTGATGTATCAAATTTGAATCCTTTTCCTAAAACCTACTTGCTTTGGGGGTGAAAAGGGATTAAAATATATAGAAAATAAACCTACTATAAGGGATGGTGATGTAGATATATTGTTTATCTACTCAATCTTGGACTCCTACAACACTAATGAACTAGAAATAGACTAAATCATTGTCTCCAAAACTCTTCATAAAAATGTTTCATATGAAGCTCTTGATAGATAACTATAACTAGGAGGTGAAGGAATAGAGGCCTATCTTGAGGCACTTTCAGCTAGATTACACTCCAAACATGATCACCAAACTTTGACACTTCACATAACCTACATAGGATAACTAATCAACATATAGGTATGACAAGGACATGTTAAGGGAGGATTTATACCACTTATACACATCTGAACAAGCATAAGCACACTATAAGCTAATAATGGAGTGGTTGTAATAGTTTATTTATTAAAATAAGAGGTCTATTAAGTACAAAACTTGGTAGAGTTTTCTCATACCCAGGTGAGGGATCTTATTCAAGGCCTAAAGTATTAAATATATATAACATAAATAAGAGAGAATATGGGGGAGAAATGGAATGGAGGAGAGAGTAAGAGGTCATCAATGACCATCATTAACTCAAGCATTACTTTAGTTATAAATAATTACAAACATTCCTCCCAAAAAATCTCTCCATATTTGATGTTCATGCATGATATTTAAATGAGTTATTTGGCATTGAAATAAGGTGGTGGGACATCATAAGGATATAATAACCTCTCCTTTTTATCATAAGACTTAAGTAAATATAAAGACTCCTTCCTCCATTAAGACTATGGAATGTGCAATGATTTCCACTTAAGGATTATTTATGCATGAATTACCACTTAAGGATCAGTTATGTGGCATGATTAATCTATATTAACTCATTCATTATCCTTCCTATGCCATTCTCAACTTTATTTGATTGACCAAGTAGGCTTACTTAGGCCAATTAGGCCTAATAGCTAACTGTGTGTGTTTTGATGGCCATGAAATCTTGCATGAAACTTTAAAAACCTATGAACCAGTGATTTTTAGGCCTGAATCAATTCCTCAAATCATAACATTGGTCCTCTTAGGTAAAAAAACACATGCAACCTTGCCAAACTAGGTGACGAGGTCACCTTATCCTTCATATCTATAGACTAGCTAATTAAAAGATACTCATAGAGGCATTTCCACATAGATCTTTGGACATCCAATGTTTTGAAAATGTGAAAAAACATCTCAAATGATTATCATCATCTTAAATTTCCTTGTAACTCTATTGATACTCTTTTTTCACAACAACCATGTTTTTTTATAGGTCCATACATTTTCATATAACACAATACCATGGTTAGGACCCTCTCTACATTTAATTCATGATTCAAGTGTTTCAAGGGTGATTCATGGGTGTTTGGGTGCTAATCTTCACTTTTATCAAGACTAGCCTATAGTAGGGTTTAAGGAGGGTTTTATAGGTCCACCATCTTAACTATGGTTCATAAATTAAGGACCTCCAAACCAAAAATTTTTTACATGGATATTTATTCCATATACCCCTTCAACTTTTCTAATAATCTTGGGTTCCCATGCAAAAGATGTGTCAAGATACATACGTAGAGAAGTTGACCATGATCTCTCTACATGCATAGACCTCCTTATAGTCTTAGCAATGGTTCATAAACCTTTTCCCATAAAACCAACTATTTTATCCATGAATATTAGGAAAATATTGGTCCTTAAATCTTGGTAATATCATTTACCCTAATTTTCCTTGTGGTAAAAGATATAAGCATTGAAATAGGCAACTTGAATGATTATCTAAGGACTGTGTGTTTTGAGTCAAACTCTTGAGATCAAAATTGACCCTAATACTTGTTTTTCCTTATTTAAATTACCTTATTATGATCTTAAACATTCCCTTACACATTATCATGGTTTAATTTTTATTATGAAAGTTTACCTATGCTTGCATGGAGGTGTTGGTCTTATAATCCTCAAAATTGGTCTCTAGGACTAAACAGTTGTTACTAAATTTTAGAGGTTTAAGTAAACTATAGGTGATATTATGGGTTAAATATCATCATATAATATTATTTAAATTTGTTTTTAACCTTATACAATTATCTCTATTGACTCAAACCTCAACCTTTCTCCATTCTTTCATAAGACTGCCTGTAGGTTCCTCTGCCAATCTGTGTGTTTGGAAGATAGAGGTTTGCATAGTTATTCCTCCCTTAAATGCAAGGTTAATTAAGTTTTAAATATTGACACATTATTTCATGGTGATAACATTTTTTTCTACCTTAGGGTCACCTTATGCTGTACATACCTTTGATTCCTTTACCCTAGGGTTTCTTGGCAATCATATTTTCTTAACACCTAGGTGACTGAGTTCAATGCCTTTTCTTGATTAACCTAAGTTTCTCACCATAATGGCACATTAACAGACATTATCACCTTCCTATAAATTATTTTACACTTCAAATAAACCATAAAACAAGTAAAAGGTTTTAATATGGCATATACATATTGGTTATAGGTCTGTCTTTCTCCAACTAGACCTCAAGGGCATATGAATTAAAATCTTGATTGTTCCATAATCAGAGTAAATATGAGAACCTTTACCAACATATTCCATTAACTCAAAATATTTTTATGAATTGTCATCTCCTAACCTACCTTCAAACCTACAATTTTCTTACGAGGTCTCCTTAATGACTGTCAACAGACTAGGGAAGCTTTGTGATAGAATAATTACTATTTATAATGTTGATATGACCTTTAAGATAGCATAATAAGCTTTAAAAACTCATAATTACTAATTTTACCACTTTTTAAGTCTTAATTATGCTTGTATATGCCTAAAAATTTCAAACTCTTCCAAAACTAGCCTTTAAATGTTTACTATGTCTATTGACTATGTGTGAATGAGGTTTTGAATCTGCTCTTTACCATATGCCACACCATATCCTTTGTACTCAAACTTATTTATAAACAATATTTCTTATCTATAATATAACTTTAGTGTCTTCATTATCTCATACTAGCCTTCTCTTTAGGCTTAACTACCTATCGAGAATTGTAGCTTGTATGTGCCTTTAAGAAGTGACTTAACTATGTTTTATGCTTTTATGGGATCATGAAATTAAATTAAGTCTTTCAAAATCCTTTTAACCTGATATAATATAATCTCTTAAACACTCTCAAATACCTCCTTTCTTCACCATATTACACCTTTAGTTCACATCTTGTATTACATGGTTGTAGGTGAAGTTTTACTAAGACTATGTCTTTTAGGTCTATTGAGCTATCACTAAAATTATAACTCTCCCTAGCGTTTGAACTAGATTTTACTCTTCAATAAAACCTCAAAACTCTCTCACTCACCTTAAAATATGCCACCTTATCTTGGTTTGATTAAAAGAAGACCTACATGTTGGGGCTTGTAGGTTACTTTTTGACCAAATAGGCCACCAATCCATTCATCAAACCCTTGACCCTACTATTACTATCAACCATGATATTTCCACTATCACTATTTGATGATCCATAAATCATATATTAAGCAAAATATCACCTTGAAATCATTTATCTCACTGATCATGATTACAATCATATGAATGTAGGTGGAGATTATGTAGTTTGTATAGATAAAGGTGTCAAAAGACTGCTAACTTAATTTCTAATACTCTCTTGATTGCTCAAGTGTCCTAGCATGCTCTTTCAAGGATTTTATCATTGTATTATTGAAATTAAGTTAGGTCTTCATGATAGAGACTCCCTTGAGTTGGTTTTATATTGGTCTTAATCCAGAATGTGGGCCTATAGGCCCTAGCCCGTAGGTCTCTTCTTAACTATAATGCTACCAAGATCCTCCATAAAGTCCTTAGTCCCTAACCTTGTCAAAACATAACACTTCCATTGACACCTATCATGCAATCATATGCAAACCCTCAAATCCCATCAATTGAGGTCTCCTTCTCAATTTATTTCTTTATTTTTGTTTAATTTCAATGTATATAGGTTGACTGAGTTTAGACGATGGTTGTAGATGAAGATTTAGCAAGGTTTAAGGTTTTATAACACATCTCCATGACCATGGTGTTTCTCAACAACCTTGAAATATACCAAAATAGTGGATCCATGAAGTGGATGAATAAGTACTGATAGGTGTATATAATGATAATAGAATATATAAAACTAATAATGTTTGTGATAAGTTCATAACTATGATTTAATGGTAGTGATAAGGATATGAAGGTGAGATGAAACATAAGGAGTGAAAAGACTCATGAATCTAATGTCAATACCATATTGAAGGGTCCTATACAAACATAAGCACATACCTTAACAAGATACAATAGTTTGAAGGCTCTCAAAGAGGCATACATTATGTAAAAGAGATCTAGGATTCGTCAAACAGCCTTAACATATGTTTAAATACCTTAACATATGATAAATTAATATTTTGAGGATGTTGAGGGTAGATTAATAGTTTATAATCTATCATAGGTTTTTATGATGTGTAAGAAACATGAATAAGAACAAATTGACATGAATGAGACTTGAAAAAAATGTCATAATGAGTCTTCAAACCCATTGATCAACAACTAAACCTTATAACCTCGCCAACCTTCCTATAAACTATAGATAAGGCATTCATTTATCTTATAAAAATCTATGTATTTCACACGTGTGATATGAGGTTCTATAATTATATTGGAAGTTGAAGTATACTCCTAAAAAGCTCTCTAAACTTTCATCTTTCTATCACCATACTCAAGAAAAGAGAAAAAAAGGAAGATTGGTTGCTTGCCTAAATAAAGAAGCCATTATGAGTTCCATACCTTGTTAAGTATGGTTCATAAAGGAGAGAGATACAAACTAAGAACTAATTCCCAAATATGTCATCTTTCTAAGGTCCTTTCCTCTACCCAAAATTTTAGATCTTGATATTCTCTCTCATGGTTGTACCATCTGAAAATCTAAAGGATTCTCCCAATTTATAAATAAGCTTGATGATATTTTAGGATATATTTTGAGTCTATTTGAGATCCATTTTCCATGAATATTCTTTGAAACATCTGTAATGACTCCATATACAACCTCCTAACCTCAATTATATAGAAAAGTCCATATAAATCCATATATCTTGTAAAAAACACATAAAAATGCTCTTTCTCCTATATTTTCTCCATACTTTAAGACATCATTTTAGGGTAACATGAAGAAGAGTGCAAGTCAAAAGGCATATTAAAACAAGTAATAATTCTTTTGAGACTAAAAGGGAGACAAATTCCAAATGTGGGAACTCTTTGGAGGCCAAACTACACTTTAGACTTGTAGAGGAGACAGTTCTAAAGCATAAGACATTTGACTTAAAACAATGACATGAGTATGAAGATGATTAAAGGTATTATGAATGATTTAGTGCCCTTTTGACTCAAAATTTATCATTTAAAGACCCAAAACCTCTCTTTTAAGTAATATACACATCTTCACAAGGAGAATTATCAATGAGTATCATGAAGAATACCCCATAACCTTATTAAAATGATTATATGAGGCTTTTATATGTCTTTATCACACCTTCAAATATTTTATTTCATTTCATACTTAAATATACTAAATATACCAAAGAAACGCATAGTGAGTTATCAGGTGCCACCTCTCATACATTCCATCAAGGCATTTTAGATCATAAGACCATTTGAATTCCTTATCAAATACCTCCAAACATTCTCAAACATCATGATGATACTTGACACCAATTGAAAAGGAAACATGATAATTACAAGACACTGAGACATACTCTATTTAGCTGATAGACAATGAACACTATGATGATCAAGCACATCACCTAAAGACCTAAGACATATAAGAGATATGGTGATCAAAAATAGACTCAATGACATCTCTAAGAGTGTATGAATGAATTTAATAAGTAAATAGGATACATCATGACTTAGGATAGCACCATGTAGAGGCTTAAGTGGATGCCATGAAATGTTTTTAGTTGTATGGGTTGGCATTTGGCCTTGGTAGTCCAAATTAATAATAGGGCATATAAGTCCTCATTTTATTTGACTTATTTTCCTTTATTTTGGCATATATGTAATATATGATCTTCTTTTTAATGGTCATGATGATGATACATTGATAATTCACAACTTTAGCTCCTCATTTGATGAATTCTTGACTATGTTCCCCCTCTTAACTTGTATTGAAAGTTCCATGAGCATGCTTTAATACCTAAAAAACTCCAAGTAAAATTTATATCATGAAACACATACTTTATATTAGATACTTTTAGGTTTCTCACAATGTCATTCATGACTCTTGATGATGACTTAGTTCAAATTTGTAGGTGTGAGTTGTATTAGTGCTTGAGAAACTCTTAATACAGAGATATCTCTTATTAAATTCCTTCATGAATGTCCTATAAAGGTTTAAAAAAACATATTAAATTTATACACCCTTATAATACCTACACATAAAGTTTCAAATCATTTGGATCAATAAAACTTGAGTTCTATCACTTTTAGCCCTTTTGAGAACTAGTTTTGAATACTTTTGCATGCATAGACCTATAATTTTGAATTTTATCTTTCCTCAAGTAATTTAAGAACATTATAACACAAAATAAAATTATTAAATATTTTCCCCCACCTTAAATTCAAATTTTATAGGTTTTGGATCAATATAACTCAACTTATGCTCTTTTTTGTGGACCTAGGATCTCTTAGGGCAACAAACATACCAGTTTAGTAAAAAAACTATGTTGAAATTTACATGATCTCAAGAGATAATTATTTTATTAAAGGATTTTATTTACCCCCTATACATATTCAAATCATTTAATATCATGTTCAATTTCAAAGACACTCCAAAAATTCACTTGCAGGTTTGTAGGCTTGTAGGTGCTCATTTCTCATGCATGCTTGTCATCTAAGTTAATTTTTTACGTATAAAACCTTTGATAATATTTTTAAATTGGTATAATTTGTATTTAAATCATGGATAGGGTATAAAAATAATTCTTAATTATTTATAAATCTTTAAAACACTTCAAAATTTCAAATTTGTAGGTTTCATGCTCTCTAGATAGGGTTTTGAAGCAATCTTGCTTCTTGACAATTATTCATAAATCTCCAAAATTGTTTATGAGACTAAACATCATGATATGGTAGTATAAAACCATATTCAACACTCTTATCAACCATTTTTATTCATGTAAACTCTCCACCAAATTACCACGTTGGATTTGGGGTAATTTTATATTTGAAAATCAATTTTGAGAGAGATTTGAGTTGTCTTAGTATATTCCAAACATAGTTTGAGTCCTTAACATATTTAAAATTTCTTAGAAACATATATTAAGTTGATAAATATGTGCATAATCCTTGTACTACTTGGAAACCAATAAAAATCCAATCTTTTGCCTTTGAAAATGCATGAA
The DNA here is from genome assembly GCA_037957365.1 of Torreya grandis. Lineage (NCBI taxonomy): Eukaryota > Viridiplantae > Streptophyta > Pinopsida > Cupressales > Taxaceae > Torreya > Torreya grandis. Next base: position 3,382,987 of record JARHVA010000287.1, on the reverse strand, counting down.
AATTATCCATATATCCTTGCATATGCATTAAAGAACCAAAAGATCTTCACAATTATTTTATATTAATGCATGACATCTCCAAATATTTTATTAAATGATTTAAAATTATTCTTCACATCCACATATATTCCATTCTTCATTAACTTTCAAATTTTTCTTTGATTTCCTTCACCCATGGCTTGGCATGCTTTAAAAGTTTGACATGATCAACCAAGATGTGGTTATGAAGACCAAAACTTAAATAAGAATATTTATGGCATACATGCATGGGATATTTTTATAAAAATACCTTAAATTTTAAAAAAGAGTCTTAAAACATATTATGAAGGCACAATAAATGCTTAATTGTTGTAATTAGCCTCCTAGACTAAGGGAAAATATTAATATGAACTCAATATGACTTCACAAAGCATATTGGAACTAATTAAAGTTTGAAAATTATGATTAAATACCTTATGAACTTAACATACTCAATTATGAAAATAATGGTGACTGAAAAGGTCAACAGAAGGCACATGCCCCCAACTTTGGATTAAAAGTGAGTTTCCACCTAGCAATTGAGATTATCTTAATTGTGCAACCCAATGATACTTATAAACTAGTGAGTTTTAACTATCAAGTCCAAATGAAAAACTTGAATATATTGAGTGATTTAATCATGTGAACCATATCAAAAGGTGAACCAACTATTGCATTAGATTGGCTCACTAAAATCTATTAAATTTCATGGGATATCAGTACGTGTTATAGTTTTAAAATCTGAGATTGATTTAGATTTTGAAATATTAGGCACATATTGCATAGCATATTAACCTTAGACATGTCTCATGCTAAAACTATCTATAAAAATGGTACTATGTATATAATTCTACCACAAATGTGTATCAGAATCACTAATAGTGTGCTTTGGCTAATTTGGATAATTGTGTAAGTGTGGAAGACATGATTCCAAAGAATGCCCCCACTATATATGGAGAAATCTAAAACTAATATAAGTAACAATGTGGATAACATGTTTTTAAAACATGCCCCCACTATAAACTAGAGATGTTGAATACTGAGTAGGTGTAGAGAATATGCTTCCAAAGCATGCCCCCACTAAATATAAAAACTATGAATTTTTTGAATCCATGTCCATATGACATGCCCCCATTGAATCTATAAACTAGTATAAGTATCAAATATTTAATAAATGTGAAGAACATGCTTCCCAAGCATGCCCTCAATATAATCTAAAAACTGTAAATATGTGGAAGCCATGTCCATATGACATACCCCCATTAAATCTACAAATGGTATAATTACCTCATAATAAATAAATTTAGAGTAAATTCTTCCAAATCATGCCCCCACTGTGATATGGAAACTATGAATGTGTGGAAGTCATGTCCGTATGACATGTTCCCAATCAATTTGAGAACTGTGCAAAGTGTGGAGAACATTCTTCCCAAACATGTCCCCACTAATATTCCCCACTTTGAGGTGAGGGAAAAATAGTACCTATAAGTTACCTCATCTCAAAAGGGTAAGACAACTATAAAATTTGTGAATGTAACCATGTAGCATATAAAATGAATATGTCTAGGTAAATATATCATTTAAGCACATAAAACTAATGTGATCACATTTAAGCGTAAGATGCATGATAAATATCATGGTAACATCTAGATATTAATATTATAAGCTCAATAATCAAACAATCACATACACAAGAGAACTTAAAATCAAGTCAAAAAGCATTGGTCCAAGTAGACCAAAAATAAGGGGCATGTTCAAATGCCACAAAATCAAATAGACATGACTAAGTCAAATGCCTACAAAGTAAGGAATGAAATATTCAAATATCTATATAAAAATCAATGACATTAAAATGTCCAAGAAGGTAATGACATATTCAAATGTCCAAGAAGGTAAACATAGGCACAGAAGCCACATACAATAGAGCATATTCAAATGTTTGAACAAGACAATATCAAGGCAAAACACTCAAAGAAGTGTATAAATGAAATCATAAGTAACCAACATAAACATGTCATAGTGTCCCATGTATCAAATGGGTTATCAAAAAATGTCAATTGCATAGCATATAAAGTACCATGTGAAAGATACAATCATCGATAAGGCATGTGTAAGTACATGTGTAAGCTCAAACATGATAGTATAGAGTGTTCATCAAATAATATAACTTGTGTATATCAATATCATATAATATGGATGCCCCTAACATCTTGGTGACATGAGTTGAGGTAAATCACAACACCCATAAGTGTATCATGTATATATATATATATATATATATCTAGGAATAAATGATATGCTAGTCCTCAACATGTAACTAATACATAGATGCCAAAGAGCCACTAGAACATGTATGTGCCAAAAATATTTTTGTATTTTTGAATGTTTTTTTTTTGGTATTTTTGGAAGAGACAAGATCATCCTATGATCTCATCCAAAGGATGATAATAGGTATCTCCCCATTCAAAACCTTGTGTGAGAAACTAGTGGTACTTTCAAAGATCATATATAGGTGAAATATATATCACTTTAGTATCTATGATTCTTGGTGTATGTACAATAGGACTCTAAAGTTGTAAAGTACCAATATAAGGAATAGGTTTTATTGTAACCCATCTTTGTGTACTTTATGGTTTCTTCAAAATAAAAATAGTAGAAATATGTTTAGGTGCTCTAGATAGCTGAGTATGGTTCATAGAAGATGAGGATTCTATGAAACCCATTGTCTATCTCTGATGTAAGAGTATCTCATGTACTGGCTACCTAGTAAAGGGGAGTGCTTGTTATTTTCCCTTTTGCAGTGGATTAGCCTTAACAAGCTTGATAATTAATTGTTTGGGTATGAATTTCTCTTGTTCAAGAGGATGCTCATATGTAATACTAAAAACTCAAATTACTCAATTGTCATGAATGTAATTAATATACCCTTGCATTATAAAAGGTACTACTTAAATATTATGTATCCAAGTTCATCCCAACATGTCAAAGACACATGTATAAGGTATAAATAGAAATTAGTAACTGCAAGTGTGGTACTAACCTATAAAGGTATATCAATAACACTAAGAACATTTTGGGAGATCCCATCAAATGCTCTAACTGATCTAGCAAATCGGTGTAAATCATGATAATTATAACCCAAATTACATCAATAATGTCATGGTGCAAACATTTTCTCTTGCACCATTATCAATCATAACACTACATATGGGGTGTTTATCAAGATATGCTTAAATTAATATAGAATGAAAATCAGAGTCATCATCCTTAATTTCATTATCGTGAAATGAAATTGTAAGCTTCACAACCATAAGAGGTATATATCACATGTAAGTACTAATAACCCCATCTAGTGGGTGTACATAATATGATGGAGGAGGATTTACATTATATTCCATTTGGATTTCTGGTTCCTTCTTAGAATGGTCATTCAAAGGAATAAATGTTTTTTTATTTATGGTGATCACCAGGTTGTGAATTGGATTCCTTTGGAGGATCATCAAATGTAGTCTATTGGTCATCAATAATGTCCTTGATCTTATGCTTCAAGGTAAAAAATCTATATATAGAATGCCCAGGGCTTTGGTGATAGTCACGATAAGCATTTACATCATATCCTTTGGGTAAAGGTTTATTTACATCAATCTCTATAGGAAGAGAGAGAGATATAAGATGGCACTCTATCAACCATGGGAGTAATGAAGAAAGAGGCTCAGGTAAATATGTAAATTATCTCCTTAGTGCATTAAATAGGATAATCTGATTAGGCTATCATGCAATTGTGTTAACTATGGTGGTTGTTTCTTTTTTAGGCTCAAGATATTTTACCATATAACTTATTTTGATTGTAAATTTTGTATAGATGTAAATGCATTTGATGTGTTTCCTACATACTTGAGCTTATTCTATGACATAAGATTCATTTCATGGTCCTGTACAACATGGCATAATTCATAAAAATATTTAAAATTATTAAAAACAATGGACTCATGTAAAGTAGCAAGCAAAATTTGCTTGAATGTCTTACAACTTTTTGTCTTCCATAGGATTGGTCATTTTAGCTATCATTGTCTTATATCTTAAGACATATTCATTGATTGGTTTATTGGTTTCTTATTTGATCTTTATAATTTGAGAATAGGAAAGGTTTTCAATAATGTTAATAGAAAAGTGTGCTAAAAATTGATCTATAAGAGGTTTGAATGCTTTCATAGATTTAAGAGGTAACTCATAAAACCACCTCAAATCATAGTCACTGAGGCTACTTTTAAATAATCTGGTCAAAAGTTTATCACTAGAATCATAATCAAGGCATGTTGCATAGAAGGTTACAATATGTTGTTCAAGATCATCCTTGCCATTATAAAATGTGAACTTAGGTGCACCAAATTTAGTTAGAAAAGGGTGCCAAGAGATCTTAAGTGCAAGAGGGTTATATAACACATCTTACGAATCTATAGCATGTGAAGACTTTAAATATTTTTTTTCAATGCTTTTAACCTTATTATCCAAGGCCTTTAAGACTTGGAGTGATTGAAATGTAGGCCCAGTGAGATTTAGATTAACAATTTGAGTAGTCACCAAAGGGGATGAAAACATGATTTTAGTAGTAATAGGCATTGAAACTGGTATTTGTGTTGAAGCAATGAGTAAGTTCATATTAAAATTATCAATAGTAGTTTTAGGGATCAAATGTTAAAACATGTAATTCATAACCCCATTAGATGTAGGTGGATTTATATGTGTGAATTGAGTTATAGTACCTTCTAAGGATTTACCATTACTAGGTGAGTCAACCTTGGTTTTATCTTGTTTACTTATTTAATCTCTTGTAATATATAAATATGCATCTATTTATCCATTTTTATTATTAAGATGAGTAATCAATGTTTTTTAATCCTCCATTTGGATTCATATTTTTGCACTAACATTTTCCATTGCTTCAAAAATGAAAAGTTTAAAATTTGTAATAAGGTACAACAATCAAAAAAATTATAAAACCCTAAGTGCCTTAAGGTTTTATCTTCAAAGTTTAGGTTCACCAAATGTTTAACCCTAATTTTTATTATGGAATCCTTACTTGTGTAGATAGGCATAAGGATATAGAAATGATAGGCCATGAGGATGAATATCAGATCTATAGTATGCCAATTAATATGCTAAACTTAGATGTACCATATGTTAAATTTATTAAATTAAGATAGGTATTAATAGAAAGTATAACTATGATAGATATAGAAATGACACAAAAGTGATGTACTTACCTGGTTCTGATGATAAAGTAGATTTGAATCTAATAGGCAAAAGGAAGGTAGGAATTAGATTTTAGAATAGTCATTAAATTCTAGATCTAGTGCTTTTTAATCTCTAGATAATTACATCAGCCTGGGTCAATTGCATCAATGCTACTATTTGGGTTAGACAATAGTATCATGTATAGACTATCAACTAAAATAGGATGTAACCACCTAGATTCTTATGAATTTAGCTTTGCCTTCTCTCTGGTGCATTTAGATTTGAGTCATGGATTATCAATCCTGGTTAAATGGTAAAACCCTAGCTTTTCATCTTCAATGTGACCTTGGAAAAAATGGGTTACTGGGTGCATGGTGTTGAGTTGACCTGCAATGACCCCACTTTCAAAGGGCACTACCTACATAGGCAATATTCCATAGGCCTCATACTCATGTTATTCTCCCCTACATGTTAGATTATGTGTAACTCATGCAATGTATAAAACAATTACAACTATGACCTAACTTATAACTTGAAAAATATGACCTTATGACTGCTCCTTTAGTACTTCACTATAGCTAGGTTTTTCCTTTGACTGATATCAGAATAGGAAAGAATAAGAAAGTTTTTAGTAACTTGAGTGCTCTTTTGGTCGAATTACTAGGTAAGGAATGAATGAGGTTTGATATTGTATTTATACCAATCCTATCAAGATATAACTCATATTAAATTACTTGGGTTGACCATTGTGATACATTTCATTTGTAAATTGGATGACTTTAGGGCACTAGACACTTGTTTCATGTCAGGGCAACAATGTTAATGTTATTGTCTATCCTAGACATTAGTGTCTAGGGAGCATAAGAGCAAGTATAGGCCCAAAACTTGTAGAGGTGTAAGATAAGTACATTTTAATCATTCTTGGAAAGATATGATGTATATGTCATCAATATAAGGCTCGTCAGACTAAGAGATAGTCCAAGAGGCACAAGATAGAGAATATGTCAAGTTTGTAGAAGCATGGAGAGATTATAATTAAGAGGAATTATAAAGGTTTTATTTTTCCAAGTGTATAATATTAGGGTAATACATAATCATAAAATATCATCTACAAGGTTTGAAGTACTAAAGGATATACCAAGAGCCTAATTTTCCAAGTTACAAGATAGGTCATTATTGTACTTACTTTGCACATATTTTATTATCCACACACAAGCCAATATGTAGGAAGTGCCTAGTGATAAGGGGTTTTTAGGTTAGCTTGACACCATGTGCCCAGTAACCCATTTTTCCCCAAGTTCATTGTGAATGTGGAAATATATGGTTTTTCCATTTTATAAGGAGTGGTAGTTTATGACCCAGATTTGAATGCACCAGAGTGAAGGTGAAGCAAAACACAAAAGCATCCAAGTGGTCGTATCTTATTTTAACATATAGGACACTGACATTAAACCTAGATAGTATCATTAAGGTAACCATCCCAAGTTGACATTATTATCCAAAGATCCATAAGCATCAAAACCAAAATTTGATGATTGTTCCATAATCTCCTTCCCACCTACTTTTTACTTGTTCTAGATCTAGAACTACATTAACATTAAAATAATCTAAGTACTTCATTTTTTATCATTTATATATCTATCATAGTTTTAATTTCCATATTTACACTCTTAGCATAATAAATTTAGTGCATGCTTATATCTGAGTTTAACATTTAATTGGTTGTTATAAATTTAATTATCACCCTTGTGCCATTTCATTTCTATATACCCCTTTAACATTCTAGATAACCTCAATCTAGATCATTTTAGGGCTAAATAATATCTTGTAAATTTTATGATTTGCTATTTTATTGTATTTCATATCATGTGAATCTTGTGCTTTATTATGATTTCATGATCTGTATCATGTGCATATATTGGGACAAAATCCTTTGCATTTCTCATGTTCCTCATTTCCATATATATGGATTAATGACTCGGTGTTATAACATATCTAATGATTTATGTACTATAATTTTTATATATTGATCCCATATAAGGAAATTTATATTAATGCATGTTCCCAATTATGATGTATCTTTGTGCACCATGTTATCTTTTGCTACGCTATGCTTAAATGTTGCCTATTAATAATTTTTCATACCAAGCTCTATTTAGCTCTCATGTTTAAAATTATTTAAGGATGTCAAGTTTAATCTATTATTTAGAACTAAAATATCTTATTTTATTAGTAGGCTACCCCACTATTAAAATAAAAATATTATGTATTTAAAAGGTAAAGTTATCTAAAAAGTATAAAAATCTGCGTATGGATGATTTAATTTTTTTTTTTCACGTATAAAAGATATGCTACTAAGAAGAAGCTATAGGAAAGGAAAAGGGAGCCCACCATTATTTAATATTCAGAAAGAAATTTTCCTCTTCTATTAATAATATATAAGTAGATAAATTCAAATCAAAAGCAAGCAAAGTATGTACGGAAACTTGAAGAGGGATATTTCTTGAGCCACTAAAAAGGAAAATTTATTTCAAACACTAACTATGGAAAAATTTAGATAAAAGGGGATAAAATTACCTAATTTTCATTCAATTATCATCTACTTTAGCAATGGAAAGTTTTACTTTGATTGCTCTTACTTCTATTTTCTCGCATATCTTATTGTGTGTGTGTGTGTGTGTGTGTGTGTGTGTGTGTGTGTGTGTGTGTGTGTGTGTGTGTGTGTGTGTGTGTGTGTGTGTGTGTGTGTGTGTGTGTGTGTGTGTGTGTTTGTGTGTGTGTGTGTGCGCATGCGTGTGCATGTGCACACGTGTGTGTGTGTGTGTGTGTGTGTGTGTGTGTGTGTGTGTGTGTGTGTGTGTGTGTGTGTGTGTGTGTGTGTGTGTGTGTGTAATTTTATCATTCAACAAAGGAGGTGAATTTACTTAACTAATTAAGTCCTTTGAGTTCCCATAATTCAAATCTGAGCCTCTATTAGTTTTCTATGTAATAATATTGTGAGTAATCATTGAAATGGAATATAACTATGGATACTTTTTATAGTTGATAAAAGCTATTATAGTTATTTCTTTTCTAACCCCTAATTCTTGTCTTTATATTGTAACTTTATGATGATATATGGGTTATATCTTATCCCTTACACTTTAAAATTTATGTTGTGTTCATTCCCCTTCTTTCATAGTGATAACTTTATGTTTATAGAGATATAGAATCAACCCATTTTTTCTTTTGTTTCATCACCATTTTAATTTCATGTTTATTTATTCATTTTTATTTGAGAAGTTTCAATTACATGTTATTAGTTTATGTAGAATATCACTAGATTAGGAAACATGATCCATTACCTCTAGAAGTTCTCTACAAAGAGTAGTCCCACACTAAACAGAGATCCCATTATTGTGTTTAAAATGTGGGCTACAATAATCGAACATTTTAAAGAATTAACATTACATTTAATCTCTTTATTTTGAGATATGAGTTTCACATGTTCATCTTTAACCCTAAATTTAGATATGTGAGGTATCTAAGGTTTAAGTGGATTAGATTAGATTTTACACAAAGGTGGTGAACTAATATAATAATCAGGACAATTAATAAAAAACTTAGATAAAAAATATTCTAAATTTATAAAATTGAGATTGCTAAAAATATCAGAGTACAACTATTGATAGATATAACAATGAATTGTAAATAAAGATACTTAGTTGATTTACTATACATATGTGGTTCTAATAAAGAACAAGTGTGAAGTGGACTAGAAGATGATCATAGAATAATTATCATATTATGGGATTATCCTTTCTATGGCCTCAAAAATTTATGTTAGATCTGGATACTTGCATTAATGTAGGTTTCTAACCTTGTTGTAGGTATCCTATACATAATATTGACTAGATATGGATGTAACCAACTAGATCCTTCTAGGTTTTTTATTGCCATTATTTTGATTTCTTTAGATCATGCAGATGTTGTCACTATTTTCCAAATGATCAAACCCTGGCTCTTCAAATATGGAGTGACTATAGAAAAATAGGTTAATGGAATCACAGTGTCAAGTTTAACCCAAATACCCCTCTAACAATGGGCACTATCTACATAGCCAATACTTTGAACAGGGCCTCAGAGTCATGTAGTTCTCTTCTACATGTTGGCTTGTATGCACAAGGTTGTAATGTGTGATAAGTAAAGACATACAATGACCTAGCTTGTAACTTAGAAAATATGGTTCATGGGATAATATTTTAATGCTTTAGACCTATATAAATACTACTCTTATGACTGATATGAAAATAGGGAAAAATAGGGTAGGTTTGTTCATTTGAAGCTTGATTGAGTGCTTCTTGGTATAGTACCTTGTGAGTTGTATGTGATTTCTAGGTGAAGAATGAATGAGGGTTGATCTTGTTTATATATTAATCCATTTAGAAAAATATCATAATAAATCACTTAGTTTAACCTTTTGGATATAATTCATTTGAAAATTGGATGAATTTTTGGCACTGGACACTTTGTAGGAAAGTGGACACTTACATTGACACGTGTTTGCCTAGGATACAAGTGTCTAGAAAGCTACAAAATAGTTACAGGTCCAAAACTAGCAATGAAGGATAATAATTAGGTTTACATATTTTTAACATAGTATAAAAGGCTTGGCCATCAAAATAATAATGGTCAAAATAAGAGATAATTAATTAGGCACACAAAGATAATGAACATAAGCCTTTTGTTAAGGGGAAGGTCTACAATTGAAAGATACATCCATTATAGGTATTTTTCAAGTGTACAAGACTAAGCTACTATATGAATTAGATTTTAGTATCTACATTTTCCCCCATTTTAATTTAGTAATGAAGTTACTAGTTTAAAGGAAATAAATGTGTGCCTAGGTGTGTATAACACACCTTGCCTTTGCGTGAGCTTAGATTGAGTGTTTTTTTTTGGTGATTAACCTATAACAAAGAACATTTTACAATATATAATTAGTGTACAAAATATAAAATTGAAAAAAAATGAGATAATTGAAAGTAAAAGGAGCAAGTTTAGGAGTACCCCTATGTGTCAATGCAAACATCTTGCCTTTTGGAAATTTGATTAGAAAGGATGCCTCATCATGTAGCATTAAAATTGATATTAGGAATATTCTAAATGTTCAAGTGTGCGCGTGCGTACACACACACACACACATATTAGAGGACACATGCCCACAACCTTGGTGTAAATGTTATTTTCAACGTGATCATTAAACTTATTTCATCTTAATCATGTAACCTAAATGGTGAGTGTGAGAGAGTTAATAAAACCATAATATCTAGTGAGGTTAGATGATTTAATCAAATCCAACCTATAAGTATGGTAAATTTAGATGATTTAATCAAATCTAAGTTATAAATTTTGTAAGATTGATCAATTTAATCAATTCAACTTCTAAAGGTAAACCAACTATTGTATTAGATTGGCTCAATAAAAGTCCATAACAATCCATCTTTAGTATGATAACAATACATAATAGTATTTTAAATCTAGAAAATTCTTTGATTTTGAAATTTTAGGTGCCCTTTGCATGGCATATACACCTCATATGTGTCTCAAACTAAAATGTAGGTATAATAATAGTACCAGTGTATATAATATTACCAAAAATATGTATCTGAATCATATAACTATAAAATATGGTGATTTTTAAATTATAGCAAGTGTGGAAGACATATTTGTATGACATGCCCCCACTGAATCTGAAGAATCTGAGAACTAGTGTAAATGTGGAGAACATGTTTCTATAACATTCCCCCATTGTAATATGGAGATGTTGAATACTAAATAAGTGTAGAGGTCATGCCTTTTTGACATGCTCCCACTAAAATATGAAATTTTAAAAATGTGTAAGTCATTCTTATATGACATGCCACCATTTAAGTCCCCTTTTGAGGTCAGAGGAAGTAGAATCTGGTAGTTACATTACCTCAAAAGGATAATATAAATGTACAAGTTGTGTATGGATCTTGTAGCATATAGTAATAATATGTCTATGTAGATATAACATTAAGGTACATAGTATGTGATCATATCATTTCCTAAGATGCATGATATATATCATGAAAATGTTTAGAGAGTAACAATACAAACTCAATAAGTAATCAAACATACACACAAGAGCAGTCAAAAGTAAAGCAATAGGAAATGGTCCAAGGATACCTCATACAAGGGGCATGTTTAAATGTCACACAATCAAAGGGATGTGACTTAGTCAAATGTCTAAATAACATAGAAATAACATTAAAATGAACACATAAAAAATAAAATGACATATTCAAATGTCCAAAATAGGAAAATAAAGACACAGGGGCCACAATCAATGGAGAATATTCAAATGATCAAACAAGCAATTTAATGCAAAATAACAGAAAGCAAGGAACACACTCAAGGAAGTGCATAAATGAAATCATGGATTATAGGCGACCAACATGAAAATATCATAGTAATTCCTACACATATCTATTTAAAAAATGTTAAGTACATAGCATATCAAGTACATTATGAAATGTATAAGCATAGACATAGGCATGTGGAAGTATATAATGTCAAACATGATAATGGAAAGTGATCATATAATAATATAACCTAGGTGTATCATGATCAAAGAAACATGTGCCCCCAATGTACGTATGAAGGGAAGGCTCAACATCTACATGTGCATATATCATGTATCTAGGTATGCATGTATCACACTCAAATGAAGAGTGAACATATGTCTATATAGAAAAGGAATGATATATTATCTAATAAAATGGATTAAATAACATACATATAAGAAATAGTATAACTAGGTACATGTTGAATTTGTTTTATATTTTTGAATTTTTTTAATGTTTTTGTATTTTTTATTTTATTTTTTATTTTATTTTTTATTTTTTTGTGATGAAGGAAAATTTTAACTAATTATCTCATCTAAGGGATGCTCATCTAGGAGTGATATGAATTCTGAATATGGTATATCGAATGGATGATACCATTGAGGAGAATTTATAGGTGTAATATATGTCACCATGGGCTCTTTGATGTTTTGCATATGTATCATAGGACTTTGTGGTGTCAAAGAGGTAATAGAAGGAGTAGGGTTTCATAGAACCCATAACTTTTTTCTCTATAGTTTATTATAATTATCAATAATAAGAACATGTTTAGTTTTTTTGGATAACTGAGTATGTTGTGTAATAGTAGGTGAGGATTCCATGGAATCTATTGTGTATCTCTAATGCAATGGTCTCTCGAGTATGGGCTACTTAGGGAAGGGGATTGCATGTTACTTACCCTTTTTAAAATGATTAACCTTAGTAGGTTTGATAATTAGTTTCCTTGAAATAAATTATTTTTGTTAAGTAAATGTTTATATGGATTTCAGGAACTGTGACTGATCTATTACTATGAATGTATTTAACACACACATGTACTATGCAAGGTACTATGTTGAGTTTATGTATTCAAGGTTGTCCCAATAAAATATCAAAGACTATTATATGTGGTATAACTAATAATTTAGTTTTATACACCCTATTCTAGCCACAAATGGATTCTAACTTGGCTTTAAATTGATTTCCACCAAACATTGCAAATTAAGCTTAAAAATCACTAAATATACTAATTTTATCTACACATCAAACATTAGTGCTCAGAATCATGTTGAGGCATCCTTATTTTGGGTATTATACCATATACAATAATAAGATCTCATAGATTCATCTTTAGTCACCTTGTGACATAACAACTAGTAGTTTAGCCTTTGGACCCATTAAGTGGGGCACTCGAACAATTCCTAAAATGCTAAAATGCTAAGTAGAATGAATAAAATAATTAAATTAAATTAAATTATTAGATAAATAATCCATTTGAAATTAATGAATATCTAAAAATGGAAATTCAAAAATATAAAAATATCAAGCTTCTTCATCACTGCTTTTGTGAGTTGTCAAGCACTCATAAAATATCTAACAAATATCTAGATTTGTGAGCCATGCCTATTAATTAAAAATATTAATTTCATGTCCCCTCCTTAACTCAACTAGGGTTAGCCTTAACTCACCTAGGATTAGTTTAAACTCAACTATAGCTAGTTCTAACCTAAATACACTTAGGTGATAGTTAACTTTGGAGGCTATAAATAGAATGCCTCAACTATTGATCTTTAATCTTTTGATGTGCAATTTTATTATGCCAAAATACCTCCAAAAATATTTATTTTAGTGTTACCATGCCCATTTTCCAAGCCAAATCAAGCCAAACTAAGGTGCCAAGGAGAGGTGGAGTAATGGAGGTTCATTGACAAATATTTCTTAAGCACATAGCTGAGCAAGCCAACTCCATCAAAAAATCAAATTTGGAGCTACAAGGATGATAAAATGGAGTTTCTCTTTTATTTTCTAGTTGTGTTTTAATTGTGTTCTTGTTACTTATGCTTACCCTAGTGTCTAGGTTAAAGGCGTTAGTTTTTCATGTGTTTATTTTGATTTGATTTTCTTGACTAACACCATATTAATCTCCCCTATTTGATTCTTTGATCACATTAATGGCATGCCCCGTGGGACCTACACCCCACTAAGTTATTCCCATTGAATTTTAGGACCTTAAAAGTGAAAATTGAAAGCTCATGAACATTACATAAGAAGATGCAATATTACTCTATGGAGTTGTATTTTTTCACCTAGTAAATGTGGTATTGCACTATAGAGTTATGATATTGTAGTTGTATTATTACATTGTGTAAATGTGTTTTTACCTCTAAATAGTTAGTTTTACACTTGAAACTATAGTTTTGCATAGTTAACATTCATTCTACATTATAGTTGTGATATTGACCTCGCAATATGTGTTATTGCACTTGTAATAAGTGTTATTGCATTTGAAATATGTGTTATTACATCGTTAAAACTTCTTTTTCCACATAGCTATGGTATTTATTTTTCAATATGCATTATGGACTAGAAATTGGTGGTTTTACACTTTTGACATGTGGTTTTGCTTTGATAGTTTGTTTTACATGGTAAAATGTAATTTCAAAGGGTGTTATGTAGTATTGACCTTGAGATATGTGGTATTACTTTATATAAATGTGATTTTTCATTAAATGTATGTTTTGTAGGGAAGTGTGGTATTACACTATGAAGTTGCATTATTATCGTAGCAAGTTATGGTATCGCACTATGTAGTTGTGGTTTTGCTTTAACCATCTATTTTATAGGTAGATGCAATTTTGACTAATGATTTATGGTTTTATAAGAAAATTTATGGTTTTACTCTATAGATCTATAGTATTTCACTATGTGAAAAACACAAAAAACCTAAGAGGTAAATTTCAATTATTTTTTGCCCATTTAATTTTTAGATTCTAAGTAAGAGGACCCCCTAACACTTTTTGTAGGACCCAAAAGTCAAGGAAAGACATTTTTAACATTTTAACGGTTTAAATCACATTTATATTTAGTGCTTAAAATCATTTTAGTTTCTTTATTTTCTTTTTTTTTAAAGTTCACAACTCAAACAAAGCCAAGGGGCTAAAATTTCACATCATATTTCATTTGGGATTTTAAGAATGAACACAAACTTAGACTAAATACTCGTACAAGCTTACTTGTTTATCATTTTACTTGTTATTTATGTTCTTTTTACAAAATTAACTTGGCATGTGTGTTCTCCCCCCCAATCCCCTTTAGGGAACTCAGGCGACTAAAAATGCTTTGTCCTTTGCTTTTTCTCATTTAGTCCAAGCATAGAAGGAATGTTGCTAAAGCACTCCCAAAAATCAAAATAATTCAGATGATCCTATAATGACCTTAAAGTCCTTTTATCTTACTTTCTTGCATTTTGGCTTGTGGGTGGGAGTTGATAGCCTCCCCACAAGTATTTTTTTAAGGGAAGCTTTGACCTAGAAATTCATCTTCTAGCATTATTTCAACCCTACTCTATGATAGGGTATATAAATTAGGGCACGGATACTATGATTGCCAAGGGGTTGAATGGCTAGCCTCTTCAATCTTAATGAAAACCTAAGTCAGGTATAACTAACTAGAGGATTCCACTAAGAAGTACATAGATGGAATCACTATGCAAAGTAATAGACCCTTGAATAGTAAATTATCTAGTATGAACTCAATTGACATGATTGCATATCTAGTGTTAACCACACTTGGGACCATCTAAACATACAAAACTTATAGTTTTATACAAACCCCTTTTTTTGTGGATATATTGTTACTGTAGATTAAGTAGCCTAAAGTTTCATGTCATCATATAAAATCTTGAGAGAAGAGGGGAACTAAAAACCATATTTTTCATATGTATCTAAATTTTTGGATTAAAAAACATTATTTCCTCTCAAGAGCAAGTATACAGATGGAATTTGACAATATGAACCCACCTTGTCAATTTTTAGGGTTAGGATGATACACTTAGGTGTTGTTATTTTTCCTTTTTACTTGTATTATTGTGAGTCAAAACTATTTGTTTGTAAAAATATGTCCAAATTCAAGTCATTTTTATACACCCACTTATTTCCCAAAGAGTTTTTATGCCTTTTGTTTGATGCCACACTTTGCCTTGAAAATTTACAAAACTTTTGTGTGTGTGTCACTTATTTTAAAGGGGTATTATTATGCTACCCATTTCATTCCAAGTCTTTACCATAGAGTTTTTTAAACAAAACCATTTGTCATATCTTTTGAGTGAGATAGCATCATTACACTACTCACATTGTTTCAAAGACCTTTGCCTTGTGTCTAATCAATTTCAAAACTATGTGCCTTTTTTCTCTATACTTGGTACCATTATGTCATTCATTTTTGCCTAAAATGTCATGTATTTGAGGAAACAAAGCCTTATAAAACAATTTCAAATTTGGTCTTATGAAGTTTTGATTCAAACATTGATTGGTTTATGCCTCTGCTTCACATAATTTTAGCTTAGAATTTTACCTCTCACTTTTGGATTGTGCAACTCAAGATAATTCCTTACGTATTTTGATGATATTTATGCCTAGATTTTAGAAGTGGTCTATCTTTAATGTGTCTCACATATATTTTATTGCTTAGGATTCAAGTCAAAACTCTCTTTCCAAATATACCCTTAAGCATGGTTAGTTTACATTTTATTCTAGATCATCACTGGGGCTTGAATGTTTTACTCCTCATCCTTATTTTGGCCTAATTAGAATTGATTTTCCAAATTAGTTTTATGTATATGCCTAAATTATAATGTCTTTTTCCAAAGGTTATGTTTGTGTTTGAATTCAAATGCCTAGTTTGAGTCTAAGTGTTTCAAATTGTTAGATTAATTATCTTACCTTTTAGACCTAGTTTTTTCCAAGTCTAGCTTTTGTGTTGTTCCAAAAGACCTAGCATCTTACCTCTTTGTTTTAGACATAGTTGTTTTAATCCTATCTTTGTTCCTTGTCCCCAAATACCTATCAACCTTTTCCATTTTTAAACCTAGATTAGAGTTATTTTAAACACTTTTTACCAAGATTGGATTTTAAATTTGTATTTTCACTTGATGATTTATATGAGATACTTGATGTTAGACCTTGATAATGTTTTGGACCAAGTTTATCATTGACCTTTTTAGAGAATAGCTCCATTCATATATGAAGTGTACCTTTAAAGACCAATTTTACCATTTGGCCCAAGTTTGGACCATTTTCCATTTAGACCTAGTTTTAAAGACTTTGTAGAAATCTAGGCCTTTTTTTAGCAACATTAATCATTGATTTGTATATGTCTCATTACACTTGTAGTGGAGCCATGTACAATCTAGGTTACAATAACATAGTCACAAATAATAATTTTATTTAAGACCCATATGGCGATGATTTAGTCTGTGAGATGGACCTGTATCCTCCTTACACTACTCAATATGTGGAACAAAGTCAAGATCCATTAGCACATTACTTGGTTAACACACCTTCATATTTAAAATAGGATCATGATAAAATAATGTAATATATCACTAGTGTGCCATCAGTTAGGAATAAGTACAAGACTCATCATGCTATGTTATAATGTTGTTGGCATATGACCCAAACCTATTTGATCATAATTTTCTTGAAAATAAGGATGAGGTTTTAGTCATATCCATGGAGGTAGGGGCCAAGTTTCCAACAAACTTCCCCCATAAAAACCTACCTAAACTAGTTTGAGTGCCCCTCAATATGCCTTATACCCAAAATATAGAATAGACCTCTACTAGTTATCCTCAAGCACTCATGTTAGTTTTGTACCAAGACCCAAATATGCTTACAAGAGGAAAAATCCCCATGGAGGACCAATTTTCACAAATTAAACAAGCATATCAAACCTACCTAAACTTAAAACAAAATTTTAATGCCATGGCCATATCGAATAATCCATTCATAGATTTAACTCCTTTAATAAGAATGTTAATTAATTCAACAGGTCAAGATAATTAGGGTGTAGACCCATTTTCCCAAAGTACTTCAGTAAGTGACATGATCAATGTTCCATTTATTGAAGATGTGATGGTGGAATCTATGTAGAGTAATGTGCCAGATAACATGTAAGTGTCTTCTACTCTAGGCCAAAGTGGTTTAAATACACTAACCAATAGTTTGCAACAACAAGTTCCTTTATTTCATACAATAAGTGTTTCACAATAGCAAGGGGAAAATAAATCCTACTTCCCAACCATAAAAGGTTGCTTCTAATCCTCAACTAGTTTCTTCTTTAAGAACACAACCACAAGGAGTAAGTAGCAAAGCATTGGCCAATGCCTTGCCTCAATAACAAGTGATAAAAGTTATCCCACCTCAATAGGTGATGACTAATATTCCATGATAATAGGCATAGTCTAGTCTACCACCATAATAGAGGCATAACCATATACCACCCCAATAGGAAGCAACAAATGCTCCACCTTAATGGGTAGTGACAAACATATCTCAATAGTCATAGACCAATATACATCTACAATCTCAAAAATTATCTAATCAACAATGTATTTATATTGGTCAAAGATAAATTTCAAACATACAACAAGAATCTACTTCACAATAGGTGTTTTCATAAAAGAAGAGGTACTATTGTTTAATAAGTACCAATTAGGCAATAATTGCCTTTTACTCAACACATGTTATAGATCCAAAGATAGGGCCTTGGCCTACAACAAGTTCCCTTTATTCAGCTAGGTTCTACCAGTTGGCATTAAGTCCTTACTCAACCTCAGTAGGCACAGTATAGTTTGCAAATCCATATCCTTCCATTTCATCCATAATTCCCACAAACCCAAGGCTATATATTGAACCTAAACTAGAATATCTATCAACAGTGTGTGTAATTTCAACAACTACATCCCAATCTATGTATGCATATTCTTGGTCATTTCACCCATCAAACCAACATTATGCAGTAAACCATACC
Organism: Torreya grandis; assembly: GCA_037957365.1. Classification (NCBI taxonomy): domain Eukaryota; kingdom Viridiplantae; phylum Streptophyta; class Pinopsida; order Cupressales; family Taxaceae; genus Torreya; species Torreya grandis. Next base: position 3,364,316 of record JARHVA010000287.1, on the reverse strand, counting down.
TCTATTATACCTTGGTCAAGGTAATCCACCTTTGACTACCTAACCACCACCTTAGCCAAAGGTACCATCTAGTTTTTTGGCCTAAGAATTATAGTAAATGAAGGATGCAATTTCCACCATTTAATTAGGAAATTAGACCAATAAATTTAATTTAGATGACTTGTGTTCATATCCATTTAACATGGAGTATCTTCAGATGCCATTTTCTCTAGGCTATGAACCACCAAAATTTGACAAGTACAAAGGTAAAGGAGAACCTAAAGCCCATTTGACATATTTATTTATCACTTTCCAACTAGTGTCTTACAGTGACATTTACCTACTTCTTTTATTTCCCCAAATTCTATTTGGATAGGGTTTGGAGTGGTTCCTTAAATTGCTAAAAAAATCACTATCTAATTTTGATGATCTTTCAAACAAGTTTGTGTAGCACTTCTCCTATAATATCAAGTATGATATTTCATTAGTAGATTTGACTCAAGCTAAGCATAAATTTGGTGAAATATTTTCCATCTACCTAAAAAAATAAAGAGTACTTTATATTCACTTCACCTATAGCTTACTAGATAAATAATTGGCCACTATATTTACTAAAAATTTGCACAATGAGATATCCTATCATCTAGAGCTTCATTATGTGCATACATTTAAAAATATTATTGAGAAAGTATTACAGAGTGAAAAGGTCCTTATTAAAAAAAGGATTATCAATTTAACCTCCTTAAACCTAAATTAGAACCAAAACTAAGATGTAGGCCTAAGTCAGAACCCTAACCAGGTCCAAACACAAGCATTTGCACTAATGAAAGCTAGAAACTATGAGAAATACAAATAATACAACCACAACAAGAAATTTTTTGGTAATGTATTAACTAAGTCATGTCATATCCAAATGGTGCAATCACCATTTTGTAATCCTATACTTCAAATATAGCTTATTCCTAATCAGCAATCTAATCAATAAGTGTGGCCCATGTAGTAACCTAGACTAGCTCCTCAAACATAACAGCCATTAGCTTTTCAAACCCCTCCTCTAATAATAAGACCCACTCATAGAGTCTTCACCAACCTTGGTGAGCCCATTGAATTAGTGTTTTACAATCTAGTCATGGCCAACATGATTAGGTGGCCAATCCCAAAGCACTATCCTAAGGGCATACCATATCTAAACTAATATAGAGAGCATGAGTTCTATGAATAGCATATGTTTTAATGAATTTTTGCTTATAATTCAAAAAGAGAAGAAGAAACTAAATATAGGTATGGTTAAAAAACCTGTTTGATTATGCATGCATTTAATCAGATGATTATGAAAATTCCTCTTTGGCTTGGGAAGATGCCCTACAAATAAGACATCACTAAGGCAAATGGTTGGTTAGATAGATAGATGAGTAGAATGCCTAGTGCTAACTAGATCCAAAAAGCAAGAGCTTCCTTGGGGGTTATCAATCCACACATTTTTAAAAATGAAGATTATAAATATAATGATAAAATGCTTACATCAATAATCAAAAGATACTAAAATTGAATACAAGAGATGTTTGTTAAAGAAATAGACTAAAGATGACTAATATAGTAATAACCAAGTCAATACTAGTGATAAGTGGCTCAAGTCTATTTCATAAAATCAGGTAGGGGTCTATGAACAGGTAGGGACATAGAGAATTATATTAGGTTAAGGGTAGGTAGGTGGAAATAACTTGTTATTTATTACCATAATGACTATCATAAATTGAGGTGACTATCAATAGTTGAGGTGACCATTAGAGGTCAAGGTGATTATTTATGGTTAGACACACCATCAGTGATAGAGGTAATCATTGGTGGTTACTGTGTGTAGGTATAGATTGGTAAATATCTAGTTGATGGGATCACAAATTTAGATTCTACGAGATAGGTTGGTGCTAGGCTGATTATTAAATAAAAATAAAGTAAATAAATATTAGAAAACAAATACTTAGCTTGCAAGAGGTTGATTTAGTGATTAATAGAGGTGTTTGGCCTGTTGGTGGATTTCGGTATGATTCTAATAGAGCAATGGTAATTTATGCTTTGGTGGAGTGGTGGAAATAAGTTGGATCTCTAATGTGATGGCTAGATCACTATATCATTGATGATGATTGACCTAAAAAAAAGAAATTCTGGATACACAAGCTCTTGATAACAATTATAGATGGATTTCACCTCCCTGCTCCTCTCTTTTTATAGTCATAAGTAAGAGGTTTAAGTTAATGTTCAATAAAATTTAATTGGCTCTTCTAATTTTAACTCACTCATACATGAATCCACACACAGATGAGGATAAATTGAATTTAAAAAATAAGTAAGGTAACTTACATGTTGTTGATTAAGGAAGTGAACCCTGACCATCGATGGTCAAGGTGACTGTCAATGGTCATCTTGATCATCGGCAGTCGAGGGCCAAGGCAAAGAGTGGGTAAAGGGGTAGGTTAAGTTAGTTTTTAAAATTAACCATGGTTAATCTTGGCTAGGGGTGAAAGGGTTAAATTGGTCCCAAAGGGGTCTTAAGGCACTCTAAGGGAATTTTGACATTTGAAATCATGGTGTGCAGATTTTTGGTGTCTACATTTTTCCCATTTTTGTTATATGGCTTTGAATCAACAAGCTACAAAATAAAAACTAATTTTTGGTTGAAGGTCTGGTTGCCCCAAGCATGAGAGGAGGTGTTCCCCATCAAATCAAAAGTTGATGAGGTAAAATAAAATAAAGTGTGAGTTTGATAAGGTGGATAAAGGTGATGACATAGGTGGATTTCATGAAGGTCGGTGATAAGTTAGGTACTGAAGCACAAACATGTGCATAAAGTGTGAAAAAAGTTGTGATAGCCAAGATTATACATAGACTAAGTTTCCATAGTTGGTAAAAATAAAGGTTAATTCTAGAAGGACAAGTGATAAGTGGATTGTGTGACCTCATTTAGGCATGGTGGTTGGGTACACTCGCAAGTCTCCTAAGCAATGTCTATGTTTTAATGGGTATCTAAGGTAAGAAGTACTCTTAAGGAAAACACAAACTAGTAAAATTTCTTAGGTATCTAAGGTAGCAAGTGTTCTTGAGAAGACATAAGTGAGTTAGGTAAGTGTGAGGTGGTGAAAGTTCAAAAAAGTGGTCAACATGGCAATACTATCATTACAATCAAAGGACCAAGTAAAAGTCATCACAAAATATGTGTTAGTTGGGCCAAAATAGACCAATGATAAGATGATGAAGTGGTCAGGTTAGGTGGAAAAGGTAGTCTCTATGGGTGGGTTGTTGATGAGTTATGTACTAATAAACATTATCAAAGAGATAACTTGGTAAAATGGGAAGACCCTGATCATCGATGGTCACAGGGCCAAAGCATGATCATCGATGGTCACCCTAATCATTGATGGTTAGGGTGAAAACCCTAAAAGTCTAGTGGTTAAAAGTAAAAAATTAATGTCATTTCACTCATAGTAAATTGTTGACCTGGATCTCTAGCAATTGGCGAGTTGGGAAAAAGTATTGTTGATGGTGATAGTTCAAGATCTAATAGGTGGGTAGACAGAGGAGACAAATGTAGGATGCAGGGTGAGCACAAGTGAGGAAGGGGATGGGAAAGTCCATGGCTTACTCCTAAATGATGGTCAATAAATGATGTAGGTGGTTCTCTAACATTGATATATGTAGTTGTCAATTATAAATCTATATTTAATTTGAAAGTGTAGGTGATTGGTGGGTAGAGTTTGACCTAACTATGCCCTAAGTAGGGTTTTAGGGTTAGAGGATTAAGTTTGTGGGTAAATTTTGAAATTGATAGGGTGGGGTAGGCTAACTATGGTAAGTATAGGTATTAGGCTAAAATTTATAAGAGATTAGGGTTGTTTGGGTGGTTGATAGGTAGGTTAGGCCTGGGGATGTTTCGATCAATGGAACACCCACAGTGATCATCGATGGTCAGGGCTAACCATCCATGGCCAATGTCCAAAAAGTGGTGGACATCTGACCATTAGTGGTCACCATGACCATAGGTGTTAACCTAGTGTATAAAATGGTGGTTGATTTTTTGAAAATTTCTTAAGGCATATAAGATTCTAATTGCTTGGTGTAGGGTGACCCTATATGTGTTAGGGTTTATAGATAAGGTAAGAGGGTAGTACAAGCACTAGTTAAATGGGTAAGATGGGTTAACTAAGTGTGTATGCTTAATGAATTATGTAGGTATGGGAGTAGATTCAAATGCATGATCTGGTGTTGTGTATCTTTATTGAGATTTACTAGGGGATGACTTTAGTAGATTGGGAACACATTGAGGAGGTTGGCCTAGGAGCAATGAAGCATGATCAACATATGCCTTATGATACATCTATTATCATGGCCCTCATCAAGAGATGGGATCCATCTATGAACATGTTCTTGCTACCCACTAGTGAGCTCATGATCCTACCATAGGATATGCACTAGATTACATAGTTACCCCTGTGAGGCAAGTTGATATACCACATAGAGTAGGAGTGAGATAGTCTATTAGATATTTTATATGGAGATGATAAGGACCATGTCATATGGCATGATGGGGGCTTTAGTTACTCTATACTCTATAGAGGGTGAGGGACAGGAGGATATTAATGACAATGATGATGATGTTAGTTTCATGTTTTATCATTATTGAACCAAATAGTAAGATATTTCCATACTTTCTACTAGGGGTGATGGTTGAGTCATTATTAGGGTGGACAATATTCAATTGGGTACTTATTCTCTTAGTACAAATATATAAGGACCTATGGGGGTTCAGGGCCCATAGGAGGTATGGCATCAGTGTGAGTATGGTTCTACACTATTGGGCTTATGATATGTGTAAATTGAGTTTTTAATTAGATTCATGTGGTGGAGAGGTAACTTTTTTTCTTTAGGTGTAGGGGGAGGTGCACACGATGTAGATTGGTTCAAGGGTGTACTAGGTGCATTGGTGATCGATGACATTATCTAGAGACCCTATGTCTAGTTTCTAATATGGCCTAGCTATATGAGGTAGACCTTATCTCTATATTTTTATAGATGGATATTCAGTTGGTAGGATGGGGAGGTGTAGCTTATCCCATTTGATAGGGTGTGTAGATAGTTTGGCCTAGTTTAGGGTATTCTAGGTGCATTCCTCAGATATAAGTGTGAGGACTCAAAGATTCTACTTCCTAAGCCATATCTAGTACCAACTTTGCTTAGTCATAAGGAGCTACTACCCAAGCCACAAATATATGGCATTAGCTTTGCAAAGGGTTACATGGAATGGTACTAGGCTTCATATATAGTGGCAGATTTTGGTGATGGTGATGGTGGTAAGATACCAATAAATGTAGACCCGATTAGGAGAGGGGGTTAGAAGGTACTAGTATAGGGGGGCTAGCCCTAATGGATAAGTAGGAGTGATGTTATTAATTGCATAGGCATAGGTCACAGTATTATAGGGGAAAGTGGCTACATTATAGGGTTAGCTAACAATTGTGATAGGTGAGAAGGACCAGGCTAAAGCTACACTAGCCTACATCACCTAGGAGTAAGATGCTTTGAGATAGGCCAGAGGAGAAGTAGCATCACTAGATAGTCTAGTAGGGACCATTGATATGCAAAGGTACATAACCACTATACAAGAGTTGTAGTACTATGAGTTTATAATCTTCACTCACTACCTAGTAGAGCCTTGATAAGGCAAGTACAGAGCTAGCTTGGTAGGTAGTGCTAGTGTGGCTACTCCAAGTTCATGGGACACATCTGTAATTAAATAGATAGGTATATTTGGGGGGCAGGTAGGTATTATAGGGGGGCAAGCACCAAGATGTAGTATTAATCTAGGAGATAGTAGTGCCCCTAGGGCATAGAGAGGACATGGTTATGACATATTATATTGTGTTGTATATCATTTGTATTCTAACCTATGAGCTGATGCGATGAGATTTACATTTTGAGAGGGAGAGACATGTATATTTTTTCACATTATGATGTCATTTCACTCATGAGTTATATATATGGTATTTGTTTATTGTTCATGATTTATGGTTTGCTTTGATATTAATATGTATGATGTGATTTTTATATTGATCATGGATTATGCTTATGTTACAGATGATAGACATTGATGTAGAGTCACCTAGCTAGGCATGAGATGGCTTTTAGTTATATCCAGGCTTCATATTTGCTTATGGCATGCTAAATTTTAATGAGTATATGCTTCATTATTTAGATTTAGACATGTGATGAAAAATGGTTGATTGTGTTATTACTTATGGATGCTATGATGTTATTATGCTTATTATGGTTATGATTATGGTTATGCATTTACTTATGACACATGTGCATATGCTTGGGATATTATGGTTGTTATTTTTCTTAGGGTAAAGCACATGAGGTAAGTTAACTAACAATTCTAGATGGGAGAATAGAGAATATAATCAAGAGATAAATGCCTTAGTGAAAATATCAACTAGTCATGATAGGATAGGAAGAGGACATGCTACTTCTTCTTTGACAAGGACTAAAACAAAACTAAATTTGGATTGGCTTGATGAATATAAGCCCTTTAAATGCTTCACATTAGTAGTCATTAGTTGGTTAAAAAGGTGTCTTGACTACATAATGTCATGTAAGCTCAAAATCCCTTGATTATAGTGTATAGAGGGGGAATGGATGAAAATAGAAATTTCATGTAAGGCTAGCATGCCTCTTCTGTAGGTGTCTAAAGAGTTAGTATAAATAAGTCTATATCATAAAAAGTATAGACTGATCGATGTGGGAATTCTAATAATGAAAGATGATTGTAGCTTTCAAAGTTAGTTTGATTTTGAGAGTCAATTGCAAGTTTTAAAGTTATATTGATTTTGTCATTTCTTGATCATGGGTCTTTTGCTTATTTCCTTAGAAGGTTCAAGGAAGTTGATCGATGTAGGAAGCTTCTAAGAAATTATTTGCTTTGATAAATGCTTTACTCATCCATCCTTCGAAGGAGTGGTCTAAGTTTGTGTACTTTATTTAATCCTTTTGATAGTTTTCCTTCAAGGGAATAGTCCACCTTGTGTTGAATAATTTTAAATATGTTTTCAATGGTTGTCTCAAGGGAGAAGTCTACATATGCTAGGAATGACCCATGATTACTATTGGTTGGGATTTTGCTTTGTTTGATTTTTGCTTGACATAGACTTGTTTATATAAGCTTAAGGGGTTCACCTTTATGAAGGCAAAACTAAAAGCACAAAGAGGTTGAGTAGGTGTAAATAGGTCTAGGTGACATCAATCATGGGAATCCATCATGAAAAAAGGGTTGAAAGTACCATGAGAATCATGCCATGGCTAGAACCATTATACCCATTATTTAATATTAGAATATGACTATTATTGATAATCACATGATTCAGTTTTAATTACTTACCCTTAAAATGTTGTGATGGATATGGTTAAAAGCAAGGGATGAGCTTAAGTTAAAATAAAAGGTGAACTTGATATTTTTTAACATAAGAATGGATGCAAATGCGAAGCATTAAGGGGCTCAAGTTATGGGTTTCCTTCAAGAGAGGATAATTGGTAAGCTTATGATCCATAATTATGGGTTATGATATAGGTTCCAAGATAATTTAAAGCAAACTTTCCTTGCTTGCTTTTCTCCATAGTGGTAACATGTTGATTTTCCTTTAGGACAAGGTCTCTAATGTTGAATTCTCACACTCTAAGGTGTTTGTTATAGGCACGCTTGACATGATCTTGATAGATATGAAGATAGGTAAGGGTTTATAAGTGATGCTCTTCAAGTAACTCAAACTAAGATAAATGGTGCTAACGATAATCGTCCTCAAAAATTATATCTTGCAAAGATATGCAAAGAGAAGGTATTTGGACTTTAAAAGGTAAGAATGCCTCTGCTCCAACAACAAGAGAGAAAGGGGTAACACCCATAGGAGTTTTAATTCTAGTATTATATACCCATAAGGTGAAAGGGATGTATGAATGCTAATCTCAACTAGATATACTGACCATTTTAGTTAGCATGTTGTTAATATTTTTATTAGAGGCCTCAACCTATCCATTTGCTTAAGGGTGATAGGGTGAGGATAAGCTTAACTTAATGCCAAATTCATTACATAGACATTGGAATTATTTGTTCTTAAAATATTTACCATTTTCAGTGCTAATCTTGTGAGGAACACTAAAGTGATAGATGATGTGATGGTTGATAAAGTCGATAATCTTCTCTACTTTGGTTGAGACTAAAGGAATAGCTTCTACTCATTTGGTAAAATATTCAGTTGTAGTGAGGATATATTGGTTTCACTATTAAAAATGGGGATTAATTTCACTAATAAGGTCCAGACACCATTGTGAAAAGGGTTAAAAATTGGTGGAAACATGAAAACTATGGCTAGGTACATGATGAAAATTATCATGCTGTTGACACTTAACACACTTTTTCACATAATCATAATAGTCTTATTTAAGGGTAGGATATTAATAGCCAAGGTGAATGATGTATTTAGCTATAGAGATGCCACTAAAGTCTCTCCCATAGATATTATCATGCATTTCTTTGATAGTGTGAGAGGTTTCATGGTTACATAGGTAGTAAAAGAGGAGACCATCAAAGCCATGTTTGTAAATAATTCCCTCCATGATTGTATAACATGAGGTACTCTAGATAAAATCTCTTCAAGCATTCTTGTAAACCCTAGAAGGAATGATGGCAAGGTTGAGATAGTTGAAGGTCTGTTGATACCAAAGGTCAGGTTGGGTCTCCTCCACATTGAAGATGGTAGGAGAATATAGTTTGACATAGGAAGGCTAGGTAATTATATGGATAACAATAGATAGCTTAGAGTCAGAAGGTCTTGATGGGATTTGAGAGGTGGGGGAAGCTATGGTATCAGTGAACTTATTGGTAAATCATGGGGTTGACTAGATATAATAGTGTTTAAATAATGCTAAGAGTTCATCAACTAACTATTTATACTATTGAAAAACATAATCCTTAAATTGGTAAGAGCCATTTATTTTATTTAACAAAAGTCATGAGTCACCAAATATGTTGATCATTTTGACTCCTAGGGCTAACATAGTCTGAAAGCCTATGACTAGGGCTTCGTACTCAGCTATATTATTGGTACTTTCAAAATCAAGATTGAAGGACAAAGAAAGAGGTTCACCATCAAAGGGAATAAGGATGATACCATCTCTCCCACCATCTTTACATTTTGATCTATCAAAGAACATGGTGACTTGATAGGTGAAGTCTGCTTGAGAGAGGGTCGTAATGGACTCATCAAGAAACTCAAGAGGAGGAGGTTGGTTATCTTCTAATGGTCTTCAGCCAATTGGTTGGTAATGAATTTCCCCTTAATTTATTTTTAATAAAGGAAATCAAGGTCAAACTCTGATAAAATCATGAGCCATTTGGCCATGCACTATTTTTGGTATGGCTTGGAGTACATGTGCTTGAATGGGTCAGTATTGGTTATGACATAAGTTTTGTGGTTAAGAAGGTAATAGAGAAGCTTAGTGGCCATGAAGATTAAAGATAAGTATATTTTATCAATATGGGTGTATCAAGTCCCCTACTCTACAAGTGTGTGGCTAATATAGTAGATAGCTTACTCTCTATGTTATTAATCTTGATGAATAAGCATTGTCCCTAGGGAGTGGTCAGTGGTAGAGATATACAGGTAGAAAAATTGGTCATCCTTAGGAGGGGTGAGGATAGGTGGAGATAAAAGATATTGTTTGAATGAATCAAAGGCTTTTTGATAGTCATTAGTCTACTTGAAAGACACATCCTTCTTCAAAAGGTGGTGGAAGGGTTGGCATCGGTCCAAAAGTGAGGAGATAAAGTGATGAATGGATTGGAGTTTCCCCTATAAAATATGGAGTTACTTGAGGTTGATTTGAGGAATCATGTTGAGGATGGAATTTATTTTGGCTAGATTGACCTCTATTTTCTAAACGTAGATAATAAAACCAAGAATATTTATTGATAAGACCCCAAAAATGCACTTCTTGGGATTAAGGAAGACATGGTAATGGATAAGGCACTCAAAGATGATCTTGAGAATAGCTAAATTATCCTTTCAAAGTTTATATTTTTTGAGGTCATCCAAATATTCCTCTATAATATTATGGATAAGGTTATGGAAGATATAATTCATGGCATGTTGGTAGGTTTCACTAGCATTATGTAATCCAAAATGCATGACTTTGTAATAGAAGGTTCCCTATGGGGTGGTGAAGGTGGTCTTGTGTTGATCTTTAAGGGCAATTAGGATCTAATTGTAATCTAATAATCCATCCATGAGAGATAACATCTCATAATTGGCTGTAAGATCAACTAGTTGTTTAATGCTTGGTAGAGGAAAGTTGTCTTATGAAAAGTGAGGTTGAGGTCATGAAAGTCCACATAAATGCATAGTCTCCTTATGGCTTTGGTGATAGGCATGATATTTGATACCTATTAGGGATAGTCAATAGGTTGAATGAAATTGACAAATATAAGACATTAAAGCTCTTATTTGATGAGAAGGGCTATGTAGGGGTGCATGTATCAAATTTTCTTCTTGATAGGCTTGGCATCATAATTGGTGACTATGTTAAGGGTAGAAATGGTAGGGTCAATTCTAAACATGTCACTATAAGACCAAGTAAATGTTATACTATAGTCTTGGAGGAAGGAAGGGAAGTCCCAAAGTTCCATGGAATTTAGTAATTGGCCAATTTTAATAATGTGGGGGATGTCCAAATTTCCCAAGTTAATATCCAAGGTGGATTTGTTCAACATGGTCAAAGTCTCAAGAGGAATGGATTTTTGGATGGAAACATCTGGGGCACCAAGGTAGGTGAGAATGGAATCATCATCCTAGAAATAAATAATATTAATGGTAGGAGATTCATATCCTATCATCTCAAGATGGATCAAAGGGATGTTTACAATTTCCCCTTCTTTTGATAAGTTAGGGGTCCTAAGCTGATGATGTTGATGAAATAAACTTAAGTGGGATGATGTCATCATCTTCACATGCAGGTCGTGGAGAGGTTGGTGAGGAAGGGGTGTCTTCCTCAATAATGGTGATAATAGGTGGTTTGGTTTTCCTTTTAGTGGGTAGAATGAAATTAAGGCCATCTTTCTCATGAGGCTTCCTAGTCTCAATGGAAATCAACTCATATGGGTCATGCTCATATCACCCCAAACCAAATCCTTTTCAAGTGCACTTCTAGAGGTATTTCTTGGAAAATCTCAGTTTGTCTAGATAAGAGAAGCTAAAAGTGAATGGTCAAGGTGAAGAGGAGGTGGTAGATGTGTCAAGTGGTTTGTCCAGTCCCCCATATATGAAATGGGTTTGATAGTGTGAAGGTCTAAAGGGAACAATGGCTCTAATGTTAGGTTCATATCTAAGTTGGTGGTCAAGTTTCCTATACTCTTGGGGAATAAGGAAAACATCAATGGAAAAGAGGTGATATTCCCTCGGTGAAAGATATTAGAATGTGGATTCTAAGTGGTCTAAGGTAGGGATCTGATCAGAGGGGATGGATGAGTTGGTTGATGCCTCATTGGTAGAAGGAGGTAGGACTTCCTTTGTTGTGGTGGGAGTTTTGTCTTTGGTTAAGGAGGGTGTGCTAGATGGAGGTAAGAGGATGTCATTAGGGTGGTCAGTCATGTTGCATGTCAAGAAGGGACTTGGGTTAGCTTGGATGGTGATGACCTAACCTTCATGCTCAATTTTGATACAATGATGAAGGGTAAAGGGGATGAAACCCATGGAATGAATCCAAGGTCATCCTAGAAAAACATTGTAAATTTTCCCTCCACTATGTAAAATATTTTGGGGATCATGCAAGGTCTTAAATAGATATGAAGGACAATAGTCCCCAAGGTAGTGGTCATGGTTTCATTAGAAGATTGAAGGATGACTGATGTTTTGGACATAACATTGTCTGATAGGTTGAGTTGATTATAGTCATGAGAGGAGATGATATTAATACTAGATCCTCCATCAATCATGACCCATTTGATGTGATTTTGGTTGATGTAACTAGTAATAAAGAGAGGGGGATCTAGGTTATTAAGATGGATAAAAGGTATTTTTGAATCCTTAAAGGTGATAAGGTTGGAAATTTGGAGAGCACTGATAAAGGCTATAAGAGGTTGGGAGTCTCTAGGTTATACCTCTACCAATTTCAATGGCTCAATAATTACTTGGTGATGATGAGGTTAAGTAGTAATCAACTCATATAAGCTTATCTTTTATAGGGTTTGGTGAAGATGTTTGAGCACCACTCTCTTGATGTATCCAAAGGGGTTGGATTAGGAAGCACCTAAGATAGATACCTTGGGTTTGGATGAAGGTGAATATGTTTGATTTTGGCTTGGTTGAGAGGTAGAACATGGGTATGTCTATGGAATGGACACTTTGGCCTTCCCCTTATCCTTTTGTTATGCTCTTATGACCATGTGGATGGTATGGATAGAGGGAGGAATTGGGGTAGGAGAGTTATTTGGTTCCTCATCACTTTGAGGTGAGAGTGGATAAATAGGTAGGTTTTGGCTAGTGGTTGTTGGTTATTGGATTGGTAATGGGCCCATGGGAGGTTCTTCCAGTAATAGATCATCCTCATCATAGATTTTATGGATAATGTTTTGGAGAGCCCTAAAGTTATCCATGTCATGGCTTAGTGTCCTATAATAGGGGCAAACTTGGTAGTTATTATACCAAATGGGTTTTAAATTGAGAAGGTTGAATGGCTTGATATGGGGTAAGGTCAATAAAGAAGCTTGTAATAACCTTTGTAAAATGGTAGAGTAGGATTCAGCTAAAGATGGAGAGGGTTTAGGGATTTTAGTCTTGGTTGGTAAGGTGGAAACCCTTTTGGGAGGGGGTTTGGTGGTGGAAGGTTTGGGTAAGGTGGTATGTTTGGTTGGTGGTTTTGGTTTTGTTAAGGTGGATTTTGATAAAGTAGAGGTAAGAAGTTTCAAGGTAGGTAACTTGGTCATTACTAGTTCAGTGATGTAAACACCAAAAGTATGTCTCAATGTGTGCATAACTCCATGTGTTAAAACTCCCCTAAACCCATTTCAATAATAAATAATCTCCCTAACCCATATTTATACCCCTCACACATTTAATTAATTTAATTTAAAATACTTAATTAAGTTAATTAAAAACCCCCTTTACCACCTTACCTAGCCACCTCACCCTATGACTAATTCCCCTGTGATGAGTCACCTTAAGACCTGGTCACCTCATCCTAACTACCTAAGACTTATTCCCACTCCCAAACTAAATTCCTAATTAACTACCTCCTTTCTAACCTCTTATTTTTACCATTTCATAATGGGTGTCACACTTGGCATGAACAAAAATAGAAAATAGGCCAAAAATAGTAAGGTTTAGTTATTCTAGGGCCACCAACATTGATCAACCCATGGTCAACATTGGCAAGATTGTTGATGTCAACAATATAAGCCAAAATCCAACCTAAACTTCAGGTCAACAAAAATTAAGAAAACTAATTCTTACTTGCATTCAAGCTTTGGGCTTTCTATTTTTGACATCCTAGCTTACAACCATCTTGTGTAAGTTAATCATGATTAGAAATTGAGCTTTGGAAGATCAACAGTACCTATTTGTTCTCTCTATTTAGGCATTCAGGTTTTGACTCCCTATTAGAGATCATCAATCTAGCATATATCATGTGATAACCACAACTAAGTACATCACTTATAATGTAGGTCTTTTAAACATTTATTCTGTTATTTCTTTACATATACTCTACATTACTTTATGCATTTTTGATCGAACCCCTGTGAGGGAGTTACAAAGCTTCCTTGCTTGTTTCCCCTTAACTTGACATACCAAACCTCTGACCAAACCTATCCAAGCCATAATCTCTCTCTCATAACTCTCCTAACCTCCTTGACCTAATCTAAACCATTTCCCAGACCCAAAAAGGCCTTCTACAAGCTCCTAGTTATTTGTTTCCCCTATTGATCTCAGTAACCTAATTGACATCGATCACCTCACTACCAACCTCAAAAGTATAATTGATATCGGTCACTACCCCATCAACATCAGTGACTTCAGATTCCCTAACCTCTTCAAAACCTATCTAGACAACTTCTAAAATAAAAATAGAGTACCTCACCTATACCCTACCACTCTCTACTATATATAGGTTGTTAATAACAGTAATCTTACCTCTCTTTTACTCTCTATTTTACTCTCTCTTTACCTCTATTTCAGTTATTTATTATTCTTTTACCTCTTAAAAGTGGATTGTCATCTCTATGGAAGTTCCACACTTCCTAGAATAACCACGTAGCTTTGCAGCCCACTCATTTAACTACTAACAAAGATCTTATGGTAGTGCTTCCTTATTTACAGGTAGTCCTCCCCAGCCAAAGAGGAGTGCTCAAAATGTTTGGATATGATGCACAAACCAAATCCATGTTCATTCTAATCACTTATCCCCATCCTTCTTTCTATTTTCCTTTAGACTTAAAATAGACAAAATTTAATGAAACATTTCTGGCACACCCGATGGGACCCTAGATTTTTTCTTGGGTTCATTTCTTGTTTTAAGCATTCATATAGGTGCATTATAGTTAAAATTTCATTTCTTGCACTTCTTCCTTCCTCTTTTCTCTTAAAATTAAAAAATTCAATATCTAATTTTCTACTTAAAAAGCATTAAACTAAAATTTCCTTTCTTTTCTCTTTACCTTTAAAAGCAATCTATCATTTTCTTTTTTTAAAAAAGAGAGAATCTCTTCTTTACTTCTTGTATGCACATTAGGATAGTGAAATTCATACTCTATTCCTATTTCATCTTTGTTTTCATTTGAATCTAAACATTTCATATTTGGGTTTAAAACTTACTACATTTTATAGTTTGTTGGTTGCATGTTAACTCACCTAGTTAATTACAAAGCATTTTGAATAAATTGTAGTATACTTATGTTACACATCCAAACCACATTCACATAAACAAACATCTAAAGTCACCTGAGAAAAGGCCCCTCAAGATTTCATCACATGGTGGATCACCTTACCCTACTTGGCTATCCTACTTGGATTTCACCACCAAGGGGAGAACTCACTCCATTCTATGGTGGAGTATAATCTCTAGACAGAAGTTATATTTTGGCTAAATGGCCTAGCTCAACTCTAGATTCATGAAGTGTAGAGAGCAAGCTCCTATAATAGCCATGTACTTAGTCTAACACAAATTTCTTCTTGAGTACCAAAACTAACCTAAAATCAACTCTAGATTGCTTTATAGTACCTTTGATAACCAAATTCTCTTCTCACTATCTGATTAAGGCATAAGCCAACACGAGACTAAAAATTAGTCTCTAGGACTTAATATTTGCTAGTTGTATGTTCTTTTTTTGTGTTTCAATTTCCTTCTGTATCTTTGAGTTGGTAAGGACATTTTTTTGTTGATTCACAAAATCAATACTATTCTTAATACTCAATTTGTATAACCTATTATCTTAGGTTTTCTAAGTGTTCTTCTTTCTTACACAGACCTTTTACATCCACCATTTTACCTAGTTTCAACCTCTGGTTCCTTAAAAAATTATATTTTCTTCTCCCAAGATTTCATGGTGACCAACATTGATTAAGCCTACTAGCATCAATATATTTTACCTACCAACATCAGTTAAACCATTGACATCAACAAACTTTTCCTATCAACATCGGTCAAGAGACTAACGTCAATGACTATGTAATTTCATCTGCTCAAAATAGTAAGTTAAAATAACCCACTTACCCACGCTCAAACTTTGTTTTTTCCTTATTATACTTCTAATACAGGATAGTAAGACTATTTAAACATCCTCTTACATGGTATTGACATGAGCTCAAGCAAAAATTATTGTCAATTACGTAAGCCATCAACCAATTCCACCTTCCCCTCTCACTTCTAATTTTGTCATAGAGCACACTTTAGATATAGATCATACTCCCAACCCCAACGAAATTCCCATTGTGCCTGAGGGAGATCAAGATTTTGCTAAATTTCTTGATCATAATGTGGCAGCCCTTCAGCATTACGTTGCTATGAGCTGCACTTGTAATTCTTCAGGTGACCCAATCTATGGTATGTCAACCTCTATAATGGAGACAACCTTAGTTTTAGTTGCTTCTACAATTTTCCCCATGATTACCCAAACCACCACTTTGATAAGTAACCCAACTATAAACAATGTCCAAAGTATAACATCTCTAACTACCCAATCCCACCTAAACCCTAGTTTAACTTATTTTCACAACCAAAACTAGTTCAACCAAGTCACTCACCATTCCAAAATTTAGTGGTACCTATTCCATCTACCCTCATGCCTATAATTACCCAAGTTATGACTCACACTTCATCTAGTCTAACTATGCCAATAATCCAACCTATAATAACAACAACCAACTAAGGCATAGTCTCCAACCCAATGTGACAATCCCTTTCCTTTTTGCACCCCAACCTATAACTCATTATCCTTATGATGCCCTAACACAACCTCAACAAGCTATGTCATACACTCCCTCTACTTCCTATTAGCTTCCCTATAACTTAGGAGGTATTCCTCAAACTAATCCTCCTCTAGACCTCATTAAGATTCTGATGGATAAGATGTCTAATCGAAAGACATCCATTTTTGGTTCAAATAATGTGTTATCTTATGATCAGATATGCAATGAACCAACCCATCATTCTATGCCTATTTTCCCTTATCTAAGCCAATGGAATTCCCTAAGTTTACTTATTTCTAGAGTAAAGAGAACCCACAATAGCACTTATGAGCATTTAGACATGTTTGTTATTTAATAAGGCATGATGATGCATTACTACTTCACACTTTCCCTATGTCTCTTTTAAGTGCTGCCTTAGATTGGTATAGTTTTATACCTCAGCACTCCCTTTTCTCATTTACCCAACTTGCATAAATATTCCTAGACCATTTCTCTATTAGCATTTCTAAGAAGGTTTATATAATAGACCTTTATTCTATCAGATAATTTGATGATGAGTCTATTGTAGATTTTGTCACTCATTAGAGAAGTTTGATCAATAAACACTCCTTCTCCTTACCCTAACCTAAGCTTATTGAGCTCTTCTTGAGGGCATGTTCTAAGCACATCTCATCCACACTCTGGGTAAAATAAATATGAACATTTGATGAGGCCTTTACAATGGCATGAAGACTCAAGGTTCACGTTATAGATGAAGGCAAAGTCAAGTTACAAAATAAGAATCCCAACTCTAAGTCAAATGACTCCTCTTCCTCTAAAGCTTATCCCTCTAACCAAAATGCTAAAGGCTCCACCAACATAGTGGTCATTAATTTAGCCTCTTCCACAACCAAAAACCAATTGAATTCCTAGATTTCCCAAAATCTGAGTAATCAATTCTAACAAAGGTATGAACAAAGACATACACTCCCATTAGGGAGTCATATACATCCATCTTGGAGAAATTATTGCAACAAGGTGTCATAACCCTTCCTCAGATCAAATGTCCTATACAGTTTGACCCTTCCCATCCTATCCCAACCTAGTATAAGGAAGATGAGTTTTGTGGTTACCATCGAGTTAAAGGCCACAATTCTAATAACTACAATACACTCAAAAACATTATTCAAGACATGATTGATAGAGTTGATCTCATCTTGGCTAATCCTAATTCACCTTGTAATCAAAGCATAGATGTGTTCAAACATCCTTTTCCTAACCATTCACTGAATCAAAATAATGTTCATTCCATAACTAATTTAGGTGATCATAATATCCATATGGTTAATATGGTCTTTCCTTTACCTTTAGTTTAACATTCCCCTCAATAGGAGACATCCATTTTATTGACTCCTCCCCCATGTTCAGTGGCACCTATTTCACCCATTCTTCCTCTTTAGGTAGAAGAGCTTATTTCACTTATTCCACTCCCTCATGAGGAAGATCCTCCTTTACCACTCCTTTTTCCACCTAAGGAGCATGTATTTCCAATTATGTTTACACCAATATTACCTATCCTCTTACCACTTGAAAACCACACCCTACCTATTCCTCAACCACATGTTGAAGGAAACATCATTCCTGCACTATACCCTCTTGAGGAACCTTCTTCACCTACTTTTCCTCCACCTATAGAGATTAGTACCCCTCCCACTTCACCTTTGCATTTAAAGGAGTTAGTATCATCTACTTCCATGATATATGAGAGACCTATTGTACTTACTCCAAATGTACCACTCTTACCTCTTATTTTACCTATGGAGGATCATACTTTACCCATTCCATGTCCACATTTTGAGGGAACCATAATACCTATGCTTTACCCTCTTGAGTAAACTTTTTCATCTACCTCCCCTCCACCTATGGTAAACCATCTCTCTTCTCTTGTCCCTATCGAAGAGGACCTTGTTGCGTTTCTTTCTCACCTTTGGCTTGAAGTAGTAAAAACCAATAATTTACCTCTTTCCCAAACACTATAGCCTTCTAAAAATACAATCATAAAGCCTGCATTAACTTCATCTAAACCTTTCTCATACTTGGTAAAAAGTCTAGAATTTCTTGACTCCACGAAGCTAGACTATGTGGTATTTTAGGACTGGCTAAAAACTTCATATCTAACACAATAAATTTCAACCTTTACTGTCAATCCTCTTACTACCCTTTACCCCAAGGTCTTTGACAAATATAAAGTTTCTTCACTAAAATCACCTAAAGTTTAGTCATCTATGTTAGAACCCTTACCCTCATATGAATTTACCCCATTAAAATATATCAGGTCCTTAGGTGTACGCCATGTTTCTAATTTTATTCATTCATAGGTGAAATTAGATTTAACTCCTCAATTACAAGTTGGAGTTCCATAGGCTAAATTAAAAAATAATGTTAAGTCCCCTATATCTCACTGATCCCTTCTTCAACCCTCAACTTTATTATCCATTTTGGGACCACGCCCCTCTACTTTAGTTAGAATATTGCCTAACCAAGCAAAATAAAAGGTTAAGCTACCTCCACTCTTGCCTTTGTCATCTGGTAGGCCTCTCATATTTGACATTAAGAAAGTGACAACAAAACATGTCATTCTACCATCACCAAACAAGGCACCACATAAAATTACCTTTTCAACACTGAAACAAAAAAAGGTGTCAAATCCTATTAGCACAAGTACAAGCTCTCAAAGCTTTTTCCTATGTCAGTTATTGAAAGTTTCCATAACAACTCTTCCTCCCATTAAGACTTATAGTCCTCTTGGAATGAAGCCATCTTGGTTTGATGATATACAAGTGTTTTTATATTATCATTCACCTGGACATGATACTGAGTTGTAAAGCCCTCACATCAGTTATTCAAAAACACTTTAATGTCAACACTCTCTTTGATGATACTCCTATTAACCTTCTTATTATTCTATCCTTTACATCCATAATACCTCCTAATATTCCACATAAATTCAATCCCAAAGATGTCATCGCAACCCCTTTACCACCTCCTTCACCAACATTTCAGATAAACATAGTTAATGTGTCCACACAGTCACAAAACTAAAAAGATAAAGCTAAAGAAAAGGTCACTACTCCTTGGACCCATCCCTTTACCAAATATACTCCCCATCCTAATCCTAATATTTCCACCTTGGGTGTTCCTAAAACAATATCTTTAGACATTATTCAAATCTCAATGGTGAAATAGCTTCACTAAACTCTTTTGAAAATGTCTTTGTATGAGTTAATCTAAAACTCATCCAAATAATGTCAAGATTTGATTAGTGATTTGCAATCAATTAGGTATAATTATATGATCCCCAACCTCTTGTAGCTTTGGTCAAATCCCTTAATTCTATCTCTCTAATTTCTTTTAGTGATTTAGAAATTCTACTTCAACATCCTCAAGATCAGGATTCTACCCTTTTTATTACCACATATATTGATCAAACTCATATCAAGAGAGTCATGATCAATGGGGAAGCTAGTATTAATATTATTTTCACCCATGCATATAAACAACTAGCCCTTCTTGATAATTTCATGTCTCAAACTGATGTGATACTCTATTTCTTTAATGATACTGCAGCTACTACAATAGGCACTATTGTCTTACATATTCATGTAGGTCCCTAAGCTCTTCTATGTTGTATAAGGAGAGTTATAATATAACATACTATTTGGATGACCTTGGATACATGCTATGGCATGTGTACCCTCAACTTTTCACTATTGTGTCAAGTTTAAATATGATAGACAAGTACATGTTATACCTACTGACCCACCTCCATTTAAAACATGTAACATGACCTATAGTCCCAATGATGTTCTCATCCCATTGAAAACATCATCTTTCTTACATGATGATTTTAAAGCTTCGACGAGATCCACTCTCGTAGTTACTCAAATACTGATAACACAAATTCTTGAAAAAGATCCCATGGAGGAGACCTTTCAACATTTGTTACTCAGTAAATATTATTTATTGACGCTCAACATGTTCTATGCTCCACAAGAATCTAGAAAGCTTAACATGTACCCAAATTATGATCCATGTATTGGGATGTTCATCCCTTATGGGCCCCCTAACCTTCAAACCAATTTTACATATGGAGGAATTGATCAAGCTTCCACTGTCAGCAATCCATCTTCTTCACCACAACCATTTACTTGTGACTTCTCTTTCTTGATTAATCCTAGATTTACTCACACCTATCTCTATATGTGTGTTTGGAAAGTAGTTAGTTTGGGTCATTATGAACAAGGTGTCCATATGCCTATTAAATATCCTACTATCAACACCATTTAAAATGCTAAAAAGAGGCATGGAGTGGGATATGATGAACCAAATAAACTCACCAAAACCTCCCTTGAACCAATTATTGAAGAACCAGTCTCTCCTTCTCCACCTTCTTCTCTACCATCACCTACCAAATCGGAGGTATCTATACCTCCTAATTTTTTTTTAATAAATGTTATCCATTTGGGGCCTCTCACCTATCATCGGGGTAAGGAAACAAGGTGCCTTCCTCTTGTTCATCCTAAAATAATTGATGAAGACTCTCCCATTATTAACACTATTGAATGTCAATATGATGATTCAATTCTCACCGACATGGGTGTGGATGATTCCTATATCCAATGATTTCTCCCATCTAAAACATAATTTATGTTAAATGAATCAACTATTGACATCAACCTGCCCTCTCATGATAACCCTCACATCCTCAAGATCAGCGAATCTTTAGATTCCTATAAGCAAGTTGATTATGCCATGTTTCTTAATGACCATAGCAAAGCCTTTGCTTGGTCTTACAATGAGATGCCTAGTATTAATCCCTCTATCATCACCCATAACATTTTCACTAATCAAAATGTTAAACTTGTTAAGTAGAAGCTTCACAATATGCATCCTTGTATTGCTCTCCTTGTCAAATAAGAGCTCCAACACCTCCTTTTTATTAACTTTATCCAACCCATCAACTACTTGTAATGTATTTCTAATATTTTTCCTATCACAAAAGTGATTGAGGGAATCTGCATTTACACTTACTATCATGACTTAAACCTTGCTTGTCTAAAAGACAATTTTCCATTGCCAAGTATCGACCAACTTGTTGATCTAACAGTCGTCCATGAGTTGGTATCACTTATGGATGGATTCTGTGGATATAATCAAATCCTAGTCACTCTTAAGGATCAGTACAAAATAACCTTTATTACCCCATGGGGGACTTTCTATTATCAGGTCATGCCTTTTGGCCTAGAGAATGCTAGTGTAGCCTACCAACATGCCATAACTTACATTTTACATGATCTCCTACATAAAATTATGGAAGATTACATGGATGACATACTTATCAAGTCTAAACTTCATCAATAACACTTGATAATTCTCAAAACCATATTTACTCATCTCCTCCAATATAATGTTTGACTAAACCCAAATAAATGTGTCTTTGGTGTTCTTTCTGGTAAGCTCTTAGGTTTTATTGTTTCTCTTTGTGGTATCAAGGTTGATCTTGTTAAGGTTAGAGCAATCCTATATTTGTCTCCACCTACTAATATCAAAAAACTCCATAGCCTACAAGGTAAACTCTAGTCAATTTGTCACTTCATTTATTAGTTGTTACATCATTTCCAACCCTTTCACCATCTCCTCAAAAAGGATGTCTACTTCAATTTAAATCTTGATTGCTAGGAAGATTTTGATGCACTTAAATAATACCTCCTTTCTCCATCGATTCTTATTCCACATAGGGAAAGTTAGCCTTTCTACCTATACATCTCCACAATATACCATTCTCTAGGTGCTACGTTTGCACATCGACATGACCAACATCGAGAGTAGGTGGTTTATTACATAAGCCACACACTTATTTATTATGAGACTTGATATACCCATACTAAAAAAAAATTCCTTGTGTTGGGGTTTTCCACCTCCAAACTTTGCCATTATCTCCTAAATCACAAACCTATGTGGTCACCCATATTTATCCCCTCAAATACATGCACTCCAAACCATATCACAACCAACATGTAGCTCGGTGGTTCATGCTTCTTATTGAATTCGATTTGGATTTCATTCAACAAAAGTATATTAAAGGGAAATCAATTGCTGACTAGTTAATTGCTGCCCCTTTACCTGATAATCAACTTTAAAAACTTGAATTCCCTAATGAATCCATTACAATGCTCTCCACCGATGATATATCTTATCAAATGATGATTTTCTCTGATAGATCTAAATGCCAACATGGTGGGGGTGTGGGGGTCATTCTTATTCCTCTAGATGGTGAGCCTATGCCTTTGTCATTTAAATTAGATTTTGAATGCACTAACAATATGGCCGAATATGATGCTTTGATTCTAAGACTTCAAAAATCTCTCTTTTTGGGTATTAAATCCATAACTATTTTTTATGAATCTCAACTAGTGGTTAACCAAGTTAATGGTTCCTATATATGCAAAAATGAAATTCTATAATAGTGTAAACATCATATAGATATGCTCTTGGGATCATTTGACTCTTATCTCTTGAAAATTATTCCTTGATCTACAAATAAGTTTTCTAACATGATGGCTTCACTTGCTTCACACATACCCTATTCATCCTCTTCTTCAAGAATCTGTCACCGTTCATCACTTAACATTGCCCTCCTATGTCTCAGCTAACACCCTCTTTACTAGAAATGTAACAACTAACCCATAAGACTTATGGTACAAACAACTCATATATTATCTTTCCTTCTCTATTACCCCTTCTAATCTCTCCAATAATGAGAAGCAAGCCTTCATAAAATGTGTCGCTCATTACACTATACTAGGGGGACTTCTCTACAAGAGAGGTTTTTATGGTCTTCTCCTTAGATGTTTAACTAGTACTGAGACTCTTTTTGCTATTAAGGAAGTCCATGATGGGATTTTTGGTGGGCATTTCAATGGTCACATAGTTGCCAAATGTATCCTTTGACTTGGCTATTATTGGCCCATACTTCATTAAGATTGTGTTGATTATGTTCAGCATTGCATCAAGTGCCAACAACATGCTAACCTACTTCACATTCTTAGTCATGATTTACAAGTCACCAAAGACTTTTGGCCCTTCTCCCAATGGGGCTTATATCTAATTAGAGAGATTAACCCTCATTCATCTCTCTATCATCATTCTATCATTATTGCCACTAAATAGTTCACCAAGTGGGTCAAGGCCATCCCTCTCATCTCCACTAAAATTGAAAAAATTGTTGACTTCATCAACCATCACATCATCTATCATTTTTCTATCCCTCATAAAATTATAATAGATAACAACAAGTCTTTCAAAAATAAGACTATTCAAATCCTTTGTGATACATTTGGAATCAAATTAAGCTTCTCATCACCATACTATCCACAAGCTAATGGATAGGCAAAAGCTTCTAACAAAACATTGACTAAAATTCACATGAAGGTAGTCAATGATATGGACAAGGATTGACACACACACATTCATTTTACTTTATGGGCTTACTACACTAGCATTCAAACCCTATGGGTGCTACACCATTTTCATTGGTATATGGGATGGAGGTTGTTTTGCCTCTTGAGGTTTAGATTCCTTCTCTTTGCATTTATCTACAAGACATACTTACTTATGATGACTTTTACCAAGAATGTTTGGCTCAACTTAAATTTATTAATGAGTTTTGTTTCATAGCCCTTAACACCTCCAAATATATCCAAAGCGTATCAAACATGCTTATAATAAAAATCTCAAAGAGAGAGATTTCACTGTAGGAGATCTCATCTTAAAATAAAATCAACACATGACAAACATGGAGAAAATTAAATGGGGTAAGTTTACTCCTAATTAGCTTGGACCTTATATCATAACTCATAAGTATGGCTTAGAAACTTATAGCTTGGCTTCTCTTGAAGGAAGACTAGAACCTGAGCCTTTAAATGCCTTACACCTACAACCATTATTTTGTTAAACAAGCATCGCTTTACCTCATGTTTAACTTCAGATCATCCCTTAAGCATCCCTATTACATTCATTTCCCTTTATCTTCACCCTTACTCTTATACACTTAGTTAACTTACGTAGTGGTATGGTTTTTCCCTCAAAGTGGAAAACTCCTAAGCCTCTATAGTCTTGTCCATGACTTTCAGAAAAAATGGGATATTTGAAAAACCCATAAAGTCTCAAGTCATACTTCTTAATGTAGACTTCTCCTTTGAAGGAAAGCTATGTAATTTCCCTTTGTTACTATTAATAGACTTCTCTCTTAAAGGATAGCTATTTAAAATTAAACACAAATGCTTAGACCACTCCCTTGAAGGATGGCTAAGCCAAGCTTTGTTCTTAAAGGGAAAAACAAATTTAAAAAAAAAAAAAAAAACTCCTCACATCTTTATATGACCTATAACCATACAAAATCCCATTTTAGGCTTCCCACATTGATCAGCTTACACACAAACAAAAAAGCTTTAAGTCATGGACTTGCCTATAGTAGCTCTCAAGTCACCCACAAAAGGGGCATATGATCTCTACTTTGTAGGTTATGCTACCTAAACATTTTTTCCTCATCTTACCCTCTATCCCCCTTATACTCTTTCAAGGGACTGTGAAGCTCACTTAACATAAGGTAAACATGATGCTTCTCTAACAAACATAATGGTTTAAAGATACAAGGCATGAAAGAGTCTCATGTTTATGAGCATATTTATGTTCCAATTACAGTCTAAGCCAATGCATGAGCATTTTACCTCTTTATTTTCCCATTCACATCACATGTCAATATCTCTATTTGAGATGAAGAAACAATGTCATACCAACACTAACAAAGCGTACTCAATTTATTTTACGCATACACGATCATAAATATGGAAAAATGTTGAAATAAACTAGCATAACCAATCTATTCATTTTAAGCATACACCATCACAAAATATGGAAAAATTATAAGATGAAACTAACCAACCAACTATGCATATACCATCACATCTATGGGAAAGGCTAGTCTAACTCAACTAACATGATCAAAATTAACATAACATAAAATAATCATCATCCATATCATCATCATAATCATAATAAAAACATCTCAAATAAAAATATATAAATAAATGAACATCTCATGTATATATAATATGTGATCAAAGCACATGTTCATCATCTACATCATCATAACATTATAATTCCTCTCAAAATATACATCTCACGTCTTGGCTTACAGGCCAGTATGCATATAACATATATAATCAAAACTAGTAAACTCTAACACTCAAAGTCCTCAAGAATCTCTGCATGGTCATGAGGAGTCAATGTCATCACCACTCTCCACCTGTCTACATCTACAAATTAGTCGCATGTGACATAACCTCTCATACTCTCTAAACTCTAAATATCTATGTATCTTTGGAAACACTCTAATCACCCTCTCATAGTAGGTAATCTCATCCAAGGAAGTCAAATATCTCACCATATATATAGTCTATGGAGGACCCATAGCACCTGATGATGGCCTAGCCTGTACTAGTCCTTGTGGTGTTGGAGGAGGAAGAGTAACCTAGCTTGCTACTCTCAAACTATCTCTCTCTACTATCATTATAGTCACTTAACACTATAAATAATAATAACCTAGCCCTATAATGATGAAACCTAACCCTATAAAGCCCTAATCTAACCCTATAATGTAAATACCTACCCTTATATGTCTAAAACCTATGCTTGGATTGTCTCTCATGCCTACATTATTGCATCTCAAGCATACACTCCTATATTTTAGGCATGTAGCATTATATCCCTCTCTCTAACTAATCCCTATAAATTTAATGGTGGCCTCCTAACCTCCACTATCAGATGTAACCCTACCCACCAAGCTGTATAGGCCATTGTGCACCCTGGGTCTCCAACACCTAGCCCTATTGGTAGCTCCCTAAAATCTAGCCCATCTATCTCTTAGGGTAATAGTATGGGTGCCTCTATGTCATCCCTCATGTATCAAGGTAAGGTAGGTGGAATATCCTATAGTAGACCAAACTACCTCCTAACCCATGCCACATGTATCATCTCCAACTCACTGGCCTATCTCCCCCTAACCCATAGTGATCTCTAAAACCCAACAAGATATTGTGCCTACCCTCTAAAAATTGGGTATGTCAGGTATGATCTCCATAAAATATCTATAGGGATCAAGCCCTTGATCATGTGCCTATAGTAGGCAATATCTCATACCATGTTATCCACTTGAGTATATGCCATGCCCTCTCTCCACTATCTAAACCTAGCCCTAAAGTTACCTAGGATAGTGGTGGGTAACCCTAGTGGTCATGTCACCATGATGTTCTCATATGCCCAATAGTGTAGTAGGTGGTCAACACACAAACTATATCACCATTATAGCCTCAAACCCTATAGCTTTCTATATTACTATGCCAAAAATATTGGACCTCAAGTAAAAATGGTCCACTGCTCAACCATCTATGTAAGCAATCCTATCAATACAATCAAAAATCTCCCATTATCTACATCTAGTAATGCATATACCATGATCCCAATCATCATTAGGATACTTAGATGATGTTACTCCTCATTAGCCATATAGAGTGACTCATACATAAACCTCATAGAGTGGTAAGTCACCTCACTGACATGCTCTCCATATAAATCAACCATGTGGATATCATGCTCCTCTCTCAAGCATGTAAAAACTCCTCACCTTGGAGTGGTAGTCATAAAATCCTATACACATCCTCCTATGTCACTATCAACTCTCTGGTCAAAAAATAAAAGGTGTTGGTGGTATGATCCCACCTCTCAATCAATGTTATCATCAAGGACATGTACCTAGCAACTTGATAGTATTGTTTCACCCCTCTTAATCCCATGGCCACCATATGCTCCCACTCATCTAGAGTGACATCCCTTCTTATGCATGTCAACAACCTTGATAGACAATCTCATAACATCAGCTTCATCCTCACCTACATCTATACACACAAACAACTCATGTCACATACCTTTTAATATACTCTATCACTACCTTTTTCCCCTTATCATTGGGAGAACTACATTGGTTTGAGGTCCTAAATCGATCTATGCAGGAAGCACTTAGTTGACATGGGGTTTTTTGAGGTTAGCTCAACTATATACCCACCTCACTAACTACCCTAGGCTTCACTGCCTCTCTCTCTCTCTCTATCATAGGCTTCATCACTTCTCTCTCTCTACCCTAAGCTTTATTTCCTCTCTCTCTTTACCCTAGGCCTAGCTATCTATCACAAATCTAGGTCTCATGGACTATATGTTTAACTCTTAACACTATGTCCTATCTTTTAAGCCCTAAACCTCTCAACACTATCTCAACTTACCTTTTTACCCATTTTCCCTAACATACCTTTTTAGATCTATTCCTTAGGCTCTAGGAGAAATACATTGGCTTGAGGCCCTAAACCAAGCTATGTAGGTAGCACTCAGTCGACATGGGGTCTTTTGAGGCTAGCTCAGTGATTAGACTAGTTGACCACTTCTACTGGAGATCAAAACTCACCCTCTCTCTTATTTTTCTACTTTTCTACAGTCACCAACATCAACATTAATGTTGACATCAATTTTTTATCAACCTAAGTATCATCTAATGTCAACATGTAGCTATCGACCTCAGTGTCATATCAACCAACATCAATGGACGTCATTGATGTTGACAACTGATTTAGCCCTAAGACTAAATGAACCAAGCCCAAACTTACCCATTTCACCTAAAAACCTACCCACAACACCCCCTAACTTATCCTAAAACTACCCTACCCTATTTTATACCCTTCTACTAACATTTTCTCCACCCCCACCCCTCAATTAGCCTAAAAATTACAAATATCAAAATGAAAATTCAAACCAACTAGTAGAGGCTCTTACCTCATCTCTTTGTCTCCACCTGGCTAACACCATTGGCTTATATCATTGTGTGCCTCCCACTGGGTCCCTTCCTTGCATTACCATCTCAAATCACTCTCAAGCTCTATTTCTTCTCTCCAATCACAAAGTTCCAAATGATATTGGTTGGTCACCAAACCCCCTTTTGTCAAGTTTGGTTGATCATCGACATCGATAATCTTAACCTAATCAGCTGATGTTAGTGCTTACACCTACTGACATCAACAATGTTGCCCTAATTTTATTGATGTTGACACTTTCTCTTACTAATATCGACACATGTAACCAATGTTGACACCATGCTAATACTATTTTCCCCAAACTCAGCAACCCCAACTATTCAAACTTTACCCATATACTAGGGAAATTAGAGATCACATATATCTCTCATAACCATAATAAACACCATTGGAGATCACTTAAATCTTCACCCATGATGACTTTTCTTGGAGATCATAAATATCTCCTTGCTCATTGACCCTTTTACATAAACATTGCATTGCTTGTCTTGACCAATTATGCTATTTCTACTATAATTGGCTATTGTGCACACATATGTACATTAGGAATTGTAGATGGAAACCAAGCTCATCTTATCATCTTTAACCTTTTTTTTTTTCCTAGGGGCACTTCCTACCTTAGATACCTAGGACACATTAACCATTGTAGCTATAACTTTGATTATTTTAACCTATTAGCTATCACTTACAAGTTATGATTTGGTTACTTCTATTTGAGTCATCTTTAACCTTTCATGTTCTTTAATTTTTAAACTATAGCTCATTATGGTATATGCATACAGAGCGATACTCAATTCTACACTATTCACTCAATTACCTTTTTATCAAACTGGTTCCTGATTCTAGTTTCTCCTCCATCGATTCCCATTTTGAGGGGGGATAATTCATCCAATACTTGGAGCATATAACTCCTATTTTTATCTTGAAACATGTTAGTAAAAATTACAAGACAAAAAGGGGTAAATGTAGACACCAAAATTATGTCACACATGCATGTGTAACTCCCTATGTCGAAACCCGCTAAGCTCATTTCAATAATAAATAATCTCCTTAACCCATATTTTTACTCCTCACATATTTAATTAATTTAATTTAAAATAATTAATTAAGTTAATTAAAAACCCCCTTTGCTACCTTACCTAGCCACCTCACCCTATGACTAATTCTCACCTGATGAGTCACCTCAAGACTTGGTCACTTCATCCTAACTACCCAAGATTTATTCTCACTCCCAAACTAAATTCTTAATCAACTACCTCCTTTCTAACCTCTTATTTTTATCTTTTTATAATGGGTGCCACACTTGACATGAAAAAAAATATAGAATAGGCCAAAAATAGTAAGGTTTATATATTCTAAGGCTACCGACATCAGTCAACACATGGCTGATATCAGTGGGATCACTGACATCAGCAATATAAGCCAAACTCTAACCTAAACTTTAGGTTAGTAGAAATTAATAAAATTTATTCTTACTTTCATTCAAGCTTTGGGCATTCTATTTTTGACATCTTGGATTACAACCATCTTGCATAAGTCAATCATGATCAACAACTAAGATCTAGAGGATCAATAGCACCTGCTTATTCACTTTGTTTAGGCATTCAAGTTCAAACTCCCTACTAGAGATCATCAATCTAGCATATATCATTCAATAACCATAGCTAAGTACATCACTTATACTGTAGGTCTTTTAAACATGTATTCTACTATTTTTTTACATCTATTCTAGATTACTTTATGCACTTCTGATTGAACCCTCATGAAAGAATATAAAGCTTCCTCTCTTGTTTCCCCTTAGCTTGACATACCAAACCTCTGACCAAACCTACCCAAGCCATAATCTCTCTCTCATAACTCTCCTAACCTCTCTAACCTGATCCAAACCATTTCCTAGACCCAAAAATCCTTCTGCAAGATCCCAATTATTTATTTCCCCTACCGATCTCGGTAGCCTAACTAGCATCAGTCACTTCACTACTGACCTCGATAGTATAACCAATATCGATCACTACCCCACCGATGTTGACAACTGTGGATTCCTTAACCTCTTCAAAACCTACCTATACAACTTCTAAAATATAAATAGAGTACCTCAACTACACCTTATCACTCTATGCTACATATAAGTTATTAATAATAGTAATCTTACCTCTCTTTTACTCTCTCTTTACCTCTCTTTCAGTTATTTATTATTTTTTTTCCTCTTAAAAGTGGACTTTCATCTCTAAGGAAGTTCTATACTTCTTAGAACAAGAATGTAGTTTAGAAGCCCACTCATTTAACTACTAACAAACATCTTGTGGTAGTGCTTTCTTATTTGCATGTAGTCCTCCCTAGCTAAAGAGGAGTGCTCACAACATCTAGATATAGTGTGTAAACCAAATCTAGGTTCATTCTAATCACTTATCCCCATCCTTCTTTATATTTTACTTTAGACTTAAAATAGACAAAATTTAGTGAAACAGGTGAATATAGGTATTTTAGAAATCAAGTGCTCAAATGTAACTAGCAGTAGCAGTCAGGTTTTGGTTGGGACAATCAGCTTCCTACTCAGAGTGGAGGGATGAGGCCCCAAGATAGAGGGCAAGGTTAAGGGAGGTAGGAGTTTGGCCCTTTGACCCTTTGGTGGCTTCACTTCCTTGGTTAATTTGGGTTAGTGCTTGGTTTTTGGGTATGGTGAGGTAAGCTCCACTTTCACAGATAGGTGATTAAGACTCTACTTGGGGAATTTGCCAAGGTTCTTAGTTGGTTTGGTTAGTTTGGTTGGAGAAGGTGATTTAGTTGTTTGGGTTTTAGGTGCCTAGGAAGTTTGAGGAATTATTGGGTTGGTAGAGGTTTATATTAGTTTGGGTGGTAAGATAGGATTGTGGATAATGGAATGGGTGGGTTGGTTTTCCAATAGTGTGGTTAGAGGTTCTTGTTTAGCAATGTAAAAGAGCCCCAATTTTTTCCAAATGGTGGTTTGATCGATGTCAGGGTTGGAGACAGATTCCATTTTATGCACTAACCTAGAGAATGGTTTATATATTGGTTTTATCCCCTGGATAGTGTATTTGAAAGATAATCCCATAGGTTGAGATAAAGGGATGGTAACCTCATCCTTTTCCTCAATAAAAGGATGTAAAGTTTGAATGTGTGACTCCTCTATGCGAGGTATAGACATGGGGGCTTCCAATTTAGGAATGATCTCCAAAGGGGCATTAAATTGCTCAGTGGTTGAGGGAAAAGGTAAAATGGGTGATTGTTCTAGTTTGTCCTTGGAAGGGGGTTGATGGCTCCACTACCTCAATAATTAGAGGATAAAGGGGTGATTCCTCATTTTGGGTCTCCAAAAGAGGATAAGGTAACTCCACTATCTCAACAAAGGGAGAGGGTAATGAATAGATAGGTTGGGTGGTAGGTTCTTTAGCAATGTGCCTACCAAGAACCATGTTAATAGCATGGGCATCATGATAACACTCAACCTTATTGATCTCATTTTTGGTAGGTGCATTATTGGGGAAAGGTTTCCTAAAAATGTCAAGCCCTTATCAATTTTAGCCATTAATGCATATGTTTTAATGGCCTTCACACTTCAATTATTGTGGTAGTCATTGAATGCCTTAACTAATTCATACCATCACTCCACTCACATGCTTATTGTCATAAATATTCTTGTTATATTAATGATCCATCCTTTCTTCATGCCTTTCTTGAGAGTGGATGACAATTATGTCCCATTTTTTAGTATAGTAGAAGACAACTTTCAAATGGTGGGAACTTAAAAAAAAACATTACAATGAGTGACTCAGATTCCCTTACCCTCTTTCATGCCATATATGACTCTTACACCTTTTAATACTTGTGTACTAATGGCTCACGTGCCCTTACCCTCTTTCATGCATAATATATGTGGTCTTGCTGATCATTTTATTCCTTTTTATGTTGGTTTAAAATAGTTCACACATCTAGATTTGAAGTCATAGGCATGATTAATCTCTTGTGCTAGAAGTGAGCACCATTGAGGTCTGTAGAACAATGTTTTAGTAGTTACAATGTTTTGATTTTATGTGAGTTGATTTAGGCTAAGTTAATATGATGGTTCTCATCCCCCCTAGAGAATGAATTATAGACCTATTAGGCAAGGTTCAAGCCTAATACTCAAATGAGAGGTCATCTTCAATAATAATATTAAGATGGAATTATAATGGATTATATAATGTTTTTATATTAATTTTATAGTTTTTCAAGATCTTGGTATGCAAATAAACCACAAGGAGAGCTACATTTATCTTAGAACCACATAAAACTTATGCAAAATTTGAAAACAAACTCGATAAGGTAACTTCAAATGATCACATATTTAATGAGGAATTACATGGATATTCAAGGAGTTTAGGGAGATTACTAGGGGTCATTAAATTTTATCTTGTGGATTTTTTTTTCAATTCTAATTTCCTATCTATATGAACAAATCTTAAGAGTGGAAACTACCTAAAACACTTGCAAACCCTTGGAAAGGACTTGTTATTGAGGTGCATTGGGATTATCCAACACAAGCTCCCCCTTGTTATTGAGAGATTGGATAACACTCTTGAAGGTATTACACCTACTATCATCATGCCCTACTACTCGAGGGAAGGCACATAGATCATTCTCATTGTACCAAGTAGGTGTAGGATGAGAGAAATAAACTTGTTGAGGTGGTTTGATAGGGGAATCTATATGATGTTGGCCTTCAATAACTTTTCTAGGATTGAAGCATAAGATTCCTCAAGTGGACCAAATTGCTTTTGGGTGTTCTAGTTTTGGTTTCTCATGTTTTTCCTTAAAGATCTAGAGGAATTTGGTTGGTTTATAGATGGTGTAGAATTGGATTTAAGGATAACCACATTCATAGTTTCCTTGTTTTTTGTCTCATTGTTGGTTTGGTTGCTCAGTTTAGAGGAGGAGGCCTCATTGGTTTTATAGGTAGAGTTCTTGTTTTTTAGTTTTAGCTTTCCTTACTCGATGGATCTGTTATCTAATTTACATGCCATGTAAAAGCCTCATCAAAAGTTTAGAAGCTCTAAATATGTAATGTGGAATAGATGTGCCTATCACATGCCCAAGCAAAGATTTCTATCAGCTTGAGTTGGGGTAAAGGGAAGGAAAGTTGATTTATTAGGCTCCTCCAATGAGATACAAAATTGGCAATAAATTCATTATCAAATTGTTGGATAGAGTAAAGGTCAGTGATGGAAACCTGCTTGGAGATATTTATTGAAAAGTGATCCAATAAATTTTGGGCCAACTTGGTGAAGGAGAACAAAGTGTGCTTGGTTATGGAACTATACTAGTCTAAGGTTAGACCAGACAGGGACATAGGGAAGGTACAAAGAAGAAGCCAATCATCATAGGCAATCAGATAACATGCATGCCTAAATTCCCTAAGGTGTTGTTGGGGATCCTCCTTAATCTAAAATTTAGAGAACTTGGGAAGTTCCCATTGATTAGGATATGGTCTGATCACCACAGATGGGTGACTGGGCTCATTATAGATATAATCATATAATAAGACATTATGAGCTCCAAAAATGGATGACTCTAAGGTAGTCATTTTATCCATGAGTACCTTCATGAGATATACTTGGGGTTGTGTGCCCAAAAGGTTATAAGGTGCATATTGTTGTGGTGGTTGGGTGACATACTGGTAATTGGTTGGAAGTTGAGAAGCCAACCCATATTAGTATGTGGAGACTAGTGGTTGGGTGGAATATATATAAGGGTAGGTGGATGTAGGTAGTTGGGTAGTAAGTAGGGGTATATGCCCTTATAAGTTAGGAATGTAACCTAATTTTTGTGTAATGAGCATCTATTGGGTAGGAGAGGTGGTTAGGTTGATGATCAAAGGAAGGGTAGTATCAAAGGGATTATTAGTATATGAAGAAGCTTGGGTAGCCAATAGTTGGGTGGTGATTGTGTAAATAGAAGTATTTCCCATAAGGTGGAGAGGCATGCCATTAGGTGGATCTATAGGTGGAACTGAAGTAGAGGTATGGTGATGCATGTTGTTAAGGTAATATTCAAGGGCCATTAGTTGTTATCCAAGAAGGTGGCAAAGTCTGCATCTTTTTGGGGAACTTTTCAAGTGAAAGGAGGACTTCTTGAAGGGTGAGGAGAGTCTACTAGTTTAGATACATAGTCCATGGATGAGGAGGTAGAAGAGGTTGATTGGTTTGGTGATGGGTTTTTCTCTATTATATTCTTTCATTGTTGGTGAGTTAGAACCATCTAAGGTAAAGGAGAGAGAATGCACAAACAATCTCACCATTCAAATAGAGAGACGATAAGAAATGATCAAGGAAAGAAATCACACTCTAAAAATTAGGTTAACTCCTAAAGGTTATTTTTAGTCTCTCTTTTGGATTATGCCTTAAGCTTTCAAGAATTGTGTGACTAAAATTGGCTTTTAGAACAAGTGCTAGAGAGGAAATCTATGGATGGTTTCAGGTTGTTTAGGCACTCAAATGGAATTTGTATTATAAATCAATACATGGCTTGGTATTGGGGCCTACTCCCTCACTTCACACACTATAGTGATAAGGGTGTCAAGTGCTTAGCCAATATATATATCAATTTCTAGAGTTTATACTCAACTAGAGAGCTAAGTTGGTTATCCCCTTGGTAATGACCTCTAAGTAAGATCATCAAAAAAAGGGAAGGTAACCACTAGGTGATTAAATCCTAGTTGGCCCTAGTCTCAAGTTTGTTTATTATTTATTTTATGAATGTGGTTTGGTTTAGTATGTGTAACAAAAAGTGATGTTATGATAGGATTACTTTGCTTTAAGTTAAACTATGTGAGCTAAACTTGTAAGCAATCAATGTATGCACTTAATTTTAATCCCAAAAGAAAATTTTGATTTTGTTTATGAGCATATAATAGAGATAATAATATATCGATGTAGATGAAATAAAACCCAAGTAAAGATACAAGCATCCCACTGGGTGTGTTATAATGTTTCAATGATTTTTTGCATATATTTCAAAAAAGGAAGAAGAAGAAACTAAATATGGGTATGGTTGAAAAACCCATTTGATTGTGTGTGCATTAAATTAGATGATTGTGAACAAATCCACTTTAGCTCAGGAGGATGAACTATAAATAAGATACCGCTAAGTCATATGGTTGGTTAGAGAGATCACTGAGTGGATTGCCTAGCGTTAGATAGATCCCAAAATTAATAGCTTCTTTGGGGTCTGTGAATCCACATATTTTAAATAATTAAGTTTATAAAAAAAATGATAAAGTTTTTGCATCAATAATCAAAAGATACTAAGATTGAAAACAAGAGATGCTTGTTAAATAAATAGACTAAAAATGGCTAATATAATAATAAGAAAGTCAATACTAGTGCTAAATGGCTCGAGTCTATTCCATAAATTAGGTAGGGATCTATGAACAAGTTGGGACATAGAGAATTAGATTTGGTTGAGGATATGTAGGTAAAAATAACTATTATTTATTACCATAATGACCATCAGCATTGAGGTGACTATTGGTTTTTGGACAAACCATCGACAGCTGAGGTAACCATTAGTGGTTACTATGTGTAGGTCTAGATTGGTAGATAGCTAGTTGATTGGATCACAAAGTTGCATTATAAGAGATGGGTTGGTGTTGGGCTGATTTCAAAATAAAAATAAAGTAAATGAATATCAAAAAATATATACTTAGCTTGTAAGAGGTTGATCTGATGATTGATTGAGGTGGTTAGCCTATTGGTGGATTATGGCATGATTCTGACAGAGTAACAGTACTCGATGCTTTAGTGGAGTGATGGTGGTAATTTGGCTCTCTGATGTGATGGCTATATTTATAGATCACTGATGATGATTGACCTACAAAAAATAAACTCTATATGCATAAGCTCTTGATAAAAATTACATATGGATTTCAACTCCCTGCTCCTCTCTTCTTATAAGCACAGGAAAGAGGTCCAAGTGGAAATTCAATAAGATGTTAACTGGGTCATCTAATTTTTACTCACTCATGTATGAATCTACACATGGATGAGGATAAGTTAAATTTAGAAAAGTAAGTAAGTTTACTTTCATGTTGTTGGTTAATAAGGTACACTGATCCGAACAATATTTTAGGTGATAATTCGGTCGATGGTTCCACCCCAATTAGTGGTATAACTTCTGGGAGCCATCACTTTTGCACCATAGCTTTGTTTGACTCCCTATTTGAATCATTAGAAATATAAGAATGAGGGGAATGTTTTGATATGGCACTAAGCTTTGCTTAGTGGTTTTTGACCTAGGAAAACCAAATGGAAGTGCCCTAAATTTCATTCTTAATAGTGGGAGTCAAAACAATTTAATCTTTGCTAATGTTGTGAAAGGCCTAAATTTTTCCATGAAGCCTCACCCAAATCCATACATTATTGGATGGTTGAGTTTAGGGAGAAACCTCTATGTCACCCACCAATGTCTTCTCTCATATGCAATAAAACCTTTCCAAGATGAGGTCTTATGTGATGTGGTCAATCTGGATGTTTGCAATGTACACTCTGGTCAACCATTCATGTATGATCAATATGACATCTATGAATCAAGAACTTGAAGGAACATCCTCACTCTTGGAACATGGTGCTACAGGGTACTAGAGGTACCACCTTCTACATCTATCTCCCTGATTAGTGCCAAGAAATTTGTTTTCATGGTGGTCAACCCATAAAAATCCAAAAGGGCCAATGTTATAGCCCTGACTACATAAACAACACAATAACAGAAGCAAATAGATACTAAGTTAAATAAGTTCATGGCCTTCCATCCATAGACTGATGGTTAGATATAAATGGTGAATAATTAGGCCCTACACGGCTCCACCAAGCATAGTCCATTCTAATTATGCATCAAGAATTAAATCAAAACACAACTACCATACTTGATGACAAATATTAATGTAATGGGGACCATTTCTTCTCAAGGATGGAGGAATGATCTAAGTAACATTTCAGGTAACAATTCAAGTGACATTTCTACCCTAATTGGTGGAAGAACTTGTAGGATCCATAACTTTTACACCATAGCTCCATTTGACTCCCCATTTGAACCATTGGAAAGCTAAGAATGAGGGGAACATTTTGAGATGACACAGAGCTCCACTTAGTGGGTTTTGACCCCCTAAAACCAAATATAATTGCCCAAATTTTCAATTTTAGTAGAGTAGTCTAAAAATAATAATTTTTTGAAAATAGTAATTCCTCAAATTTTGTATTGTTGTGAATTGTGGAAGTTGAACCACTTAATCTCCCTCGAGATTAGTGACCTTCTGTATCCTTTTCCTACCTTCAAAATGTGTATAAATAAATATGTAGCCTAAAAATAAAATGAGACATCTCTTCTCAGAGATAGGCATATGTTTGGATCTAAACATTTGATCATTAAGACATCTCTCCTTAGAGATAGCATTATTATAGTTAAGTTGTTCTTGTTTCTTGAATTATCTTTCAACCAAAACTTTTGAGTTTTGGATCATGCACCCTAACCATCGACAGTCAAGGTGATCATTGGTGGTCATCTTGACCATCAATGGTCAAGGGCTAAGGCAAAGAGTGGGTAAAGGGGTAGGCTAAGTCAGTTGGTCAAACTGACCATGGTTAAGGTTAGCTAGGGGTGAAAGGGTTAAATTGGTCCCAAGGGAGTCCTAAGGTGGTCCAGGGGAATTTCAACATTCAAAATCATGGTGTGTGGATTTTTGGTGTTTACACCATAGGCTTCATAAACATTCCATAATCTATTGTGTGCAGTTGAATCACCTCATTGAAAACATGCTAATAAATAGGGATATTACATTAGATAATAAAGCATCTATGTCTAATCAGAAAATGGGTATCTATTTAAACCCTTTTCCACAACATAATAATAACACTAAAAATTAACAATAAAGACCACAACAATAATAGTATCAACAAAAAAATAGTATAAACAATAATAATAGAAAAATCAGTAGTAATAACAACATTAAATTAATGGGAGGAACTAAGGCCAAAATGAACCCAACAACTAATAGACTTACCATGTAGTTGCACATGATTGTAATAAAATTCTAGGTCATATTGTGGGAGGTCACATTTATACCATCACCATCAATCCTAAACTAAGTACCAATATACCACGACCATTGCTTAATAATTTCAATCAACCTACCTATGTCAATAATCCTTCCTTGGCCTAGGACTACAATTAAGTACAATAATAACCAAAGATTACTATTTCAGGATCTTATATTGATAAATCATCATTTGCCCATGACCATAACCAAGTGCACTGGTAATAAATACTTATCCTACCTGGCCCATCTCCATCATCATCAAGTTATATTGGTCATGTATCTAATTCATATTGTGAAATCATAACTCAGAAGTCTATGATTACGATACCAAGCCCACAACCTCTTGCCAATGACCTTATCCAGCCTACTATTATAGCTAAGAGTAATCCATTTACCATTGTTAAGGAAAATCCATATGACATTATGGAAAAAATTTAAAATATACCCACATAAATTTATATCTTAGATTTGTTATGTACGTCTACTATCCACAAGAATATCCTAACAAAACTCCTAGGCCAATCCCAAGTTCCAAATGACATAACCCTTGACAAATTCCAAGCTTTGATTAGACACCTATCCCTAGGCCAATAATTAACCTCTGACCAAAGTAACATGTTGTATTTTGGTCCTCTCTAACCTTATCTACATCTAATTTGTCATCATGTAGCACAAAGTCAAATGTGTCCTCACAAACAATGGATCAAGCCTGAATATTATGTCTTTAAAGCTCATCAAGCATCTAGGATATACAATATCCAATATACAAATAGAAATTATTACTCTCAAATCCTATGATAATGAAGAATGGGAATCACAAGGAAAAATAAGTGTGTCAGTGATTGTTGGGCCCTTGACCCATGATACACATTGTCATGTGTTATACCTAGAACTATCATACAATTTTCTCTTAGGTAGACCATGGATACATGAGATTCATGCAACCCTTTGAAATTTCACTAGTATCTTAAATTTTCTCACTCAAGGATGGATGTCACTATCCATGGATATCTACAACCATACAAACATTACAAGAATTTAGAGGCTAAATATGAAATTTAAAACTACCGCTTTAGCCTATATTCGATTCCCAAAAAGGACAAAGACAAATAAATACTTTTTGAATTACCAGAGGCTAGCTACATAGACCCAAATAGACTTACCTCATATTTAATTACTCCTCCTCTTGAAATTTCCAATAATTTTACCATCTTGGACAACAGTCTAAGAGAGTATTTGACTCATGACAAATTTCACATTACCAAGCTTCCACAAAACCCCAAGTCTTATAGAAGACTTAAAGCTCATCCACCTTGCATGGAATGAAATGAAAGGGAAAAGGAAATATTCATAGCCTATCACCTATTATTTTCACATTGACCACTTACCAATAATAAGACCCACTAGCCTATGATGATTCCTGGTTATACAATGACAAATTGGCTGATTTTTTAAAAAGTTCCTATGTGAACTGAATTTAGAAATGCTAATAAATTATCTAATAATGCAATCTTAATCTGATCTAAATTCAACCTAAGATAGAGAAATAAACAAATAAAATAGAAAACATAATCTTATTCTTCAAATGTGCAAACTTTCTCCATTGTGATGTAAACTTTATTTACTCTTCAAAAATGTGGTGCTCACTCTTTCAATACAAAGGATAACAGGTAATGTTTTGGTGCTAAAGGAGTTTTTATATGCTTTGATTCTCTTGGATTAGCTTTTGAATTGGATATAACTTCATTAGCATAAGTTAGGATTCAATTTTTTTAAATGAAGGTTTTCAATTTTATTTATAGTTTTTGGAGGAAGATCCAATGGTGGAGGATTATATGGATTTATTAAATGATCCAAAAAATTAATTGTGGCTAATGAGTCCTCACCCATGAAGATGAAAACCATTTCAAATGGTTGAGATAATTATGGGATTGGTTAGTTGAGTCAGTACGAATAAGTCAAGCTTCTTGACAACTCAGGGGATGACTCATAAGAGGTTAAGAAAGTTGTGGGTTTGGTTAAGATAAGGGAGAAAAAGGTGGAAGGTGTTGGATGAGGTGTAAAATCTAGATTTTATATTTAAAATAAAGATTTAAAGTATGCATAATTGATTAATTTGACTTATTCAATTATTTGAAAGTGGAAGGAGATGTGATGAATTATTTTAAGAAGAATTATTAAATGGATTTTAGGTGCATTTTGACACTAAATATAATTTAGGTATCTACATTTTCTCCTCTTTGAAATAGTGTTGCAAAGCAACACTATTTTGAAGAATAGTAGAAGTAGAGTGTTGATGATTAAGAAAGAGAAATTTTCCCCGAATGAATGAAAATAAGTGTGATGATTCCTCCTTGAGGGTTTGTGCAAAAAAATGGACAAACACTTGAAATTGATGAAAAGAGGAATGGACAAAGTGATGTCGATGAATGATAAATTAACTTACTGTAGAATTGATGTCAAACTAGCAAGATGTTGTATGTGTAAAAAGGTTGCCCCTAATTAATTAAAACTAGATTGTGGATTTTAAAAACAATATTTTTACCATTCAAATATTTCATGCTGAATGTTTTCTTAATGACACATGGGTCAATTGAGAAGTTATGGGAATGATACATCCAAGCGATAATAAGCTATAGATCAAAAAATAGAAAAAGATAGTGAATTTTAAATGATAATGATTATTTTACATAGAGCTATTGTTTCAAGATGTTGAAAACAAATTTGGAATTATTGATTTAATGTCTCTTAAAATTTGAGAAATGGATGAATAAGGAGTATGATGGAGGGATGGGGGGGAAATATTTGATAAGGGATAAAAATATAAGTAGAACAAATGGGGTATATAAATTCATTTGTGTAAATTTTATTTTTAAAGTTATTTTCTAAGAAAATTGAGTTGAGAGTTTTTCTCTAATACCTTGGAGGAAATATGGACTGTATTACACACCATGAGCGCTTAACAAAGTGAGTGAGGAGCTTCTAGAGACTTCAGAGGAGTGGGCCTCTGATAAGTTGGTTTAAATTTGAAATAGCAAATTCATAGTAGGCAATGGCAAATTTTCAAAATAGAGTAGCGATTTCATAAAACAAAGAATCAAAATCACATTAAGTTAAGAAAGGTGATTTCGCTATTTAGTAGTGGTAAAATCATTCAATAAGAGATTGAAAAAAAATTTCAAAGAAATGAATTCATTCAAGAGAGAATTTAATTAATTGGATTGAGTTAAAGGTGAATTTGAAGTGATTGATAGTGAGTTTGCATAATGTAGGAGTGAAAATTCTAAATGTAGAAGTGAAAATGTGTTATATAGAATGAAAGAAGAATGATAAATAATACGAGTGAATAGAGTGAAAAAATGTTTGTTTTATGTTTATTATTTTTTTGAATGATTTGTAACATAGTGATACTTTGAAATTTAATGCTAAGTAAAACTAATTATATGTTAATGTATGTGATTTTCAGGATGTATTACTAGTGTTTGTTACTCGGGAGTGAAGACCTAGAGCGATAGCATGGATGATGAAATTCATAGAGTATGAGTTTGGTGTTCTAGAGGTGAGTGGCTTATCATACATTGTACAAATTCTAGATATCCATATGGATAAATAGATTCTTATATCACTTACTAAGAGATGGCATAGTGAGACTAGTAAATTTCACTTATCGATAGGGGAGATAATTGTCACATTGGAGGACATGTATCAGATTCTAGGGATTCTGATATGAGGGAGACATGTATACTAAGGGCAAGGTCCACAAGAGATCACACTATTTAGGATTTTTTTTATGGGTTTATTCCTATTATTAAATTTGGATTTGATGTATATTATTATACCAAGTTAGAGATGGATTATCTGACTAGTGTACTCATGGTTATTGTCAGTGGCATTATGCTACTTGACAAGAGTGGGAGGTTATGTCATATTAGTCTTATAGATGTGATTGGATACATGATGGAGATGGGTGATATATTTTCATGGGTTCCATGTGTATTATCACATTTGTACTAGGATTTGCATTGCAGTTTATTCAGATCATAGGGAGATTGGCCCTTTGACATTGTTATATGTGTGGTGTTGGGAGCACATTACCATAGAGAGGCCCATTAGAAACATGAGCACTCAATCAAATGTTGAACCATTGTAATATGGATGGCATGTGATTATTGGGAAATTTCAACCACACTTAGGTGGTTAAGAGTTTTACAGGAAGGTTATTAAAGAGCTAGGTAATGATCAGATCACCTAGAGACCTTATAAGGAGATTATGTTTTAGTGGCCACAATGAAAGAACATGCCAAGATATCTAAATATATTTCATGCAATCAATGTTGAATCCTATAAGGTAGTGTGAGAGATTCAAAATTCCAACAGAGGAAAAATATGCATTAACTTATCTATTGTAAAATGTGAATGAGTCGATTAACCTTCCAAAAAGGAAAAGTGGAGTACATATAGAGAAAATTAGGGAAACATGAGGAAGCCTCTAATTTTTTTAATTAACTAATTAAAATTAAATATAATTAGCTTATATATCCTTTATAACTAACCTAAGGAAGCTTAAATAACATACAATGGCCATATGATCATGTAGGTAAAACCTAGTGGGAAAAATCACTACGCTAATACCCCACCTTAAGGGTAGCTTAGGTGAGATGAGAATTGGGTCCCAATATTGAAATCCTGATGAGGTACGCAAGTACATAGTGAATAACCTCCATAGGAGGAAGAAGAAGGTGGAGCACCCCTAACCCCAATGAGAGCTCATAGATAAACAAATTCACTCTCTATGAAGGGCTTGTTCAGAACATCTACAATCTGCTCTGATGTTGGATAGTATCAAAGATCAATGACTTGCTCATTGATAAGCTCCCTAATAACATACATGTGAATATCCATGTGTTTTATCCTTTGATAGAGAATCAGATTCCTAAAAATCTAGATAGTGCTTTGATTGTCACAGTAAATGATTATTGGCTTATGAAACTGGACACCAAACTTAGTGATAATCCCCTAAAGCTAGATTGTTTCAATGATGGCATTGATAGCCCCTCTTTATTCTGCCTCTATGGATGATAAATTAATTTCATTTTGCTTCTTTCTTGACCAACTTATTGGACCTGAATCAAGTGAGAAACTATACCCTAAAGTGGATTTTTGACTCTAAATATCTCCAAGCCAATTTTAATATGTTTATCTAATAAAATAAACCTTTGTTCATGCTCCATAGTATACCCCATAGTTGTGCAAACACTAAATGTAGTGAAGAATATACTTTGTTTCTTTCTAGTGCAACTCATGTGGCTCCTACATAAACTAGGAAACCAAACCAACTGCATAGGATATGTCAGGTCTAGTGTGTGTGAGATAGATAAGACTACCCACAAGTTATTGATATGGTGTTGCATCAATG
This sequence comes from Torreya grandis, assembly GCA_037957365.1. Classification (NCBI taxonomy): domain Eukaryota; kingdom Viridiplantae; phylum Streptophyta; class Pinopsida; order Cupressales; family Taxaceae; genus Torreya; species Torreya grandis. The sequence continues at coordinate 3,320,378 of JARHVA010000287.1, read as the reverse complement.
AGTGGTGTAGGAAAATCAACCTCAAGCTTCACACCAGACAAGAAGGGAGTAATATTTGTCTTACAATCAGCCATGTTAAACCTCACAAGAAAATTAAGAAAATATTTGGATTATGATAAAGTTATCCTAAAATATGACTGAATGATTTCAATCTCGAGAAATTAGTGTAGCAATCCTATGTATGTCATTGAAAATTTGTCTAAAAGTGTAGTTTTCACTACTGAGATGGATGATCATGAGCTCCCTATAATCAATAAGTCATTCACATAGAGAATTAGGATTAATATAGAATCATCTTATCATAAGATGTAGACATTTAGATCTGAGTGGCATCTGGTGAACCCAACTATGAGGAAAAAGGAGTCCATCTTAGCATACCATGCTCGAGGGGCCTACTTTTGAGTTCGTAGATAGATTTCTTGAGTTTATAGACCAAGGAGTTATCTTCCACAAAGCCTTGTGGTTGCTCCATATATATATATATATATATATATATATATATATATATATATATATATATATATATATATCTTCCTTGAGGTCATCATGTAAAAAATCACTCTTTACATCCATTTGGTGAACATCCCACTGATGTGTGGTTGGAATGGCTAGAGCTAGTGTTATAAACATCATCTTGGATATAGGAGCAAATGTCTTAGTGTAGTCCATGCTAGGCACCTAAGAAAACCCCTTTGTAACCAGATGATTTTTGTACTTATCAACTGACCCATATACACCATACTTTTTTTGATAAACCCATTTACACCAGACCAATTTTCTACTTTTAGGAAGAGGGACCAGGTCCCATGCTTTGTTCCTGATCAAGGGACTATAATCTTCCTGCATAGCCTAATCCCATTCTATAATGCTAGATTACTCATGAAAGTTTTTTGGATCTAAGTCAATTTCCAAGTAGCATGTGATGTCCCCTAAAACTGTGATCATTTCCACCTTATATCTAATGGGTTTCTAACCCATCCTCTAGCACTTTGAAGTGTTTATCTAGTCCAAATAGGACCAAAATTATATGAGATTGGAGAATCAAGAGGTGAGTCTTTATCATCTATAGTGTGAGTGTGAGATGGAGGAAGATAATCCTCATCACTACTCTCATCAATTGAACTTCAAGAAGAAGAAGAGTCATCCTTATCATCATGAGGATTTTGAGGTGGATCTATGTCACTGTCTAAAGTGGAATCAATGTCCAGTGAGACTTTTGAAGAGTCTAGAGTGCTAAGATTATGTTCAAGTGGGCCCTCACAAAAATTGAAACTCATTTCAATGAAAAACTCATGATTTTTAGGATGGAGAAGCTTATATCCCTTAACACCCTCTACATACCCTACAAAGATGCAATACTAACTCTAAGGGTCCATTGCCTTGCCTTTATTTTTTGGAACATGGGCCATTGTTGGTGATCCAAACACTCAAAAGTGATATAATATGGGCTTGTGACAATCCCAAGATTCAAAAGGAGTGATTCCCTTCAAGGCTTTGTGTGGAACTCATTTTTGAATGTAGCACGCACAATTGATTACTTCAGCCTAATACTAAGAAGCAAGAAACTTTGATTAAAGCATGTAGTTTGCCATTTCCTTCAAGGTATGATTATTGCATTTGGACACACCATTTTTTTAAGGACTATATGGAACTATGTGTTGTATTTTAATCCCCTCTTATGTGTAAAACTACTCAAAAATATTGTTGACATACTCCTTTCTATTGTCAGTCCTCAAGATTTTAATGGAACATTCTGACTACTTCTCCATAAGTACCTTGAAGTCCTTAAAGTGATCAAAGACCTCAAACTTATTTTTTATAAAAAATACCTAGGTGTACCTTAAAAATTCATCAATAAATGTGAGTATGTATCTTGTCCTATTGAATGAAGGTTTTGGAAATGAACCTGCTAAGTCACTATGGACTATCTCTAGATTTTGTTTGGCTTTCCTTGCATTGCCCTTGTCATATTTATCTTCTAGATGCTTTCCAAAAATGTAGCCATTGCATAGGCCATTTGAGAATTTTACTTTAGGCAACCTTAAAACTATGACCTGATGACTGAGTTGCTCTAAGTAATAGTAGTTTAAATGGCCAAACCGTTCATGTCATAGTTTGCTTACCCCATCTGCATGAGTAAGCAATGTAACTGAGGGCTAATCTGGGGAAATTTTTGATAAGGTATACAGCCTATACTAATTATTGGCCTTACCATAAGACACTATGGTGTCACTGTGTATCTCCTTGATGACCACTAAATTAGGTGTGAACTCAACTCACTTCCCTACACCTATGTAAGTGATTTGATATATTGACAAAAGATTGGTAGATAGTGAAGGAATATATAGAACATCATTGAAGGTCCCATCACTTACTTATACCAATAATTTACCACTAAATTCTATTGAAGTGTCATTACCCATGAAAATTGGAGGCATAGAAAATGGATCTATTTTTGAAAATAGATTTTTTGAGGAGGCCATGTGATAGGAAGCACCTGAGTCAATAACCCAAGTCAAAGGTTGAGAAGCTACTACAACCAATGACTTGACCTTTTTTTAACCATTTTTTTATCTTTAATCTTTGTATAATCTTGTGATGATGTGTTCTGAGATGAGGATTCAGGAACACTGATGTTGTTCTTCTCAAATATCTAAGTCAAGGTGTCAATCTTCTTTTTCAGGCACTGAGATTCATCATGCACAAGTTTCTTACAAAATTTTCATTTGAGTTTCTCATTCCTAGGTTTCCCACTTGAGGAGGACTAATTTAATGATGTCTTTAGCTTGGCATATAATTTTTTATTCTTCTTATGTTCATGATCTAGTTGAGATTATTTATTCTCCTGTTTGCCACTGCTTGAAGGCTTCTTCCTATCATGATTGACAATCAAGGCATGTGATTCTGAAGACTTTAGTGCACCTATTTAAACCAACTTATCTTGATCTTGAGTCAAATAAAAAACAAAATCATCAAATGATGAAATTTTCCAAGTGGATCTAAGTGCACATTTAGTAGCATGAAATGTAGAGATAAACATTGAATAGTCATGACCTAATTTTGCAAGCATGAATAGAATCAACTGGTCATCTATTTTCTCAATGCCATATTATTTCAACTACAATATTAGTGATTTTAACTTTGTAAATAAGTCTTTTAGGGTGTCATAGTCACCTAGGCTCAATGTGATGAGCTCATTCTCTAGCTCATGACCCCTTATGATATCTTACACTCTAAAAAGCTTGTCTAGGATTGTCCAGACTTCATTCAGAGTTTTTGTAGATTCAACATGAAATAAGAGGTCAAGATATATTAATAGGAATATAAACCCATATGCCTTGTCACATCTATTGTACCACTTAACCTTTTTTGCATCTATAGATAGCTCAATTTCCTCACCCATAGTAATCTGATAGAGTCTTTTACCTCTCAAAGCGAGTTATATTTTAGACTTATATTATAGATAGTTAAATGGTGTAAGTGGTTTTATATTTATATCCATTAGTATAGATTAGAATAAAACAAATTGTATAATTGAAATGAAATCAAAAAATAGAAAGCACACGATACAAGTACCCCCTGAACTATCAAGAATACCCCCCTTAAAGTTACAATACACACACACTCAATCTTGGATGTCGGGCACAGCCACTAATGCATCTATGAGAAATTAATATGATAAAGTATGAGAGGGACATCAATCATAGTCAATAATGCATCTAAGAGGAAAGGTACAAAGGTTTGAGTTTTAAGCTATTACACCATGTGAAAAATGGATGTTACAAAAATCTTGAAACAATGTCACCAATGTGTAGAGCTCAAGAAGATATGCACTTTCAAAAAAAATGAAACCTAAAAAAGAGATATAGATTGAATGTTATAGCACTTACTGGTTCTTACTCCCACATATACCTAAACCCTTTCCAAAAATGGAAATTATTTTCCCACACTTCTATTTTTTCATCCAAAAATCCAAAAATGGAAACAACTTTACTCTATTTCTTCATTACTTTTCACCTAAATTTTGGTGTCCTCCTGAACGTCCCTTAGGGTTTCACAGCTACTTTAATTTGAGCTTTTGAAACTACTTTACTTCAGAATTTTAATATAGTAAGACTGCTCTGAAATCTTGATTGGGTCTTACAGTGTTGATTGGGTTTTGTCAACTACTTCAAGTTTTCGATACAGTAAGACTACTCCAAAATCTTGATTCAGTCTTGTAGTGTTGATCAAGTTTTCCCAACTAATTTACTTCCACCAAATATTAGTAATGCCACTATTGAATCCCAATTACTTTGAATTAGTTAAGGTTGAGAAGCTTGATTACTTTTTGTAGTGTATTTTGAGTTTCTTGGGCTACTTTACTTACTTCATGAGTTGGAAGTAAAGTAATGTCAAAAACATGATTTGGTCTATGAGAAGTTGTCAAGGTTGAGAAGCATGATTACTTCCTAGTTGTCAGCACATAGAATCCTGATTGCTTCTTCCAAGAATAATTTAGAATTTCAAACAACTTTATTTAACTTCATGAAAATGAAGCAAAGTAATGTTGAAAGCCTAAATGGGTCTAGCAGATAAGTTATCATACTTAGAAAAATTGATTTGGTTTAGAATAAATTAATGGACCTCTAAAAACTTGATTTGGTCTACATGCTTATTTTTAGGGTTTATAGGCTTGATTACTTCATCTGTACGACATCTGACCAAATGGAAAAAATTGTTATTTTGGAAAATCTACAAATTTACTCAAAAATATAAGAATAACCCATTTTATATCTCAAAAACCCCACAAAATATATGCAAATAGATTTTTCATCAAAGGCCTTTTGACATGAGTTTTGAGGTGGATTAATAAAATGCCTTCACGATCAAAAATGGCAACCAAGACTAAAAAAATCAGCAAGGTAAATGCATGGAGGATCTTACCAAGTATTTTTATGCATGAGGCTATCAGGAAAGCTCTAATATCATGAAAAAGTGTGCCAAGATCTTTGAACAAATTTCACACAATCAATGTTAAATCATGTGAGGTAGTGTGATGGCTTCAAAATTCCAAGAGAGGAAAAATATGCATTACCCTGTCTATTGTAAAATGTGAATGAGTCGATTAACCTTCCAAAAAGTAAAATTTAGGTACATATAGATATAATTAGGGCAAAATGAGGAAGCCTCTAATTTTCTTAATTAACTAATTAAAATTAAATATAATTAGCCTATGGACCCTTTATAACTAACCTAAGGAAGCTTAAATAACATAGAATGGCCATATGACTATGTAGGTAAAACCCAGTGGGGAAAATCACTACACTAATACATATGATGACCTACACATGGATTACATGATAACCCTATGTTACATTATAGGGACACATGATTATAACATAGAGAGATATCGCATAGATAGGGTGATGAGACAATTTAAGGTGAGATAGCATATATCAGTTAGGCCACATGTATTTACATGATTAGTGAGGGAGAGAGCATAGTGGGGCATGACCATTGATTTAGCCATAGCTTACCATAGTTGGACACAATTATAGAATGTTAAATGGAGTGATCATATAGATGTCATTAATGTTAGAGTTGTTGATGGGTATTCAAACTGGTGGGGTCGATAGACAATAATTATATTGACTAATCCATATGCACTACCATGGATGTGGAGATAGAGATTGATGGTAGCTTGATTAGATAGCCACAAGACATAGGTTTAGGAGACTAGATTAGGAGGGTTATGATAGGAGATAGAGGATGAGCATGAGCATTAGCATGAGCATGAGGTAGAGGACATGTTGTGGATATTAGCCAACTGCATATGTGGAGACTACAAACATGGAAGATGTAGAGATTTTATGTGAGGAAGGGATTCATATTAATGTTGATATAATTATGGGTTTGGATATAGATCATAGGGTTGGAGGGGAAATTCCATTGATATAGGTAGATAATGAGAATTATAGAGAGGGTGAGGATGGAGTAGGAGAGGAAGTGGTCATGAGAGTAGCACATGACACCTATATAGATAGAGGGGATGTGGTTAATTCTTCATGCACTCTAAGATCTAGAGAGGAGCATGCACTTATTAATAAACTCCAAGAAGATATTACAGCACATGATAGGGAGATTAATGGATTACACTAAGAGGTTTCTTGATTACAGGGTATAGTGGATGGCAGAGGAGACTAGATGGCTAAGTTCATATGATTATAATCTAAGGTTGATATATTATAAGAAATTCTAGATGGGTTATATGGGGATGGCATGGATACAACACTTATTACACATGATGTATAGACCCATACTCTGGACTATACAACATTGACACAGCATTATAGATAGGAGAGAGATACAGTGAGGACTGAGATAGTAGAGGTGAGAGTGATACTAGCTGGATAGGGGAAGATTTCTATGTTAGATAGAGTGATAAGGGCCATGGAGTAAGCCATATATTATAAGAACTTTTATGATGAGTTATACCATGTTATCAGAGGGTACCATCATTTAGGGAGTACTCTTTGATATGTTTAGTATCTACTAGATTGGTTCAACCCATTGAGTTAGAGGTCAGTGGGATAGGTATAGCATGTTATGATTCCTCCATGAGACACACCATGACATGAGGAGATATGCCTAAGACCAGACACTCTTTTAGAGGGATAGGATGAGACATAGGGTATATTTGATAAATTGATTCATCGATGTATACATTTTTTAAGATGTATCTTTTTTATAGGCTTATTATATATATATATATATATATATATATATATATATATATATATTCATGATGATTTATGAAACCTTAAACTATGTGGATTGGAAATTGATGGACTATTTATTGGTTTATATAGACTGTATACATGATTGATAGATGTATGGATATATGTAACACTGATTATATTTCCTGCAGTTTGATTTATGCTAGCATGTTTTAATTTTTTTAGCTTATGGATTATGTATTTATGGCTTATGTAATGTATGATTGGGTGGTTTGTATGGATTTATAATATGACATAGCAGCATTGTGTGTGTTTTTATTATTTGCATTGGATTTCCAATAATATTGAGCTTTGAGCAACCTAGTTTTTAATATAGCATAAAACACATTACCACCAATGATATTGAATAAACATGATGATGTTGATGTTTTAAGCATATGAACAAAAAAGAAAGAACAAATTGTGTAAAAGCAAAATACATCATGATATAGTAAAATCATAACCATACTATTGTGTATTTCACAAAATAATATTTTTAAACACATAGTAAATAATAATTAAAATAAGAAGACATGAAAACAAAAAATAATCTAATGATTTTGAATGCACTCATAATGACAATTACAACAATACTAAGAAAGAATGATACACAAAATAAACAAATAAAGAGGAACTCTAACAATATAAAAGACAATCACAATAGACAAAATAAATAATTATGTAAAGGGATTTTTTGGATATCCTTGGCTAGATTAGAACCCTTTCGCATATGTGATTTTTGAAAATGTTGAACTCTCTGGTGTATAAGGGATGACTAGGGTACATAACTAAGGACAAGGGATTTTTTGATTAATTTTTTTATATTTTGTTAGATTTTTTGGTTTTTATTAGATTTTGTAATGTTTTTGGAGTTTGAAGTTTATAGGTGTATATACAAAGAATACCAGTAAAGGGAAAACCATATTCTAGCACTAAAAAGTGAGTGGTAGGGGATGAAAGGAATAAATTATATATGGAGTATGGATAAATAGGAATGGATTAGAATTAAGATAACTCTAGCGAACATATGATGTAAGGGCCAAGTGTCTAGTCATCAAAATAGCATTACAAGGATACCCCAAGATGTTTCTAAGAACGTGTCTCAAGATGTTTCCACTTCTTTATCAAGGTAAAAATGTGAAGAAGGATGGTTTTATGATGGAAAGGATTGGATGGGTTTCAATGGGTTGGGTTTTAAATGGATAAGTATGGTTTTGGATAGGTAATGGTAGTGTATTATGGTTGAGGATGAGTTTAGGATGGATAGGATAGGCATAGGATGGGTAAGGATGGAAGGATGATTTAGAATGCATAGGATTGAAATGGAATGAGCTTGCCCCTAAGTGTAGGGTACTTGTAGAAAACTGATTATTTTATGCATGATGCCAAAAATTAGTTTTCATCATGGTACTTGTTCAAGGTGTCATATAATTAGTTTTCTCTTTTAGATGAACTTATTTCTCTTTCTCCTTTTTTTAAAAAATTATTTACTTTCTGATTTTTGTCATCTCAATTATAAAAGGGTTTAAGATGCATGATTTTTACCACTATTGATATTTTAGGTATGTGCTCCAAAGATTTCTTCAATAACTTTATTTAGTTCTAAGTTGGCTTCTTAGAAATTTACCAAGATATAGTCACAGCCCCTACGATAGAGGTTGTTTCCAAAAAAGGTAAAACAAAAAGTATGTAGAATGAAGGATGTGTGTTGAGTACATGAAGGATTTGAAGGGATGGAATTATAGTGGGAATGAGTATATGTGTCATGATGTAAAGAGTGAATGGGACCAACAATCTCACATTCAAAAAGTTTGGGAGTAACTACAAGTGGGAAGATTTGGGAATTTAATGCTTCTTTAATGATGTTTTCAATCTATGATGGGGATCCTAGTTGAATTTGTACTAATGTAGGGGTAGAATAATTTTCTCATCCATTGGTGCCTTAGAAAGGTTATCACCAAGGGATTCTTCTTGATTTTTTTGATTGGGATTTATATTTGGATTGTCCAATAGTGCCTCAAAGAGGTTTTCACTAAGGGACTCATATTTTTTATTTTCTATATTTTGATTGCAATTTAGATTTTGATCATCTGATAGTGCCTCAAAACAATTTCACTAGGGGGTGTGGATTTTATATTTACACTAAAGGATTCATTTTTATTGAGGTACACTTGTTGTTCCTCAAAATATATAGATGTTTATTGATTCTCTTATGGGAGGAGACCAGCTAGGAAGTCTATAATTATTTTATTATCATGGAATAAAGTTAACTATAATAATAATCATTGGTCCCAATCAATAGGTGCAGGACACTTTATTTCAAGATGGAAGGCAGGATTAGTGATGTTAATGAAAGGACTTGTGGAAACACATTTCTCATAGAAACTACCAATGGATCACATTTAAATTATGGATAAAGTTCCCTTAGAAACCACAAAAGTATCACTAACATATTTACATTACCTTTTAAATGGTTTGTAGCTGATACTATGTGATCTAGGGTTTACTTTGAAATGGATGAGTTTAATAATTCCTTGCTCATGGATTGTTTTCTCTATAAGTACCTCTATCACTTGGGGTGCATGTTGTGAGATGATGGGAGATTCAATAGGTGATAAGGGTTTGAGTGTTTGTCCAATGGGTGATAGGCAATTTTGTTTAAAGAAGGTTTTGTCCAAGATAGGATCTCAGTTAGAAATGGGATCTTTGTCAACAATGAGATCTTGATTAAAAAAATGAGATCTTGACCAAAGATAGGCTTGTGGTCAAAGATAGGATCTTCATCAAAAATGGATGGTAAATCATGGTTTTCAAAGGGAGGTTGGTCCATTATGGATTGGTTGAAAATGGATGTGTCAAAAATGGGACCTTGAGAAATGGATGGAAGGTTATGACCTTAACTTGGAAGTGGTGTGGCTTGATTTGGGTCAGGAAAGACATCTTGGCATATCCCCAAGCTATGATTTTTATATTTGGATACACTTGGATCTACCTTGATGTGCCCTTTGTTAATCAAATATTGGATATAATGTTTTAGTATCATAAAAAGGTTTGTATAATGTTCTTCAATTTTATGACAATCACAATATTCATTAGGTCTATACCACTCAGGTTTTGAGATATTTGGCTCAAGCTATTTGGTGTTTGGAAATATGACTAAGTTTACAACAACCAATTTTCAAAAGAATACATCATAAGGTTCCTCTAAAGGAGTGATTTTTTTATTAATAGGCATAGTAATGTTATTGATAAGTTAGGAGTTTTTGAGTTATTGTAACTTTTGGGGTGAAGTGATATTAGATGGTAGGGATGCTACAATTGAATTCCCTTTGTTAGTGTGATAGAGAATGTCATAATCAAGGCTATAAATAGTGAAGGAGAGACTTGGTTAATTTTGTAAGATATGTTTACTAATGGTAGGGTGATGTTGATGTGGAATGTTTTGGGATTCCTGAGTAATGAAGTGGGATAGAGAGGTAGCTTGGTCTTGGAAGGATGAATTTATTGGATTTATGTTAAAGGTGAAAGTATTCAGATTTGGTGGATTTGTGATGGTTTATGGACTTGAATATATTGGGTTTGTGAACAAATGTGAATTTGATGTAGTTTGGTTCATGTTTGGGAATGGGTTAAATTTAGAACCAAATGGTTGATTTTGATGAATGTGGAAACTTTGGTTTTAAAGGGTGTAGGAGTTGAAAGGTTGATTTATATGGAATATATATGGATTTGACTAAATTTGGGTTTGATTTTTGAATGGATTTTGGTTCATATATATATATATTTGAAAATTGTGGTGAAGGGGAATCAAAAGTTTGATTTAGATTGATGCTAAGGTTGGAACTACTTGGATCTATGAACGTGTTTTGATTTGTGATTGGTGAATTTTTATTTATGGGTAAACATGAATCAGTATTCAAGTTTTAAATTGATTGACTGATGTTGGGGTTGGAGTAGTTGGTTGGTAAAATTTAATAACCATTAATGGTTGTATTTTATTGATTGATGTTTGGGTTGAATTGGCTAGTTAGTGAACTTAAATAGTTGTTCAAGTTTGGATTTGATTTATTGATGGATGGAGATGAATACATGTTCAAACTTGGAATTAGATTTTTTGGATGATTGATTAGTGAGTTTGTAATGACATTTAAACTTTGATTTATATTTATTGGATGTTGATTTGATGTTGATTCAAATATGTATTTTAACAAAAATTAGTTGGATAACATCTTAGGTGAAGACAAAGATTATTTTGATTTGTATTTGTGATCAAATTGATCAATTTATTATTCCATATATCCATGCCTCTTGTAATGGGTGATATTACTAAGGAAAGAAAATAAAAAACTTAAATACCAAAGTGACTAAAAGTTTGATTATCAACTAAATAATTTTACAAATAAAGATACAAGGCAAACACAAGAAAATAACAAACAAAATTTTTATTCTAAACAACCAATAAATTGCACATGAAAGGTGAAAAACTAGGATTAGGAATGTGAACAATTATTGGGCTTTTCTATGTCACTGACTCATCTATACTCTTAGTTATGACCTAATATTTAAGGCACTAACTATGGAGGATCCTACCATTCCTATGGCTCACTAAGTCTAGCTTAGAGGGTGTGTGTAAGGTAGCTTCTTTGTTCTAACCATTAATCAATGCACTAAATTTTAATGATAAAACAGGTTTTCCTAGGCTTAAAGTTTAAACAAGATTATCTAGGGAAAAATTTGTGGAAAAAATAGATAAAGCAGATGCACACTATTGGGTCTTATCCCAAAGTTCCCAACACATATATAAGGGTATCAGTGTGTTGAAAATCAATTATATCATATTTTTAGGTAGTTTTTGAAACCATATATATTGGAGTATGAGATCCTCTCACATCACAGTGTGCTTAAAACACACAATCGCTTAGGCAATTGAAACAACTGGATATCGATTTATACACCCTATCAGTAAATGGGGTTTGGCCTTTTGTGTGGTATTGAAATGCATGGTCAATATATCCCATAAAAAAATAAAATAAAAATTAATTATCCATTTTTTATTTTTTAGTATCATCACTAATGTGATGCCAAAGAAAGAGCATATGTGCGTACTACATGGGTAACACAAAAAATTATGGTAATGTTTCTTATTCTTGAGTATCATCAACAATGCAATATTAAAATAAGAGAATACATAATTTCCATAATTAAAAATATAATATTTAAATTAAATATGAAATTACTAAAAACTTTGAAAATAGAATTAAAAGCGTTAGTAAAAGAAATTATTTTTTGTTTATTTTTTTTGTTGATTATCTTTTATAAGTGTTCTAAAAATAAATGGTTAGAATATTTAATAAGGATTAGATCAAGGAAACCTAAAATATAATAAGTAAAACCACAAAAACAAATCAAAAACTTCTTCTTTATGACCAATTCATAATTACGTGAAAAGGTAGAGAGGCAAAATTGTAATAAAGCAAACACAAGAAAAAGATAGAATAAGGCAAGCACAGAACAAAAAACATCATTCTTCTAGAATGATTTCACTACCCTATGTGATGATTTTTTGTCCACAAAAATGAATTCACTAGTCAAAATGATGAATTTTCAACCTTAAGAGATGATTTCGCTACCAAAAAGGATGATTTTGCTAGATAAAAAAATGAACTCACTACTAAGGATGATAATTTTCCTATTTCAAAATGAATTCATTATTGAACTTGTAGATATAGAAAAAAAAATGGGGGGACTAATAGAATGATTTCATTACTCAATTACATGATTCCCATGCTAAAAATGATAATTTTGCTTTTGGACATGATTTTGCTAAAAAGTGTACCAATTTTGCATTTCCCCTATAGAAAAGAGTTATAAAAAACTAAAAGCATAGATAGAAGTATAATTTGAATAAAAATTCAATGATGTAAATAAAATAAGGAAAAAGAGGCTAAAAATGGGTCAAAAATGATTTCATTGTTATGAGGTACAATTTCACTATTGATGTTTCCAAATTTATTGTTACACAATCAAGCAAAAACATCTGATAATGACCTGTAGCTTATATTAGCACTCAAAAAGACAAGATTAAATGCATATACAAATATAAATAGTAAAAATCAAATGAAAGATGTTTTCTAAATACAAATATGATTAACAAAGTATGAAAAAGATGAAGGAAGGTCCCACCAGGCGTGTTAGAAATGTGTGATAAATCTAGAAATACTAATAATGCAATCTTAAACTAAGATAAATTAAACCTAAGATAGAGTAAAAATAAATAAAATAGAAAACATAAACTTATAATTCAAATGTGTAAGCTTTCTCCATTGCGATGTAAACTTTATTTTTTCTTCAAAAATGTGGTGCTCACTCTTCCAATGCAAAGAAGAATATGCAACATTTTGATGTAAAAGGAGTTTTTGTATGCTTTGATTCACTTTTATTCACTTGGATTCACTTGTGAATTAGATAGAACTTCATTAGCATAATTTAAGATTTAATTCTTGAAAATGAAGGTTTTCAAGTTTATTTATAGTTTTTTGGAGGAAGATCTAATGGTGGAGGGTTATTTGGATTTATTAAATGATCAAAATAATCAATAGTGGATAATGAGTCCTCAACCATGATGATGATGATCATTTTAAATGGTTGAGAGAAGGATGGGATTGGTTAGTTGAGTCAACAGGAATAAGTTAAGCTTCTTGACAACTCAGGCAATGATTCATTAGAGGTTGAGAAAGTTATGGGTTTGGTTAGGATCAGGGAGAAAAATATGGAATATGTTGGATGAGATGTAAAATTTGAATTTTTTAGTTAAAATAAGGATTTATAAAATGTGCATAATTAACTATTTGACTTATTCAATTATTTTAAAGTGGAGGGAGATGTGATGAATTATTTAAAGAAGAATTATTAAATGGATTTTAGGTGTATTTTGACACTAAATATAATTTTGGTGTCTATAGTGCCAAATATCCCATCCCCAAAGGATCATGGATAACCAAACCTATGAAGGAGGAGGTCTGGGGGAAAACCATGAAGGTACTCTTGAGTCTAAATCTATGACTAGATATAAAGGAACTTATGGTCTCAGATTTAAACTATCTGGGGGTGACCCCGCATATCTTATTTCATGTTCCAACACAATGACTAGTGGATATGATGTTGATAGTGAAGGAGAGTCTGATCGTAGCATTTATGAAGACCTTACCAGTACCAACATGTTTGATCCACATATCATTTGTACCATTACCCCAATAATTTGGCATTCCATGCTTCTTCTTTATCATTATCAACTTATAGAATGGGACCAACAAGAATCCACAGTGCATGTAGATGAGTTTGAGAATGATGAGGCCTTTTAAAAAAAATTAGGCATAAGAGACAAAATTCTATTGGAAGACCACAAATAAGGGTTCTCTATCAAATGGGTGAACACCCTTAGACAAAAATAAAAGAATAAAACATTGAGGTCCCAAAGTAAAAACCTCTTTGAGGAACTTTTAGACCAGGGTAAAAGTAAAGAGAAAGGCTAATCTTTTGGGGCAAAATTATTTTAGATGTCATTAGATGGAGGTGTTCACCTTTTCTTGAATGAAGCTCAAGAGACTACCAATGATGAAATTGCTTTTATGTCCAAGTTTAGTTTAGCAAAAGAACATACCTTTAATTGAATTGCCCAATAATTTCCTATAATATTTGTAACATGACCATCATTACCATTGGTAGATTTAGACTCATAATGTTTATGAGAGCTTGAATAACCAGTCTAACTAGAGGACTTTACCATTACATGATAATTCACATCTTTGCTAACCATTTTTGAATATGGATCGACTCTCATATTAAAAAATACTTTAGAGGTCAATTTAGGACTTGATATGACCTAAAGTGGATCAAATTAGGTGCATCCCTCACTAAGGAGGACCATAAATTTTTTATATCCCTATTGAGGAAATTTGTTGACATTTTTGCATGGTCCTATTCATATATATACCATGTTTGGACCCTACCTTAGTTGTACACCACCTTATTATACATCATGATGACAAACTCATGAAATAGAAATTATGCAAGATATATCCTCATATTATTGTATTGGTAAATAAATAGTTGGAAAAACTCTTAGAAGTAAGATGCATTTGATCGATCAACTATTTAGAGTGGATATCAAGTGTTATGTCTATGAGTAAAAAACTAGAAGGTATTAGAACCTACACTAATTTTAGAGACATAAATAAAGCTTGCCCTAAATACAACTTTCTTCTACAGAATATTGATATGATACTTGACTCCACAATCAAGTATGAAATTTTATCTCTCATGGATGTCTTTTCAAGACACAATCAGATCACGATTGCACTAAAAGGCCAACATAATATAGAATTCACCATCCTTGGTGAACATTTTGTTATCAGGTTATGCCATTCAGCCTTAAGAATGTTGGGTCCACATACCATAGAAATATGACTATTGTTACATCATGATTCCTCACTAAGCAAACCTAATTGATTATCCATAGATATTTATAGTTTAAAATTTGATTTGTTTATTATTTTCCTAAGCTATGAGTCATATGATGTTATGGGACAGTCAAATATTGCTTTGGTTACATGATTACATTGATATGAGTTAGCTATAGTGTATATTTTTACATTATGATCATGATGAGTTGTTATATTAGCTATATTTTTTATGTATATATGTTATGGTGTTAAGGACTAACTACCTACTTGTTATGAGTTTGATGCAAGAGAGACTCATTCTTCAGAGCATGATGGAGGGAGAGCATTATCAGAGAGGGTGACATAGATGGAGATGTTGGGATATGATAGAATAATGGTTAGAACCCTACACACACCACATTATTTAGTACATATTAGATGCATAGTTCAACGGTTAGTGTAGTGCATTTTGATATTGTTTACATTTAGATAGTATTTATGCATGCTTAATTATGTGTTAGCTTAATTTATTTCTTGTGTCAGATTAACCTCATGTGTGTAATAAACCTTGTGTGATTTATTGCTTAGTTAGAATGTAAATGATTTATATTAGTAGCAAAATTATAATCTTTGAGATCATTAATGGTGTAGAATAAAATGAAATAAAAAATGTAATAAGTAATTTTGTTATAATTACACTTTGTATTATATTGTGTTAGTCATTATTTAACTAGGAAAATTTATAATTAGAATAAAAAGGGATGGGTGAGTTTTAAAATCTTTAAATTAAACTTATGGAAAAAAATATATAGAGAAAAAGAAAAAGAAAAAAAATCATTGAATAAAATTATAAAAATAAATAAAAAAGAGGCCAGCTTTAAAGAAAGCAGCACCATATGCATTAAAAAAAATAATATTTATATGGGGGAAATTATTTAAGGAGAAGATAGAACATAGAATAAAGGGGAAGAGGAGAGAAAGAGGAGGAGAAGGGAGCAAAGTATAGTAGAGTATTTTCAAGAGGTAGGTAATGCAAATTTGATTTTGTGTATCCACATTATATGAATTGCATGTTACAATAGTATGGATGAACTATATGTGTGCATATAAATAAAAATATTATTATGTAAATGAGTAAACAATGATCTGTATGAAAATAGAGTAATCTGCATATATAAAAGCTATATATATTGTGTTTTACTACCTTATTTTAGTATATTTGCCTTGCAATATTCCTTCAAGAGTCATATAATGGAAATTTTGATACATACCAGGAACTACTAAAGGTACTCTTAGGATTCATAGATAAAGATGGGTTGTAGTTTTCACTCACACTTTTAACAGACAGTAATATTACGTTGAATCACCAATTCTAAATGATTAGTTTTGGGATGCATTTGTGAATTCATTACTACCTTGACTGGTATCTCTTTGGGTAATTAAAAAAAAGATTGGAGTTTACTTGAGACTACCTTCTCCAAGGCTGAGACATATGCATATTTGGTACTCTCAGGATCATTTATGGGCTACACAAGTATAAACCAAGACATTAGCACCCAACATATATTTTACATTAGATGTAAGGTATTCTATTAAAATATTTTATTATTATTATTATTTTACTCTTCATGGTGATTCATATTATAACCAAAGAATAATTTGGAAGGATGAAATTTAGAATAATTCAAGAACATATACTTGGTTTGTACAATCTGACACATCTTTAGTGAAGACAACATGAATGAAATTAAATAGCTGGTATACTTTCCATAATTATTTGATGGCATATATAATAACACAGTTAGCATTATCTACATGGATATATGTAAGTAAAATATTTTAACAAAACTAAGACACTTGTTGAATATTTTGTGTCTAGGTAATGATTAACCTACTTAAACATTAAGGAACATGTGTTATGCTACATCATTAGATATATATCTTAAATTTGATCAACTCAATGAACTGTTATAGTATGATATTGATTTCTAAAAAATAGTGAACTGTTATAGTATGATATTGATATCTAAAATAATAGTGAATTGTTATAGTATTTATTATTTTTAAATCTGATCAACTTAGCAAACTATTATAGTATGATATTGATTTCTAAAAAGATAGTAACTATTATAGTATTTATGATTTTTAAATCTAACCACACTCAGTGAACTGTCAAGCTTCACAATGATCTATAAACCTAAATGGAGACTACTTAATGTATGGCTCTTTACTTAATTTGAGGTGATCAGTAGGTTTATGAATAGTGTTATAGTTTTATAGTCAATCATATAATGATATTTAATTTGTGATTACATGGTAACTATAGCTTAAAATATAAGTAAAATAGTCAACTAGTCCATGAATACATTCATGATTAGTAATATGCTTAGTTGATTATTTGTAACTATAAAATTAGATTAGTATTTATGGATATCAGATAACATAAATATATAATTTAGTTATATCAATAGTTTGGATAACATTAAATTCACGGATGTGTAGACATGAATGCTATCAAATAATTAAAATAGTGAGCTCATTCATGAAGTGTAGTTGTTTTAAACGGATACATCTAGATATGTATACATATGATGGTAAGTCTATGGTATCACTTAAACCATATATACTCTGTGTGTGTGTGTGTGTGTGTGTGTGTGTGTGTGTGTGTGTGTGTGTGTGTGTGTGTGTGTGTGTGTGTGTGTGTGTGTGTGTGTGTGTGTGTGTGTGTGTGTGTGTGTGTGTGTGTGTGTGTGTGTGTGTGTGTGTCTTAACAAATAAATTAAGGTTTTATTGACTATGATAAATTAACTTATTAATACTCTATAAATGTTATGTCTCATAATTGATTATTAGTATATTCTATAAAATGATTGTGAAATTATTGTTTAAAATTTAAAATGACTATAGGCATGTAGTATTTATTTATTGTTGAGAACATGTGTATGGCTTATATTATAATAATATTAATATGAGCAAGTGTATATACATATATAACATGTATTGGTATATGATGGTGTGTACCTATAGTCCTATTAATTGATATAAAATTAGTCATGGACTCTGTAAGAGTAGGTCACCAGTTATACATATACACGAGATCCTAAAACATGACAAGACGTATAAATGTAATACTTTGTTCAAACAAAACATAATTAGGATTATGAGAATTTTAATTCTTGAAGTTTTTATGATTATTTCTTTTATTTGAGTAATTGTGCTCAAGAACAATGGACTATGATAATATGGGTTGTCATAGAGTACATTATGTTTAGAAACTACTTATAGTAATTATAAAATTTTAGTTTAGATGTATATTATACCTAAATGGTATAAACTATAATTGTTATGCTTAATTATTTATGTGATAAATAATATTGTGAGATTCATTTATACATTTGATAGACTAAATGTATGCATTTTAATTATTCCTCTGCATAACATGTTTTATAATTACTAGTGAGATGCAATCTAATCTCACATTATTGGTACTGAGTAAGTAATGAGATGGACTTCACTAGCTTACTAGCATTAGAATGCTAGATGAAGGTAATTTGATCAAGTGGTGTGTTTGAAATTAACTGATCCTAGAGATCAATGACTATTAAAAACTTTGGCCAAAGTAATGCTAGTTAGACATTATCATTTCATATGTATGATTTAAATGTTTATGTGATATCTGTTAGAATTAATTTCTTTATGGTACACTACATGTTTTTATAAATCATACGGCACATGAGTATTAGCTTATCTCTCCAAATTCCTACACTATCACTATCTACTCAATTATGAAGGGAAAGCCATTCCCTAATGGGGGATTGAGCAAGGGATTAATGGTCTATGTTTAGTGTGGAAAAGAGCTTGGATGATGTTCTCCCTCCCCATAGTAGTACTTATTTAGAGATGACACTTAAGATTACCATAAATACTAGAGTTTAGGAAACTCATACTCTATGGAGCCATGTATCTTGTATTTGTATATTGTATTATATTTATTATTGGAACATTACCTGATGAGTTATAATTACTTACTTATTATACATTGATAGCAGTAGTTGTATGATTTTACTAGACATGGCTACAAGTCTGTAATTACTTTTTATATTTAGTCATGATGTGTTTCATGATGATAGTGAACAGTGATGAATAATGTCACATGCTTATTTTATAGTTATCATACTTATAGTACTTTATATGGATCACTAATTAGATTCTCATAGTGTAATCTAATTAAGGAATCTATTATTAAAAAATTTAAAAAATTACATATTTCTAGGTAGATCCGAGTGGGGATGTTATTATTTCAGTAGATTTTAGATCATTTTCTTTTCATTTTATGAAAATAAATAAAAATAAATTAAAGGGGGAAGGTGTAAGTGAACTTGGGTGTGGTTTTTCACTCTGTTGATCCATAAATTGTGAGTAATCCTATTTGGTTGGATAGGAATGACAAACAAATCAATAAGACTCAAACAAATTTGAATTAGTATGGTTGGTAAGTGGGTTTCCTAGTAAATGCTAGCTCCTAGAAGTATAAAACATCCTCGGATGGCTATCAATCCACTTTTTAAAATAAATTAAGTCCAAAAAATGTTGATAATAAATGATTAAGTAAAGAAATAAGAAAGTACTTTAAGTGAATGATAAAATACTTTAAGATTTCTAGATTCTTTTTAAAACAAAACTAAGCTAATTTATATGAAAGAAATACTAAGGTGATAATGGTTAGCTTTGATTGTTGTATTCTAATTTTGTGTTATGATAGGGAATGATAAATAGGGGTTTTGAAGGGATTAAATGGATCTCTTTAGCTTGTTATTTTAGAAAGAAAATTTTACATAGATATTGATGCCAATCTCTATGGATTGACACCGGTTATGTAGAACTGACGTCAATCACTATGTAAAAACATAGTTTTTAAATTTGGTGGAATGGTCAAGTTTTGAAGAGTTTTAAAGAGGAGTTGGTCTGGTTAAAGGTTGGGATAAGATCATGAGGTTCAGAATAACACTAAATAATATCTAGACAGAGGTTTTAGGCTTAGAAGGATTATAGAAGGTTGATGGGTGTTTGATGGTAAAGGAGTGTTGAAGTGCATAACTTCAACATAGGTAGTTGGGACTATAGGGAAGGTATGAAGATACTACTATCAAAAAATACTAAGATAAGAAATTTTAAAATTGATTAAATAATAATAGACACTTATCTGACATAGTAGTGTTGGCTTGGAAGTTGATAGTAGGTTAAAAGAAATTGGATAGAGACTTAGAAGAATCCAAGTAGTGTAATAGTGCTAAAACCTTTAGTTTGTCAATGGTGCATCTCCTTTATGCTTTTGGAAAAAGTCTCTAGTTCTCTAGTTCATCTGTCTAGTTCAAGTACAAGCTTAAAAGAATATTATTACTCGTACTTAGACTCAGCTTTTTCAACCTCCTAAGAAAAGATCATGGGTAGACTTAAGTAATCAATGTTAATCCTAATCAACCAATGTCTATCAAGGGATGACCAGTGTTGGTCATGGTAGAATAGGTCCAACTTGATAAAAATAGTACTTTGCACTTACTTTTAGAAGTTAGGACCATTTTAAATGGTTCAAGTTGGTTTAAAAGAGTGTGGTCACATGGGTAGAAATAGTCTAGGGAGGTTAAGAAGTAAATGTTAAGGCAATAAATGGTCTTAGATGGTTAGGACTTAATTGTTAGTGTAAGAAATGGTCGTAAGGCAAGGTGGTAGTGAGTTAACATGGGACTTGGTCTTAGGGTAAGGTATAAATATGGGTTTATTAGCTTAATTAAATAAATAATTAGCTAAATATGGGTAGGTGGTAAATGGGTTTTTAAGGGGGTTAAGAGGTGTTTTAATCAAAAGAGGGCCAAAAGGTCAAAAGGGGTTTGATGTGACATCTAGAACTATTGGTGCATTTTTTGAATGTCTACATTTACCCATTTTTATTACATACTTTTGTAGACACTGAAATCATGTCGACTCCCCTGGTCATCCCTCATTTTATTCTCCCTCGCCTATTTAACCCCTATCGACCATTTTTCCCACTAGCCTTGACCCTGGCAGCATGTCAAAATGAGCAGAAGGCTAAAGTTAGTCTCTGCCCCCATTCTACATCTGCCGACCACAGTCACCACCCGACCGACGTCGTCAACGTCGGTCACTTATCGGCCGACATCAGTGGTTCTACCGACGTCGGTTCTCCTTAGCACTGCATTCTCGATCCGACGCAGGAACCGTTATTCCATTACCCGTTATCCATTCGGTTCCCAATCAGTTTCTCGATCGGTTATCGAACCATCCCTCGCCTTCATCCGCAACCTCTTCATTCGATCAACTAGTATTATTCATTCAACCAACTTTGACAATCACCCTGAACTCTTGCGATCAATCAACTCCGACATCCAACCAATCTGCATTTGCTCTCTCCAGCACAGGTATCCTACTTCGGTCATTTGGCAGCACAGCGACAACGTCAATCACGTCTCCAACTTCATTTTCACGCGTATAACAGGTAAGTATCTTGCTCTGTGTGTTCTTTCTCTCTGGTTATTGTTTTTTATTTACTGCCATCACCCCTATTTAGACTTAGACTCTCAGACCCGATACTTGACTTCCTCCTTTACACCTCTGCCTACTATCCCCTGACTACATAGTCTGAAATGTTAGGTTGTGGAGCTAAAAGCTTCAACCCTTTGCAAACAGTGGAACAGAAGGTTGCTGAGATCCAGGAGCACCGACGTTGGCAGCAGGACCGACGTCGGTAGAGACCAGTGCTAGAAGGCCATCGGCGACGGCAGGAAGTCGGCCGATGTCGGCAGAACCAGACAAGCAGGGACCGACGTCGGTCGCTTGTGTGTTCCAGAACTGTTCGTTGCACGGACAGTTAGTTAAGTGAACAAAGAGTTTGCATGTTAAGACCAGCCAGAGTCTTGGGCTACGAGGATAATTGTCTAAATTAAGAGTCTAAGTTATTGTTTAAGTTAGGGATCTATTTATAGACCCATTGGCATGTATTGTTTATGTATGAGATAGAAAGGAAGAGTTCCTTCTAGTTGTAAGATCTGTGAGTTGCAGGTTGTTGCAAGCTCATTGGGGATCTACATGTAAGTTTGGTCTTTGAATTGCAGGTTGTAGGTTCATGAGAGATCAGCTTGAAGTGCTATAGAGTGCTTGGTGTACCAGCAGGGTTATTACTGACTGGTTGGTGAGGTGAACACCAATTCTGTGTGTGAGTTGGTTGTTGGGACCGTTTTTGTGTAGGAGAGTGTGTGTGAGAAGAATTACTGTACACTTGAGGTGTGGTGAACCTCTGTAAGGTGAAAGAGTGTGGCGGCTCTTTGATTGTATTCTTTTCTGTATAGTGTTAATACAAGATAGTGTATTGTCTCTCATATTCTATGCTATTGGTGAATTCTAGTTACTTGTGTTTCTGGTTATTTCTGCATATTCAATTGCTTATATTTGGTAATCATACTGTGCTCTTTCTGAGGAGCAAGATCCTAACAGGTGGAATTAGAACAGGTGTGTTTGTTCCTGATTTACCTCCACCCCCCTAACAAGTGGTATCAGAGCTTTTGGTTGGGATACTAACAGATTGGTGTAGATCTGGGTAGTGTGTTTTGATTACAAGTTACTCACAGGGTTTTTGTTTGAGTGGGAGTTGAGCAATGGCAGAAAACAATTAGCTACGAATGGAAAAATTTAATGGCAAGAACTACCAATTATGGAGGATGCAGGTTGAGGACTATCTGTATCAGAAAGATTTGTACTTACTGTTGGGTGGGGTTGCTAGCAAACCCTCAGATATGAAAGATGAAGAATGGGAGGTTCTTGATCGGAAGGCTCTGGGATCTATTAGATTGAGTCTTGAATCATCTGTGATTTCCAGCTTATCATAGTGTAAGACAACGGTGGAGTTGATGAAATCTTTGGCAAATTTGTATGAAAAACCCTCGGCTTCTAATAAGGTATTTCTTATGAAGCGTTTATTTAATTTGCAAATGTTGGAAGGTGGATCTGTTCATAGCCATCTTAGTGATTTCCATGGTTTGGTAAACTAGTTAAGTTCAGTCAATATTGTATTTGATGATGAAATTAGAGCTCTCTTAATCTTGTGTTCATTACCTGAAAGTTGGGAAGGTTTGGTAATGGCAGTTTCTAATACTGTGTCTCCTTCAAAAGTCTTAAAAGTGGATGATGTTGTGAGTGTGATCTTGAATGAAGAGATACGCAGGAAAATCACAGGTGAATCATCTGGAGATGCTTTGAGTGTTAAAGGAAGAGGAAGGCCAAGAGAGAAGATAGAGCGTGGGAGATCAAGGTTGAAGACAGGCAGGAGATCTAAGTCCAGGTATGGCAGAATAACCTGCTGGAAATGTGGAAAGCAAGGGCACTTAAAAAGAGATTGTAGATCGGGTGAAGATCAGCATGAAGGACATGGAGAAGAAGCAGATGTTGCGGGTTACGTTGCACAGGATGCTCTGGTATGTTCTTTGGATAAAGTAGAATCTTGGGTATTAGATTCAGGTGCCTCTTTTCATGCATCCCCACATAGGGAATTTTTTCATGAGTATGTCCAGGGAGACTTTGGAGAAATTTGTGTAGGGGATGGTAAGCCTTGTCAGATTGTTGGCAAAGGCAAAGTGAAGCTGAAATTGCATATAGGTGACACATGGGTGTTAAAGGAGGTCATGCATGTCCCAATTCTGAAGCGGAATCTGATTTTTGTTAGAAGTTTGGGTGATGAGGGTTGCACAGTAACTCTCACAGCGGACTCTTGGAAGGTTACCAAGGGTACACTTGTTGTAGCTAGAGGTAAGAAAGTAGGTACGCTTTATCTATCTACTTGTTTTACTGATTCTCTTTCTAGGTTATCTACTTCAGCTGTAGATTCAGAGATGTGGCTTAATAGGCTTGGTCACATAGATAAGAAGGAGATGCTTGTTCTTGAGTCAAAGAGTATGCTTTCAGATTTGGAAGGCATGGATCGTGGTTTCTATATGCAGAAGAAGAAGGTGACGTTTCTTGAGGAATCTGATGTTAGTGACAAGAACAGGAAAGCCTTGGTTTTCAAGGAGAAAGTGACAGACAGAGTTCAACACAAGGTGCAGAGGAATTCTGAGCAGAGCAAGGGTGATTTGGACAAGGGTTTGATCCAAAAGGAGCTCACGGGAAAAAGTCAGGTCTCACTAGAAAAACACAGAGACCGACGTCGGCAGGAAAACCGGCGTTGGTGTCCAGACAGGGACCGACGTCATCTATGTACAGCCCGACGTCGGTGACTCAGGGCAGATAAGGACCGGCGTCGGCCAGGGGAAACCGACGTCGGCAGGGAGGCAGTCACAGGGAACTGACATCAGTCGGCTGTAGACTGAGATGTGACCGGCATCGATTACTGAGACGAATTTTGGGTGGACAGCTAGTTGTCATGGAGTCTCAAGCGCCCATATGGAGGACTGAAGGTGTAAGTAAGTTCTTAAATTTGTCATTTCCCTTCTTTACACTACTTGTTTCTCACTTATGGTATAGAACCAAGAAGTTGTTGAAGAAGCAGAATAGGTAGATCCAGGAAATAGTGGGAGCTTGGCATGGATGAGGATGTGATTCCTTGGAGGAGAACCAAACAAGTGTTTTGGGTAGAGTTGCCAGCTGGAAGTAAGCACTGAGAGACGAATGGATGTTCAGGATGAAGAAGAGCGGAAATGGATACGTGAGATGGAGGATCAGGGTATATGATCTTGTATTAGCTACAGGGCAATGGAGGTTTGATCATTGTGTTTCTCTTTACCAGGTTGGATAATATTAGCTACATTATCCTATTTTCTGTATGATCTGCTTGTTGCAGGGTTACATATACAGGTATTGCTGAACTAAAGGTAAAGCTAGTTCAGGTGAGTGTCATGGAGAATCTAGGAGCAGCAAGATTCTTTGGCATGAGTGTGTTCTAGAGACATGGAGGTCTTGTTGAATTTGTTTCAGGATGATTGTGTGAAGCCGGTTAGCACGCCGATGGTTAGACAGTTCACAAAATAGGTGTCTTGATTCACATAATGAGGTTGAGTGCATGGTATGTACTAAACCTGAGTTTTCCCAAGCAGTGGGAGTTGTCACAAGTTTGGAGTCAATCTGAGAAAGTAATACTGAAGGGCAGTTCAGTGGGACCAGCAGCAGGTGCACATGCTATGCAGGGTCAAGTTCTTTTTCTACATGGTTGTAGATGTGGATGTGGCAGGTAATTTGGATGACAGATTTTGCACCATGGATTTTGTGGTGGTTGGTCTTCAAGAGTGATCTTGAGGAGGGATACAAAGCCAAGGGAACAAACTAGACGGAGTACATGTACAGGTACAGGTTGCAGTTGTTTATCTCCAAGTGGGAGATTGTTAGGTTGTGGAGCTAAAAGCTTCAACCCTTTGCAAATAGTGGAACAGAAGGTTGCTGAGATCCAGGAGCACTGGCATCGGTAGCAGGATCGACGTCGGTAGAGACCAGTGCAGAAGGCCACCGGCGACGGCAGGAAGTCAGCTGATGTCGGCAAAACTAGACAAGTAGAGACCGACGTCGGTCGCCTGTGTGTTCCAGAACTGTTCGTTGCACGGATAGTTAGTTAAGTGAATGAAGAGTTTGCATGTTAAGACCAGCCAGAGTCTTGGGCTGCGAGGATAATTATCTAAATTAAGAGTCTAAGTTATTGTTTAAGTTAGGGATCTATTTATAGACCCATTGGCATGTATTATTTATGTATGAGATAGAAAGGAAGAGTTCCTTCTAGTTGTAAGATCTATGAGTTGCAGGTTGTTGCAAGCTCATTGGGGATCTACATGTAAGTTTGGTCTTTGAATTGCAGGTTGCAAGTTCATGAGAGATCAGCTTGAAGTGCTATAGAGTGCTTGGTGTACCGGCAGGGTTATTACTAACTGGTTAGTGAGGTGAACACCAATTCTGTGTGTGAGTTGGTTGTTGGGACCATTTTTGTGTAGGAGAGTGTGTGTGAGAAGAATTACTATACACTTGAGGTGTGGCGAACCTCTGTATTATTCATTCAACCAACTCTGACAATCACCCTGAACTCTTGCGATCAATCAACTCTGACATCCAACCAATCTGCATTCGCTCTCTCCAGCACAGGTATCCTACTTCGGTCATTTGGCAGCACAGCGACAACGTCAATCACGTCTCCAACTTCATCTTCACGCGTATAACAGGTAAGTATCTTGCTCTATGTTTTCTTTCTCTCTGGTTATTTTTTTTTATTTACTGCCATCACCCCTATTTCGACTTAGACTCTCAGACCTGATACTTGACTTCCTCCTTTACACCTCTGCCTACTATCCCCTGACTACATAGTCTGTAACTCTTTTTAGACTTCCTGCACAAACCCCAAACAAAACAACAGACCTTCTGCAAACCCCCAGACCCTGTCCAGACTCGACCAAATCTGCCCAAACTCTATCCAAAACTGTTTCCCCGACCGACGCCGGTCATTACCCCGACCGACGTTGGCACTTTAACCGACGTCGGCACCTTCCCCTGACCGACGCCGGCACAGAGACCGACACCGATGACTGTGCAGGAGTAGTTTGCTACTCAGGTATGTATTCTGCTTTTTGTCTCTTATTTTCTATCATTCTGTCTTTCATTATTTCTACTTCAGTCAAATATTATATTTTAAACTAGTGGGTTGATATCCTTCTAGGAAGTCTTCGTACTTCTGGGATCAGGCATTTGCCTGACAGCCCACCATATCCTTGACTAACATTTTTCGTGTTTAGTCTCTTTTTCTTCGCAGGTGCCATTCCTCCACAGCCAAAGAGGAGTACCTTCCAACGTCTGATTTCGGTGCGCACGATCATATCCAGGTATCTTCTAGCCTTGACCATTTCTTTTAGTTTCTTAATTTCTTCTTTGAATGTAGAAAGTGATTTAGCGTAGAAACATTCTGGCACGCCCGGTGGGACCCTAGGGCCTTCCTTGGGTTCTTTCTTTCTTTTTTCATATAGGGTGCATTAGGTTTCTCCCTCTTCACCTCTTTCTTCTTTTCTAAACAACATCATAAGCAGGACTAAAAAGAACTTTTCTTTTCTTTCTTGCACTTCTAGACTAGTCAAAACTCATATTCTTCGACTCTTTCTCCATTCATCTTCATACGAACAAACATTTTGACTTGGGCATTAAAACACTTTGCATTCATTTTTGTTTGCTTGCATCTCTTAGACCACACATAGTAATTAACAAACGCATATTGAATTAATCTAGATCACTTGATGTTACACGACCAAACCACTTGCACAAAACAAACATCATAACTTACCTGAGACAAGGCCCGACTAGGATTTCATCCCCCAGCGGATACCTTACCCGTCCCGGTGATCTTACTTGGATTTCATCACCAAGGAGAAAGCCCACTCCGTTCTCTGGCAAAGCCTAATCTCTAGGGGAAGTATATTTTGGCTAAGCGAAACCAGCTAACTACTGGAATCGTGAAGTGAGGGGAGCTTGCTCCTTAACACCAGGCCTTGTACGAAACCTAACACAGACTTCTTGAGCACCATAACAAAACCTGAAACCATCCATAAACTGCTTCTTTTAGGACCCGACTCAAAAGCCAATCTTCCTTTACACACATTCTAAGGCATAAGCCACTATAATCCTAATAATTTACTTCTAGGGTTTTAGGATCTACTTGTGTTCTTCATCTTTTTAGTTCTTATCTACTTGTTTGAGCTTGTGAGGACGTTCTTCCTTGCCTTGAATGGTTTTGACTCGTAGCCAAGCCAAGGATCTAGTCGATCACGTGAGGCATCATCCTCTTCCATCTACCCCGCCTATAACCAGCCCTATAATGGAGTTCAACTCAAAAACTGAAAGAACTCCTACTAGACCATCCCCGACCCAAACGCCTATTGTCCCAGAAGGGGACCAAGATTTCACACGATTCTTGGACCTCAACGTAAAAGCCTTGCAACACTATCTCGTGAATAGCTGAATGTGAGACCCCTTGGGCAATCTAATTTACGGAATGCTGACCTCTTTTCTAGAGACTGCGACCGTATCAACGGCGTTCGTAGTTCAACCCTTAGAAACCCAGGCTATTGCCTCAACCAATGACCAACCTTTTACCAACCATCCAAGTGTGGCCTCTCCCTCCATCGTTGCGCTGACTTCCACCAGGGTTTCGGCCCCTATCAACCTCAGCCTACTCAATCACTTTCTACCCCCTTTCAGAATCTGGTCGTCTCTATTCCACCTACCCTTGCTCCTATCAACACTAGGGTGGCTACCTATCCATTAGCCCATGTTACCTCTAACCAACCTCCCATGACAACATCAAACCTAGCCATGTCTTCTATCCAACCATCCTTAATCTCCTCTTCTATCCCTACGACTAGTCATCCGTACGTTGTGCCCTTACTGGTACAACTGACTACGTCGTATACCTCTTCCAGCCTATTTCAAGCACCTTACAATTTAGGAGGCGCTCCACCCGCCAATCCATCAGTAGATATCATCAAAATGCTGATGGATAAAATGTCCAACCTAGAGACCTCTGTTTTCGGCTCATGCAATACTCTCTCATACGAATAAATTTGCAATGAGCCCATTCATCCTTCTGTCCCTATCAGACCATATCCCAGCCAGTGGGAACTTCCTAAGTTTTCTCATTTTCAAAGCAAGAAAGACCCACAACAGCACTTATGGGCATTCAGACATGCCTGTTACCTTATCGCCATGATGATGCGTTACTTTTATGCACATTTCCCATGTCTCTCTCGGGTGTTGCACTTGACTGGTATAGCTCCCTTGCCAGCCATTCCCTCTTCACATTCACTCAGCTGGCCCAGCTCTTCCTCGATCATTTCTCTATCAACATCACTAAGAAGGTCTCAATCACAGACCTCTATTCTATCCGCCAATTCAAGGATGAATCCATTGCTGATTTCGTCGCTCGATGGAGGGGCCTTATCAATCAACTCTCATTTTCCTTACCCCAGCCTGAGCTTATTAAACTTTTCTCTCAAGCCTGTGCTAGACATATTTCTTCCACCTTGAGGTTTCAGACCTTCCGCACTTTTGACGAAGCCTTCACGATGGCCCGTAAACTTGAGTTACGTGCCATCGAGGAGAATAAAGTCAAGTTACAGAGCAAGAATCCCAACTCCAAGACCAATGACCCCTCTTCTAAGCCTTCTTCATCCAATCCTAAATCTAAAGCTTCAGCAAACGCTGTGGTTGTTAGATCTTCTTCCTCTTCGCCTTCAACTAATCAACCTGAGCCATCCACATCTATGAGTGCCACTCACCAATTTCAGCAGAGATACATACAGCGATAGTTTACTCCACTCGGAGAATCATACGCATCTGTGCTAGAAAAACTCATCAAACAAGGGGCCCTCAATCTCCCCCAGATCTGACCACCGCCATAATTTGATCCCTCACGCGCCATCCCTGTGTGGTATAGGGAAAATGACTTCTGTAACTATCACCGTGTTAAGGGACATGACACGAGCAACTGTAAAACCCTTAAAAACATAATCCAAGACATGCTAGAAAAGGGTGACCTCATCCTTGACAATCCCAATGCCCCTCCTAATCAGGGTATCGATATCTTCAAACAAGCATTCCCCAATCATCCACCAACTCAAAACAATTGCCAGACCTTGATTGACAACACTCATGAACACAACATTTGAACAGTCAATACGGTCTCGCCCTACATTTCTAACCAACCTCAAGAGGTGAGTTCATCCATCAGTCCATCATATGTGGACGAACCTCTTTCTCCAGTTAGTTCTCCGTCAACCTCTCTCATCTTGGAGGACACCTCAACCTTACTAGCACCGCCGGTTTCACCATCCTCCTTCTTGCTGCCCATGGAGGACCCAACCTTTTCTACTCCTTGACCGCAAGTGGAGGGCACAATCATTCCTGCCCTTTACCCGCTTGAGGAGCTTCATTCTCCAATTTCTTCTCCACCCAGGGAAGAACCTATCTCTCCTTCATCTCCAATCAAGGATGAACCTATCATGACGTCATCATGCCTTGGGTCTGAGGCTACTACACCTGTCTCACCTTCAGTCCCACAACCATTCACATCTTCTCAAGAACCCAAACCTCATCCCGCATCTTCTCAGCCATTTTCCTGACTAGTGGAGAGACTCGAACTTCTCCCTTCTAGGAAAGTGGAGCATCAGGGATTGTGGGAGCATCTCATAGCTCTTCAACAAGCCCATGCCCTCTCATCTCATGCTGCTAATCCTTTCATGACAGAACCTCCCAAGACTATCAACAAAAACTAGACTTCCACTTTGAAACCATCTATATCTCAACCGACCTCATCAAAACCAAAACCCACATCTACCCCATCTAAACCTATCAAGTCACTTGGCATTCACCCTGTCTCCAACCTCACTCATCCACAAGTAAAGGTGGACTTAAACCAGACTTCAACCAATAGTAGTCTTCAACCCAAATCACAGAAGACTACCAAACCACAGAGGCGAACGCCTCCTCTTCCATCACCATTGCCCTCCATTTTGGGCCCCCATCCTTCAACCCTAACTAGAGTCCTTCCCACTTTGACCTCTAATCAAAATTGGTTGCCTCCTTTGCTTCCTTTACCTACCGCTAGCCTACCCTCTCCCAAAAGGGTAGTACCTCTCATGAAGAATGTACCGTCTCTGCCTGTCACCACACCATCAACCCAGAAGGTGGTACGAAAACCCCCTCCAACTTTGCCCAAGCAAAAGTCACCGACATCGCACACATCGACGAGCGCGGACCCTTTAGTGGGCTCATACTCTTTGATCTTGCAATGACTTTTGTAGACTTCCAGCATAACTCTTCCACCCATCAGGCCCTTCTAACCTCTCGAGTCTAAACCCTCCTGGTTCGACGACACGAATATTTGCTTATACCATCGTACGCCAGGACATGATACCGAGACTTGATATGCCCTCAAGGCTGTCATTCGCCGCTATCTAGAGAAAGACACTCTTCTCTTTGAGGACACTTTCGACTGACCCCTGACTCCTTCTCATAACCCTCCAACCTCTTCAAACCCATCCACATCTCATCAACCGGTTACAACCCCTTCTTCTCCTTCACCTCCCATCTTTGAAATCAATGCCATTCACATAACCACTAGGTCACAAAACAACAAGGTGAAAGAAAAAGCCGCCATTCCTTGGACCTACCCTTTCATCAATCCACCTCAACCGCCTAAGCCTAAGATTTATATCCTTGGCGCACCTCAACCCTCCTCTTCTTCTTCTTCTTTCGGACCAATCCACGACTCCATGTTGAAACAGCTTCACCAAATGCCTGTGAAGATGTCCCTCTATGACCTCATCCAAACCTCACCCCAGCATCGTCAGGCCCTCATCCAAGCCTTGCAAGTAGCGGAGGTCCAATCTGAGGAGCCCCAACCACTTGCTGCCCTTGTCCACTCCTTAGCCCCTGTTGCCTCCATCACATTCAACGATTCTAAAATTCCCACATCCAACACAGAAGATCAAGATGCCGCCCTCTTCATCACTACCTATATCGATCAGACATGCATTAAATGCATTATGATCAATGGAGGCGCTAGCATCAACATTTTCTCCACCCATGCCTTTGATCAGTTGGCTCTTCCCAAGAATTGCATCTCCAAAACTGACGCAATCTTGCACTCCTTTAATGACACTACTGCCACGACCATTGGCACAGTCATCCTTCACATTCGCATTGGTCCACGCATAATCCCGAAGCTCTTCTACATCATCAAAGGAGAGTTTTAATACAACATCTTGTTGGGCTGACCCTGGATCCTCGCCATGGCCTATGTCCCCTCCACCCTGCACCGTTGTGTGAAATTTGAGCACGACGGGCAAGTCCACACCATTCCCACTGACCCTTCACCCTTCAAAACTTGCAACACCACCTACCATCCAAATGACGTCCTCATTCCTATCAAGCCATCAATCCCAGCATCACCTCCATCTGCAGAAGCTTCGACCAGTTTGCAACAGGCGGTCGCCCTTACACCTCCCCTTCAAGCAACGACCACAGACCCCATGGAAGACATCTTCCAAAGACTTTCATTGGGGGAATATCGCTTGCTGACTTTAGACATGTTCCAAACTCCACAAGAGTATGGACGCCTTCATCACAGCCCCAATTACGACCATCAGATCGGGATGATCGTACCTTATGGTCCTCCTCACTTCCGAACCAACCTCGTCTATGGGGGGCTCAATCAAGCTCCTACTGACGGTAATCCTCTTTCTTCACCCCAACCTTTCACCGCAGACTTCTTGTTTCTTAGCAACCCCACATTTGCACATACTTACCTTTACAAGTGTACATGGAAGGGTTTTGGTTTCAGACGCTATGAGCAGGGCTCCCATCAGCCTATCCAACCGCTCAACGATGATGACGCCAAGAAACGGTATGGTATGGGATATCACGACTCCACTCAAGACCATGTAGACCTTTGTCCTGAACCAATCATTGACCAATCTCCTCCACACTCGCCTATTCTTCCCCCTTCACCTACGGAGTCAGTGGTTTCCATTCCTCCTAGTTTTTTTTTGCATAAACACCATCCGCCTGGAACCCTTGACTTATCAGCTCAATGGGGTGTCCAAGTCTCTCCCTCTCATTTTTCCCAGCATGATCGAAGATGAGTCAGCAACCATTCACACTGTCCACTGCATTGACGACGATGCCATTCTTTCTTACATGGGTGCTGATGATTCTTTCATCCAGTGCTCCCTCCCTTCTGAGACCTAGGTTATGTTAAATGAATCAACCATTGACATCAACCTTCCTTCTTCTGATGTTCCTTATGTCTTAAAGATTGGCCAATCTTTAGATGCTCAGGAGCAGCTTGACTACACCCAGTTCCTCTCCGACCATAGCAAGGCCTTTGCCTGGACATATAGTGACATGCCTGGCATCGACCCCACCATCGTTACCTATAACATTGTCACCAAACTAGAGGCTAAGCCTGTCAGGCAAAATCTTCAAAATATGCATCCTCGCATTGCCCTCCTTGTCAAAGAGAAGCTTCAGTGCCTCCTTTCTGTCTCCTTCATCCAGCCCATCGATTATCCACAGTGGGTCTCTAACATCGTCCCAGTCACCAAGGCAACTGGGGGGATTCGGATCTGCACGGACTATCGCGACCTTAACCTAGCCTATCCTAAAGATGACTTTCCTCTTCCCAACATTGACCAGCTTATTGATCTCATGACCGACCATGAGATGCTATCTCTCATGGACAGGTTTTCAAGATACAATCAAATCTTGATTGCTCTGGAAGATCAGCACAAGACCACTTTCATTACCCCATGGGGGACTTTCTGCTATCAAGTCATGCCTTTCAGCTTGAAGAACGCAGGCACCACTTATCAGCGTGCCATGACCTACATTTTCCATGATCTCCTTCACAAAATCATGGAGGACTATGTGGATGACTTGCTCAGCAAGTCCAAGCTTTGTCGTGACCATCTGACCATTCTCAAGATCATCTTCTCTCGCCTTCTTCAATATAATGTTCGTCTTAACCCTAAGAAATGTGTCTTTGGGGTCCTCTCTAGCAAGCTTCTTGGCTTCATCATTTCTTTCTGTGGCATCGAGATAGATCCCACCAAGATTCATGCTATCCTCAAAATGCCGCCCCCGACCAATCTCAAGCAGTTTTGCAGTTTGCAAGGCAAGCTCTAGTCCATTCATCATTTCATCTCGTAGCTTTCTGACCGCTGCCAACCTTTTCATCATCTCCTTAAGAAGGACGTCTCCTTTACATGGGATAAGGACTGTCAAGAGGCTTTTGAAGCCCTTAAACGCTATCTGGTCTCTCCACCAGTCCTCATTCCACCTAAAGATGACCAACCCTTCTACCTTTATATCTCAGCCACTAATCATTCGTTAGGTGCCATGATCGCGCACCGAGACGAGCATCACCGTGATCAAGCGGTCTATTATATCAGCCAAACACTAGTCGACTATGAAACTTGGTATACCCATATCGAGAAACTCTGTTTGGCATTAGTCTTTACTGCTACCAAGCTCCACCATTATCTTCTTAATCACAAGACCTTTGTCATCACCCACACTAACCCTCTCAAGTATATGCACTCCAAGCCATATCAGAATCAACGTATGGCTCAGTGGCTCATGCTGCTTGCTGAGTTTGACCTCAAATTCATCCAGCAAAAATCTATCAAGGGGCAAACCATCACTGATCAACTAGCAGATGCCCCTCTTCCTGACAATCAACCTTCACAGTGTGAGTTCCCTGATGAGTCTATCGCTACGCTTTCCACTGATGACACCATCTATCAGATGACCATGTTCTTTGACGGCTCCAAATGGCAACAAGGTGGGGGTGCTGGGGTCATTCTCATCCCACTCGAAGGGGAGCCCATGCCTCTGTCTTTTAAACTCGACTTTGATTGTACCAATAATATGGCCGAGTACGAGGCCTTAATTTTGGGACTTCAGACCGCCCTCTCTCTTAGCATCAAGTCCATCAGCATCTTTGGCGACTCGCAGCTAGTCGTCAATCAGGTCAACGATTCATACCTCTGTAAAAATGAAATTTTGCAAAGGTATAAAAATCGTGCTGACATTCTCCTTGCATCTTTTGATCATTTCCTCCTGCAGACTGTTCCTTGATCCATGAATAAGTTTGCTGACACCATGGCTTCTCTTGCTTCACATATCCCATCTCCCTCATCTGCATCCAAACTTTTTGTCATGGTGCGTCGTGTGCCGTTGCCTTCATATATCTCTCCTCACATTAATCATGTCAACACTATAGACCCTAGCCCACGAGATGCTTGGTATAAGTAACTTGTGGACTTCTTATCTTTTTCTGTCATTCCTCCCAACCTCTCTAGTAATGCACGATGAGCTTTTATCAAGCGTACCGCTCGCTACACCATGCTAGGGGGTCTTCTCTATAAGCGAGGCTTCGACGGCCTCCTTCTTCGCTGTCTCACCTCCACTGAAGCATCTCAAGCCATTCAGCAAGTCCATGACGGGATTTGTGGTGGACATTTTAGTGGGAATTCAGTTGCCAAGCGCATCCTTCATCTGGGCTATTATTGGCCTACCCTTCATCAAGACTGTAGCGACTATGTTCGGCATTGCATCAAGTGTCAACAGCACTCTAACTTGCTTCATCTTCCTAGTCACGCCTTACAAATTGCTTAGGATTTTTGGCCTTTTTCTCAGTGGGGTTTAGATCTCATCGGTGAGATTAACCCTCATTCATCTCTTTGTCATCAATCTATCATCACAGCCACTGAATATTTCACCAAGTGGGTGGAAGCCATTCCTCTCATCTCCATAAAAGCTGACAAAATCATCGACTTCATCAGCACCCACATCATCTATCATTTCAACGTCCCTCATAAAATCATCACTGATAACGGCAAGTCCTTCAAAAACAAGACTGTCCAAAAGCTATGTGACTCATTTGGCATCAAGCTCAGTTTCTCTTCACCTTACTACCCACAAGCAAATGGGCAGGCTGAGGCTTCCAACAAAATTCTCACCAAAATTCTCATGAAAGTGGTCAGTGACACAAGAAGGGACTGGCACATTCACATTCCCTTCGCTTTATGGGCCTACCGCACTAGCATCCGAACCTCTACTGGTGCTACCCCTTTCTCTCTCGTGTACGGAATAGAGGCTGTCCTACCTCTCGAAGTACAGATCCCATCTCTCTACATTTCTCTACATGATATCCTTTCCAATGATGACTTTCATCAAGATCACTTAGCTCAACTTGAGTTACTTGACGAGCGCCGTCTTGCTGCCCTTAATCATCTCCATGTCTATCAACATCGCATCAAACCCGCCTATGACAAAAATCTGCGAGAACGAGAATTCAACATCAGAGACCTCATCCTCAAAGAGAATCAACACGTGACCAATATGGAGCGAAGTAAATGAGGCAAGTTTGCTCCTAATTGGCTCAGACCTTTTATTATCATTCACAAGTATGGATCAGGGGCTTATCGTCTGTCCTCTCTTGATGGATGACCAGAACCTGAGCCTCTTAATGCATTGCATCTGTGACCGTTCTACTGCTAGTCGAGTACTCGTCCACTTGACACTTAACTTGAGCTCGTCCCTTGAGCAATCCCCATCCTCTTAGTCCTAATTCCTTTCAACCCTATTCCTCTTAACAATTCCTATAACCCTTTTATGTTGTATGGATGCTTTGTCCTAATGAAAGGGAGCCCTTGACCTTCTATAGTCTTATCCATAACTCACATTTCTGTAAAAACAAATCAAGATGTCAAAATATCCATCGTCACTATATCAATCTCAAATCAAAAGGCAGACTGCTCCCTCGAAGGACAGCTGTACTATCATTATTGTAATTAATAGACTGCTCCCTCGAAGGATAGCTATTCGAAAGCCCTTATATTAAGAAAAATTCTAGACCACTCCCTCGAAGGATGGCTATGACTAATTTGGCAATAAATAGCACTATTTTAGAAGCTTTCCGCATTGATCAGCTTCACAACTGTCCACCAAGCACATGACATCTCTATGCAGACTTCCCGCATTGATCAGTCTGCGCAAAAAAAAAAAAAATGAGTCATGGACTTGACTTATAATTGTCTCAGGGTCTCCTATAAAAAGGGGCAAAGTTATCTCTGCTCTTAAAATGGGTTACCCTTTTTCCTCCTCCTATCACCTGCTCAAGGGACTTCGAGCTCACTTTAATGTCAAAGTGATTCGATTACCGTTCTAACATAACTATGGTCAACGATGTAACGCATGAATGGGGCTCTTGATTCTAATAACCCCTATCTATGCTATCTTTTTGGTCCTTGTCAATGAAAGAGCACTATGCTTTTCACTTATTCTTCACTTTGGTCACATTCACCTTCATCACTTGTCAATCAACTCAACTCAACTCTCTTTTCAGACCACTCCCATAGCCTATTCACCCTAGTTTCTATGGACACCAATACACATGGAAACTATCGACCGGACGCAATTTATGTTAAGCATAAACTAATACTTGATGAAGCATAAATAGACCTCAATTCATTTTTAGCACACATCCATCATGACTATGGACAATTGCTAGGGATGAAAGACCCCTCGACCAATGTTGCAGAATACACCATCACATAATATGGAAAAGGCTGCAACATCATCTCTTCTCCTCATCATTTCATCATGACCAAGACCAATCTATCAACCATTTTTGACCACCTGTCTACCACTCGGACCCTTTGTCTGAACTACATTGGTCTGAGGCCCTTCCACTTGGGCTATGTAGGCAGCACTCAGATGACACGACTGTCTTCTAGGGTTAGCGGGACCACCCTCGTTTGTTCATCTCTCTGATGGATAAACCTTCTTTCCTTCTTTTTGACCATAACCTTGCCCTCGACCATGACTGATGCCATCCCTTTGACCCTTCCTCCCTTCTAGGAGAACTACATTGGCCTGAGGCCCTTCCACAGGGGCTATGTAGGCAGCACTCAGTTGACATGGGGTCTTCTGAGGTTAGCTCGGCCACATCCTTTCATCCATTCCTCCCCTCGACCACCAACCATTGGAGATCATGCCTATCTCCTCCAACCTCGACCACTTCCAAGACAATGTTGCCTTGGTTGTTTTTGCATGTATGCTACCTCATGACTGGTTAGCAGACTTGTGCGCAGACTTTTTGGACCCTCACAAGTATAGGATCACAAGCCGGTTGATCCACACTACTTGTGACTTTTTCATATTTTTAGGAGCACTTCTTGAGCCTGGGATACCTGGAATACGACGACCCATTAGAGCTTTAGCTTTGATTGAATAACCCAATCAGCAGATGACTAAAATGCTGGGGCCCGATTATTTCAATTTTGGCACTCCTTGACCCTTGACCTATGACACTTTGACCTAACCATCTCGTGCAGTGGTATGCGCGCAATCACGACTTTTGTAGCATTCACCCTCACCCCTTTTTCATCCACTCTTTATCAAATCAGCACCCGATTCCAGGTTCCCTTCCCTCGACTCCTGCTTTGAGGGGGAATACCTCATCCATAATCGGGGCAATCTACCTCTTGTTTTTGTCTTGTAGTTTATTCGAACAACCAACAAGACAGAATCGACCTTATCTACACCTGGGACAATCACTCTTGTTTTTGTCTTGCAGTTCATCCAAAACAACCAACAAGACAAAAAGGGGCAAATGTAGACACCAAAATCATGTCGACTCCCCTGGTCATCCCTCATTTTATTCTCCCTCACCTATTTAACCCCTGTCGACCATTTTTCCCACTAGCCTTGACCCTGGCAGCATGTCAAAATGAGCAGAAGGCTAAAGTTAGTCTCTGCCCCCATTCTGCATCTGCCGACCATGGTCACCACTTGACCAATGTCGCTGACGTTGGTCACTTATCAACTGACGTCGGTGGTTCTACTGATGTCAGTTCTTCTTAGCACTGTGTTTTTGATCCGACGCAGGAACCGTTATTCCGTTACCCATTATCCATTTGGTTCCCAGTCAGTTTCCCGATTGGTTATCAAACCGTCCCTTACCTTCATCTGCAACCTCTTCATTCGATCAACTAGTATTATTCATTCAACCAACTCTGACAATCACCCCGAACTCTTGCAATCAATCAACTTTGGCATCCAACCAATCTGCATTCGCTCTCTCCAGCACAAGTATCCTACTTCAGTCATTTGGCAGCACAGTGACAACGTCAATCACATCTCCAACTTCATCTTCATGCGTATAACAGGTAAGTATCTTGCTCTGTGTTTTCTTTCTCTCTGGTTATTATTTTTTATTTACTACCATCACCCCTATTTAGACTTAGACTCTCAGACCTGAGACTTGACTTCCTCCTTTACACCTCTGCCTACTATCCCCTGACTACATAGTCTGTAACTCTGTTTAGACTTCCTACACAAACCCCAAACAAAACAACAGACCTTTTGCAAACCCCCAGACCCTGTCCAGACTCGACCAGATCTGCCCAAACTCTATCCAAAATTGTTGCCCTGACCGACGTCGGTCATTACCCCAATCGATGCCGGCACTTTAACCGACGTCAGCACCTTCCCCTGACTGACGCCGGCACAGAGACTGACACCGGAGACTGTGCAGGAGCAGTTTGCTACTCAGGTATGTATTCTACTTTTCATCTCTTATTTTCTATCATTCTGTCTTTCATTATTTCTACTTCAGTCAAATATTCTATTTTAAACTAGTGGGTTGATATCCTTCTAGGAAGTCTTCGTACTTCTGGGATCAGGCATTTGCCTGACAGCCCACCATATCCTTGACTAACATTTTTCGTGTTTAGTCTCTTTTTCTTTGCAGGTGTCATTCCTCCACAGCCAAAGAGGAGTACCTTCCAACATCTGATTTTGGTGCGCACGATCATATCCAGGTATCTTCTAGCTTTGACCATTTCTTTTAGTTTTTTAATTTCTTCTTTGAATGTAGAAAGCGATTTAGCGTAGAAACAAGTTTATATTGAAAGGTTGTATAATAAAAACTAATGGTTTATGGAAGGTTAGATGCCCCAGGTGTGGAAGGAGGTGTTCTCCCTCAAACTGAGAATCAAAGAGGTGAAATAAAGTTGGGTGCAGGTTTAACAAGTGGATAAGGTGATGAAAAGGTTGGTTGGTTGGTGGGGAATTTAAGCATGAATAGGTGTAAAGAATAAGACTAAGTGTGATGTCATATATCATTCATAAACTAGGCTACCATAGTTTAAGTAGTTTGTAAATAGGGTTGAACTAGAAGGACAACTAATAGGGTAACTAGGTCATAGTGTTAGGATTCATTGATATGGGGTACACCTATAAACTCAAGTCTATTAATGGAAGGGTATGTGTTCTCAGGGATCTAAAAGTTGGATGTGATTCTGAAAAGATAAAATTGTCATAGGTGTTGGTACTACAAGGTGTCATGTTTTGATTCACCTAAAGGGTTGTGCACAAAAGTAGTGCATATTTGTCAAGTTAAAAAGTATGATAAGGTAGATATGCAATCTAAAATAACCTAGGCAAGGTTATCATAGAAAGTTTAAAAGGTAGGCCTAAAATGACCAAGTTTGAACTTATTTAGTTGGTGGGTTGAAGAAGAATAGGGTTAACTATGTGTTCATGGTTTTTGTTGAATATGGTTATCTTGAAAATTTTGGTTTTTTGTGTTCAAATTAGTTAGGTTGACCAGCTGAAGGGGTGTGAATTTAGTTTAGGAAAAAAAGGGGACCCATTGTGTGGTGAAAGGGTTCAAATTTGGTGGTTAGGGGTAGGGTTTTTTAAAAAGCCTTAATCATGTCTACTGATGTTAATCGGCCTAATTTAGGCAAGACTGACATCAATCAACCTA
Organism: Torreya grandis; assembly: GCA_037957365.1. Classification (NCBI taxonomy): domain Eukaryota; kingdom Viridiplantae; phylum Streptophyta; class Pinopsida; order Cupressales; family Taxaceae; genus Torreya; species Torreya grandis. The sequence goes on along the minus strand of JARHVA010000287.1, from coordinate 3,279,813 downwards.
ATTTACGTAGGACTAATGTTGATAAGTGGTCAAACCCTATAAAAGGGGGCCACCCATAAAAATGGTCAATTTATTTTTTATTTTTCTTGTGCATATTTGTCTTATGTTTTATTTTAAAGTGACACTATAGAATTTGTCGAGCAATTTGAGTGACTAGGTGATTACATGGAGGTACGTGATTAGGTGAGCACAGGGAGGGAGCATGGGGACTAGGTGAGGATGGAGGTGAGAAATGTGATTGGGTGGAGTGAGTGTGGTGAGTGCCACATAGAGGAAGTAGAAATTCAAGGTGTGATAAGATAGGCATCAGGTAAAGGTGGTGTACTAAGGAGGCAAAGCTAAGATGAGGTAGGGTTATGTACTTTTTGATTTTTATTTATTTTATTGTGTTTATGGAATTTAGTTGTTTTTAGGTCAGATATATAGGTTAGGGTAGTGGAAAGGGGTCTAAAAAGGGTAGTGATAGGGTTTAGGGTGTGAATTTTTAGGTTTTGAGTAGGTTTTATCAAAGATTTAGGGTTTTGGTCTCAATCCTAATTTTAACAGAGATCAATGTTGATTGAGATTAATCAACATTGATTGATAAGGGGTCAATGTCAGTTGACTAGTGACTAGAATCAATCCCTTTTTTAAAAATAAAGGGGCCAAAATGGAAATTTGGGTTTTGAGTTGATCAATTTTGAAAGGTGTTGGTGATATTTTGGATGGTTTTTAGGCTTTAGAAAGCTTAGAAGGTTTAACGGGTAAGTTTTAAATGTTAGGTTTAGTATGGGTAAGTTTAGGGTCTAAAGGGTTGGGTAAGGTGAAAAATTGAATTTGATTTGGTTTTAGATTTTTTTGAAGGGTGATGTTTGAAGACTAGGTTAATGAGAGTTTAAAAAGGTATTTAGAGACTAAATGAGCATATGAGGGGTATATAATAGAAAAAAAAAATTAAGGCCAAATGAGCCTAAGTGTAGGTGAGAATTGAGTCTATTTGGAAGTTTTTGTTTGTAAGGTTGGGCTAGGTGAAGGGTTATGAAATATTGATTTGTTTTAGGTGTAGAGTGATTAGGAGACTAGTTTAATGTTTGATGTTGTTTTTTGATGGTTTATGGTGAATTAAGTCTAGGATCTAACCTTGCAGGCTAGGACATTATTGACTATGTGGGATCGAGTTCTACCACTACTAGAGGAGTTATAGAGAGACATGATAGCTAAGGATTGGGCCCACATGATGACTATGGTTTTAGGGGGTATGTGATAATATCATCATGTACCCCAAGATGTAGGTATGTTGGTGACACTCATCAAAAGATGGGATCTAGCTACCAACACCTTTTGGTTGCCTATAAGAGATCTCATGATTACTCTAGAGGATGTGCATAGGATCCTAAGACTACCGATATAGGGATGATCTATTAAACCAATCAGTGGCGATGAGCTAGATGTGTAGATGGATATTTTATATGGGGAGGATGTGGTAGAGGCTCAGTATCACTCTAGGTGATTCTATTTTGAGGACCTATATCAGCTAGATATAGAGGGTAGGATATTGATGAAGATGTTAATGATAGACTTCACATGTTATGCCTTGATATATTTGAGTGATGGGAGGTATCCTTGGGCTCTTATTGGTGTGGTAGTTAAGATGTATAATGAGATGATTGTATATACATGGTCACTAGCCTTTTTTACATAGGTATATCAGGAGCTTTGGGGCTACCAAGTGCACAAAAGATATGAGATGAGTGTGTGCTTCATGCTTCACTATTGGGAATATGAGCACATCACTATTTTGTGGAAAGTTAGATTTACCTAGACTATATGACACAAGGCTCAATTCAAAGTTAGTTTTATATGGTGGAGGTTAGATATGGAGCTACCAAAAACATATGGTTTCATGTGAGATGTAGCATGGTATAGATAGTAGCTAGAGGTTTTGGTAGATGGAGAGGTTATTTAGAGACCATATGCGAGTTTTAAATCATGGTGGTGGCTACATGTATAGACCTTTTCCATTATGAGATTCACATAGATATAAGGGAGGAGGCAGTATGAGGTATAACTAATACCTTTTGACCATGTTTGATGATAATTTGATTTAGTACAGGGTGATCCAAGTGTGTTATCAAGATATAGATAGGAGGATGTAGATTCATCACTTCTTTTGTCATAGCCTATAGAGTAGGAGCTACCATCTCTTATAGAAATCAATAATGTTTGGGTTACACTAGAGTACATTATTTGGTGGTAGAGACTACACCTCATAGTTGTAGGTGGAGATGGAGGATAGGTTCATGCTTTCAAAAAAGATAGTGGACAAGGTGATGGGTAGGATGACTTGAAGATGGAGGAGGTAACCCTTGATCAAGCTAGTGATTATTGATAGGGTTGTTATGAGAGTAGAACAAGCTACCTTACAAGTAGAGTTGGCCACTGTGACATGGTAGAGAGATACCATACAAGGGCATTTGACCATTATTGCACAATAGTAGGACAGTGCATAGGCTCAGTTGTCCATGATGATACAAGAGAGATGGCCTACAAGTGCAGCTGACCACCATGACATAGAAGAGAGATACCATACAAAGGTAACTAACCACTATTATACATAAGAGAGATGGCCTATGGGTAAAACTAACCACTATTAAAGTTGAGAGAGATGCCCTAAGGTAGGCAAGAGTGGAGCCATCACATGGTGGACCATATTTGAGTGAGATTGGAGTAGTTATGAGACCACCTTAGACTATTACTTTGACTAGGTACACATCTATATTTGAGGAGCTAAGGTATTATGAAGGGTATGTTATTAAGAGGCTTTTGGATATGCCTCATTATATAGAGTACCTAAAAGAGTAGGTTACATCGAGGATCCTAGGTAGTGTTTTACTTAGTAGTGGTAGAGGTCACATAGCATCCATAAGTGCATATATAGGTCATAGAGATGGAGAGGGTCTAGGGAACAGTAGTGGCTCTATATCATAGATTACTAGTTATGGTGTTATATTATGATTTTGATTCTGGCCTGCAATCCATTATATTGTGATGTATATATCATTTTGAGACATTGATATAGACACTTGTATGTATTGATTCAACACATGGTTTATTTATGATGATTATTTATTATGATTATTTATGATGATGGATTATGGTAGTTATGATTTATGATGTGATTGTGGTGCTTGTTGTGTGATGATGACATGTTTATATGATGACCAAGTAGCATGTTGGCATGTTTTTGCATTCTTCTTTATAGCAAATATAGGCATGATGTGGTCTATCATATTTTAATGTCTATGTTATTGTTGAATATATTCATGTGATTTTTATATTTAGAGGTATATGTGATTTGGATGACATGAATGGTTTAAATCAAAATCATTATCTAATTGTTATAAAAATGATTAGTATGCTTTAATTTGATTTTGATGATGATAAGTAAATGGTTGATTATTATCTCATGTATAGATTAATTAGAAACTAAATGAGATTGTATTTTGGTTCATACACAATCAAACTTTGTTACGATTTTTATGTGATGAAATGTTTGGAATTTATGGTTTTTGATTAGATGGTTGATGTATATTGATGTTGATTTGATTAGCATAATGGTTATGATGTTATTTATTTCATGATTTGAGGCAAGATATTATAAATAGCTAAGTTAATATTAATAAATCAAGTGGTTAAATGGTTAAATAGAATGTTTTCATAATAAAAATACCTAAGTAATGATTGAAATGGCTTTAATGGTAAAATAGAATGTACATAAAAAAATAAGTAAATGCTTTATGATTTGATTTTCTATTGGCAATGACTTAAATGATTTTGAGAGATGCAACTTCAATATATAGATTAATTTGGTTGAAATTCTATATGTAAAAGATAAAGGTGAATGAGGATACAATGACTCAAAAATTTAAGACACATGCCTTAATGATTGTTTCAATAGGTAGTCAGTAAATTATAAGGAGGTTAAATGCTCTCATTGGAAAAGACCATAACCAAAATAGGTAGGCTTATGTATATAATCCCCTTGCTTATTTTTCATTAGTGTTAGTTTGTTTATTAAATAAGTGACTTGATCATGTTGTTTCAAGTAAGCTCAAAATCCCTTGATTGAGAGAGTGAAAAAGGGTGATATGTTGTAGATAGGTGAATGGAGGGTAGTGTAACTTTCTTATGGGGATGGATTACCCCTTATGTAGGTGACCTAAGAACCATTTATAGGCAAGTCCATGTATTATTTTGGTGTAGACTAATCAATGCAGGAAATATACTAATGTTTTGTGAAAGCCGATCAATGCAAGAAGCTTTCTTTGGGATATATACTTTTGTTTTTTATTTTTAATTTAGGGTCTTTTGATGATTTTTTTTTTGGTTGATAGGCTGGGGAAGCTAATCAATGTAGGAAGATTCCATGTGATTTTTTTTGATGAATTTTTGTCTTAGCCATCTTTTAAGGGAGTGGTCTAGTTTTTGGATTTGTCTAATTTTTATAGATGTCCTTTAAGGGAATAGTCTATCTTTTTGAGAAATTCTAAATTATTTTGGTAGTTATCCTTCAAGGGAGTAGTCTGTAGGTTAGATATGACCCATAGTATATTTGTTTTTCTTTTAGGCATGGACTTGATTATATAGGTCTAAGGTTTTCCTTTATGAAGGTAAAACCATAGCACAAGAAGGTTGAATGATGGGTGATAGAGGTTTAAGAGATGACCATGATAATCCATCCTATAAGGGGTAGAAAGTATCCATGAGAATCATTCCATGGGTATATTTGTGGTACCCATGTTTATGATTAGGCTAAAACTATGATGGATAATCATATGATTCTTTGCTTTAATTGATTATTCTTAAAATAAGGAAATGAAGGTGATAGGTTTTTAAAACAAGGGATGAGCTTAAGTTAGACACAAGGTGACTTAGAAATTATTTTAAAAAAAGAATAGATGTAGATGCAAAGCATTGAGGGGCTCAGGTTATAGCTTTCCTTTAAGGGATGATAATTGATAATTCCCAGACTGATACTTTTGTATTATGGTGAATGGTCCAAGCCAATTAGGAGCAAACTTGCCCCACTTGCTTCTTTCCATGTTAGATAAGTGTTGATTTTCCTTTAATATGAGGTCACCAATATTGAATTCTCATTATTTCAATTATTGATTATAAGCACATTTGATTCTTTATTGATAAACATGAAGATGGTTAAGAGTGGACAAATGGCGTTCATCAATTAGCTCAAGTTAGGCTAGGAATTTTTGATGATAGTCCTCTTCTTAGAGCATATCCTTTGGGGATATGTGAAGGGAGGTAATTTTCACTTTGAGAGGAAAGACAACCTATACACCAAAGACATGTGAGAAAGGGGGGTACCCATAGGGGTTTTAATGTTGGTTTGATATGCCCACAAGGCAAAAGGAATGTGTAAATGCCAATCCTTACCAGATTCATTGACCACTTTGGTAGGATTTTATTAAGGGTTTTGTTATAGGATTTGGCCTATCCATTATATTTTGGGAAGTATGAAGATGATAATCTTAACTTAATTTTAAAAGTGTCACAAAGCTTGTGCATTATCTTAATTTTAAATGACTTGCCATTGTCAATGATGATTTTGTGAGGAAAATCAAAGTGGCATATGATATGATGATTGATGAAGTTGACAAGTTTGTCAACTTTGGTTGAGATGAGAGGAATATCCTACACCTATTTGGTGAAGAATTACATCATGGTGATGATTTAATTATGTCTTATGAAGAGTGAGGATTGATCTCACAAATGAGATCTAATCCCCATTGAGAGAAGGGTCAGAAGTCCCTAGCAACTTAAAGGGCATGACTAGGAACTTGATGTAAATTGGAATTTTGTTGATACTTGACACACCATTTGACATAATTATAATAGTATTGGTTGAGGTTAGGCTAATAGTAACTAAGGTAAAGGATTCACTTAGTGATCACTAAAGTTCCCTCCACAAATCCCATCATGATTTTCTTTGATTACAAAAGGGATTTCTTAGCTACAAAGGCACCTAAAAAGGAGACCATTGAAGCCTTATTTGTAGAGGACTACCCATAGTATAGTATAGTATAGTAAGTAGTATATTGTATGAAATATCATATACCATTCTTAGAGAGGTTAGAAGGGATAATGGCTAAGGTGAGATAGTCAAAAAGTTACGGATACCAAATATCTATTTGGATTTCTTCCACATTGCAGATGAAAGGGAGGTCCATTTTGGTATAAAAGGGTTGGTTAGGTCTATGAATGGTGATAAATATTTTAGATTATATAGGTGAAGATGGGATTTGAGAGGTAATGGAAGCCATGATGTCAATGAACTTGTTTGTCAAACGTGGAGTAGCTTGGATAAGGTAGTGATCAAATGATGTCAATAATACATCTACCAAATGTTTATACTTTTGGAGAAGATCATTTTTACACTATAAGAACAATTTATCTATTTGAGTAAAAGCTAGGAATCATTGAAAATGTTGATCAATTTTACTCCCAAGGATAAAGTTGTTTGGAGACCTAAAATTAGGGCTTCATATTCAGCCATGTTATTGGTGTAATCAAAGTCAATTTTGAAGGATAAGGGAAAACGCTCACCTTCAATGGGTATAAGGATGATTCTATCACCCACATCATGTTGAAATTTTTATCCATCAAATAACATGGTCATTTTGTAAGAAATGTCTTCCTAGGAGAGAGTTATGATGGACTCATTAGGGAACTCAAGGTTGGAAGGTTGGTTGTCAGTAAAAGGTACTTTGACCAATGGATCAATGATGATTTTCCCTTTAACTATTTTTTATTGAAGGGATTCAAGTTCAAACTCAATTAAAATCATGAACCATCTATCCATATATTAATTCTGATATGGCTTAGAATACATGTACTTAAGGGGGTCAATGTTTGTGATGACAAAGGTTTTGTGGTTGAGGAGGTAGTGACAAAGTTTGGAGGCCATAAAGACCAAGGTGAGGCATAATTTATTGTATGGGTATAATGAGTTTCACATTCTACAACTTTTTGTCTTATATAGTATACTACGTATTCCTTATGTTGATCATCACGATGTGGGATCATGGCACTTAAAGAATGGATTATGGTAGAGATGTAAATGTATAAGGGTTGTTCATCTCTTGAAGGGATAAGGATGGGTGGAGAGTGAAGGTATATTTTGAGTGATTCAAAGGCCTTTTGGTAGTCTTCATTCTAATTAAAGGATAAGTACCTCTTAAGAAGGTGGTGAAAGGATTAGCATCTATCAGATAATTAAGAGATGCATTAGTGAATCAATTGAAGCTTACCCTAAAAATTTTAGAGTTGCTTAAGGTTATTTTGAGGAGGCATGTCTATGATTTTTTTTATTTTGGTAGGATCCACTTCTATTCCACAAAGGGAAATAATAAAGCTAAGGAGTTTACTTGATAGGACCCCAAAGACACATTTCTTTGGGTTGAGGTGAACATGGAATTGGATAAGATGGTCAAAGATAGATATAAGGATTTCCAAGTGGTCTTGGTGACATTTAGACATACCAAGGAGGTTTTCTACATAATATTCCATGTTTTTATGGATGAGGTCATGAAATATGTAGGTCATGGCACACTGATAGGTCATATGAGCATTCTTCAAGTTGAAAGGCATGACCCTACAACAAAAATTTCCCCATGGGGTGATGAAGGTAGTTTTGTGTTGATCTTTTGAGGTGATTAAGATTTGTTTATAGACCAAAAATCCATCTATAAGAGCTAGAATATCATGGCCTACAGTTAGATCAACAAGTTGGTCGATGCTTGGTAAAATAAAGTCTCCTTTAGATAAGCAATCTTGAGGTCATGGAAATCCATATAAATATGAAGTTTCCCTATCACTTTAGTGATAGGAAAAAAATTTGAGACCCACTGGGGATAGTCAATTGGTTGGATGAAGTTGATAGAAAAGAGATGTTGTAGCTCCTCCTTAATAAGAATGGTAATGTGGGGGTGCATCTTTCGAAGCTTTTGCCTAACAATCTTGGCATCAAGGTTGGTGATGATTTTTGGATGACAATAGAAGGGCCTATTATATGTATATCACTATAAGACCAAGTAAATGCTATGCTATAGTCATATAGAAAAGAGGAAAAGTCTTGATGTTCTGAGGAGTCTAAAGATTAGCTAATTTTGATTATGCAAGGATTATCCTAAGTGCCAAAGTTGATATCAATGGTATTTTCATTCAACATGGTTGATGTCTTGGGAAGAAGGAATTTTTAAAGGGAGGATTCTTAAACTCCAAGGTAGGTGAGAAGGAAATAATCATCCTAACACTAGATGGTATTAATGGTGGGGGAATCATCTTCCACCATCTCAAGATGAGTTAGAGGAATGGTTTTGGTTTCCCCATGAATTTGATAGGTCAAGGGTCCCAAACTAACCATGTTGATCAAAAAAATATTAGGAGGGATGGAATTGAGGTCATTAGACTTTGAAGAAGAAGAGGTAGGTGAGGATGGGGTTTCTTCCTCAATGATTGTGATGAGAGGTGTGTTGTTTGTCTCCTCTGGTTTGATAAATCCAAGGCCCTATCACTCATGAGGCTTTTGAGTTTTACATGGGATAAGATCATGTGGTCTATGATTGTAATGACCTAAACCAAATCCTTTCTAAGCACACTAATGAAGGTATTTTTGGGTGAAATATGGTTTATCCAAAAAGGAAAAATTAGAGGTGAATGGTTTGATAGAAGGTGAGGTGTTAGAAGCCAAAGGTGGTTGATCAAATCCCCCATAGATAAAGTCGATTTGATAGTTAGGAGGTCCAAAAAGGATGAAGGTTCTAATTTTAGGATTATAGTGATCATGTTGATCAAGGTTTTTATATTTTTAGGAGTAGGAAGGGTATCAAGAGTCAACAAGTGGTATTCTCCAAGCAAAAGATGTTGGAACATGGATTCTAAGGAGTTTTTTATATGGATTTGGGAAGAAGGTATGGTTGAAATTATGCAAGCTTTATTGGTAGAAGTTGGAAGGGTTGTATCCTTCAATAGAATGAGGATGTCATTTGGGTGGTAAGTCATGTTTCATAACTTAAATGGACTAGGGTTGATAGGGATGACATGAGCTTGACCCTCGTGTTCAAATTTTATGCATCTATGCAAAGATGAAGATACACAACACATCGTTTGGATCCAAGGGAATTCAAGCAATATGTTTTAATTAAATTCCCCTTCTATAGTATATAAGGTCTTGGGGAGAGTTTAATGGCCTAAGTGTATGTGAAATATAATTATTCCCAAGGTGGTTTCTATTGTGTCATTAAAATATCATAACATGGTAGTGGTTTAGGATATGATGTTTTCAAGAAGTTTGAGTTGATCATAGGCATGGGATGAGAAGATGTTTATACTAGCTCCCCCATAAATCATGACCCTTTTGATTTAGCTTTGATTGATGTGGGTTATGATGAATAGGGGAGGATCTAGATCATCTAAGTGGAAAGGAGATATCTCAAAATCCTAGACTGTGACAAGGGATGAGACTTGGAGGTCTCAAATAAGTGTTGTTAGAGGTCAAGGATCTTTGAGTTGGACCTCAATTGATTATAAAGCCTCCATCATGGCTTGATAGTGTTGAGGTTAGGTTTGGATCAATTTGTACAAGGTCATCTTCATCAGGGTATGGTGAAGTTGTTTGAGAACTAACTTATGTATCAATCTTGATGGGTTGGGTTGAGGTGTGCCCAAGATAAAAATCTTGGTTTTTGGCAAAAGTGATTTGGGTGTTTCTATAAAAGAAGGATATGTCCAAGGGATGGATATTTTAGCTTTTCCATTATCCTTTACAATTTGTGACTGAGTGACCACACTGATGGTGTTAATTTGAAATGTATTTTGGCTAGTAGGTTATTTTGGTTGATCTTTACTCTTTGATGAGGGCTTGGAGGTAGGTTTGTGTGGGGTGATATTTTTTGTTTTTTGATTTTTAGGTGGGATAATATGAGGCTCCTCTATCAAAAGGACATATGCATCATATAATTTTCAAATTATGTCTTTAAGATATTTTTAGTTCTTAATGTCATGCCCAAGTGTTATATGGTATGTGCATATTGGTTATCATTGAACTAAACCAGTTTTGGGCTAAGAGGGTTGAATGGTTTAATGGTAGGTAGGGTTATTTTAGAGGTTTTTAACAACCTTCATAATATATTATAATAGGATTATATTAATGGTGTTAAGAGGGTTGAAGTCTTTGTTTTGGTTTTTGGGGTTGGTACATTTTAGGGCTAGGTACTATGAGTGAAATTTTGGTAAATGTTTGTGAAATGTTCTTGGTTGATGGTTTGGGGATTGAAGTTTTAGTGTTGATAGGTGGAGGTGTGGTAAGAAGAGGAGGTTGAGTTTGTGGTCCATTTTTTGGAGGGTTTGGCCTTTTCATCAGAATGGAAGGGTGAGGTTTTAAAATAGATAAGGGGTATGGCCCTAGGATAGAGGGTGAAGTTAAGATGGGAGGAGAAATGGTTTTATTATTTTGAGTCCTAAGTGATTTGATATTCCTCTTTGGTTTGAGTTGTTAGTCTCTAGGTTGGATTTTTAGTGTTAAATCCAATTTTAAAGGTGGGTGAGTTAGGTTTTAGGTTGGAAGAACACCCAAGTTCTTGATAGATATGATTGGGGTAGCTGGGTTTGTTTTGCTTGTGTTTAAGGTAATTAGGTTGGTTGATTTGGTTGAATGTTGATATGTTGATGAGTTTACAAGTTTGGTTAAGGTGAGGTTGTTTAAGTTTTTTGTGGTAAAAGTTTGGGTGGTTAATAGTTTTGTTGGCTCCTTATTTATAGGGTAAGGAAGTCCAAGATGGTGCTAAAATGTAGCTTGATCAAGTTTTAGTTGTGATGGGAATTCAATATTTTAAACCAGTCTTGAGAATGGTTTATATGTAGACTTGGCATCATTACGAAGGAGACTAAGTGGTTTAGGAAGTGGGATGTTTATGGTTTTCTCTTCCTTAGGCATGATTTCTAAGGAAAGAATGGGTGGTTCCACTATTGAGGGAAGTGGAGTAGGTATGATGTTATCTTCCTTATGAGCGATTTCCAAAGGAAGGATGGGTGGTTCCACTATTAAGGGAAGTGGAGTAGGTATGATGTTATCTTCTTTATTTGATATTTCCAAAGGAAGGATGGATGGTTACACTATGGAGGGAAGTGGAATAGGTGAGCTTTTTTGGGTTGGTTTCATAAAATTGGGAAGTGGAATAGGCAAGGTTTAGGTCATAGGTTCTTCAATTGTAAGTCCATTAAGGATAATTTTTATGGTATGAACCTCATGGTTATGCATTTGTATGTTAATTATTTGAAGAAGGTAGGTGATTTGGAAAAGGTTGATGGAAAATGCCAATAGCTTGGTTTGGAGGTGTATTTGGATTATCCATTACAAGTTCACCTTTATCAATCAAGTCTTGAACTATGTTATTAAAGGTCTTGCATCTATCAACATTGTGTTTGATGATGTGATGGTAGTTTCAAAATGATTTCTCCTTATACCAACTTGGTATAGGATGAGATGATTCAAATTTTTGAGGGGGGTTAATTTGTGTATGTTCGATTATGGATGTTTTTAACAATTTTTCCAAAACTAAAGCATAAGACTCCCCTTGTGGATTGTATTGATTTTAAACAAAGGGGTCTTGGGTTTTTTGATTTTGTTTTTGATTTGAAGATGCAGATGGGTTTGAATTATTTACCATTGCAAGAGGATCTATCTTAAGGACAACCATGTTGGTTGATCCTTTGGGCTTGGGGTGGTTTGGAGGAATTTTTGGTATATTTGAAGCTGGCATTCTTATTTCTAAGATTTAGTTTTCCTTCTTAAATAATTAAAAATTCTAATTTCTTTACCATGATAAATGTTTCATCAAAATTGTTTAGTGTTTGAACTTGTAAGGTAGATTAAATGTGCTTGGCACATGCCCAAAGGAATAGTTCAATCAATTTTGGTTGAGGTAGGGAAAAGGAAAGTGGGTTGATTAACCCCCTCCATAGAGAAAAAAAATCCACAATGGATTTTTCCTCAAATTTGAGAATAAAATAGAAGTCATTTATGGACACTTTCTTAGAAATGTTTATGGAAAAGAGATCCAAGAAATTTTGTGTGATTTGGGTGAAGGAAAAGAAGAAGTGCTTAAAGATGGTGCTATACCAATCCAATGCAGGTCCTACTAAAGACATGGGGAAGGTTTGAAGTAAAAGAGCATCATCATAAATGATGAGATAACATGAAAGCCTAAATTATCTTAAATTTTATTTGGGATCCTCCTTACTTTAGAACTTCATGAATTTAGGAAGTTCCCATTAATAAGGGTAAGGATGAATTGGTATATAAGGGTGAATAAGTTCATTATAAATTTGGTCATAGGATAAAAAGTTGTGAGCTGCTAAAATAGATGTCTCTAAAGTTGTCATTTTATCAATTAACATCTAATGAGGTTGGTGTTGTAGGGTATGTGTTGTTGTTGTTTCAATGATGTAATGTATTGCATGTTTGAAGGTTGAGTGGATACCACATATTAAAAGTTGGTTATGGAAGGTTAGGATGATATAGTAGCCATATATCCTTATATATCTAGGACATAGCCTTGAATAGGTATAGTGGATATTTTTTGAGACATGGACATGGTTGGGTTTGTTTATTGAATGTGTGTGGTTACCCTTATACTTATAGGTGTGAGAGTGGATGGTATAGAAACTACTAAGTTTTCAAAAGGTGTGGATGTGTATACACCTTAAATTTGTCAATAAACCACACATATCATGTCTTTTTATAGTCTTTTTCATAGGAGACTCTGATTAGAGAATATGAGCCTTATTTGCACTATCCAAGTCTTTTATTTTGTTTGTTTTGGTCTCATTTCTTACTTAAGTCACCTTTTTATCCATAACCAGTCATCTAGAACCTTTTGACTAGTCATTCCACCTCAACCAGGCAATGTTCCCCATGTCAATCATGTTCCCCTAGGTCTCAAGACTATATGACAAGGAGTGCCAGAATTGGAATATAGCACTGGACCCTAGGGTGTCTCATTTTCAACGCTCCTATCCTTTTTCATTTTGAGTCCCAATGGTCATTTTTTTTTGTTGAAGAGGTCCTAAACCCTTGTTAGCCCCTCCCTTAAGTTTTGTTTGTATTTTTATTATTTGTTAATGAAAATAAAGTTTTTAAATTCAAAATAAATAGTATCATATATAAATGACTTCACAAGGCATTTTATATCTATCACTTACTACTTTGGCATAGTAAATAATTAAAATCAGTCAATATTATAGCTTAACATTCTGCATCACACATAGATTTTCATGCTTGATCAAGGAAGGAGCTATGAAAAATTTAATTACTGCATCTATCATGTGCATTGACTATACATGCTATATAAGGGATAACTACATTTTATCTAAGACCCTATCTTGAGGGTTAATGTAGGTAGTGATTAGGATAGTAGGGGTTTTAGATCATGCGACCATACTTCCCCTAACCTAGTTTTTTCTCCATTTTCTTTTGATGTGTTTGTTTTTTTTTGTGTGTAGGTAGACCTTGGGTTATGTAATAAAATAGGTTATACAATGACACATATATGTGATCAAAAAAATATAAAGACACCTACAGGACCTAATACCAGATCGCACAAGAATCTAGAACTAGAATTTGATTTGGACAACAACACCAAGACTGGACTACAGAGTTAAACCCTAAGGTGTCCTATTTTTGTCACTCTTGTCCTTTCATTGAATGAAATATATATTTAGGTTTTAGACATCTTCCCAATCTTACACAATATTTTTTAGTTTCCACAACAATCATCTCAGCCCATTTTTATACATAAGTAATTTCCTTCTCTTATACAATTGATTTGATCAAATTGATATAAATTTGTATTTGATTAAATTTGATTATATTTTACCTCTTAATCCAAACCCTTTATTTTTTAGTGACTAAACCCTAGTTTCCCAAAAATAATAAAACATTTGGTGAACCCAACTTGCTTCGAACAAATTTCAAACCCTAGGTACCCTTAGGGTTTTTCCTTCATATTTTTGTGCAAAAATTCAATTTCAATTTTTTGATTTTTATATAATTTTTTGTGAATTTATTTTATTCCAAATTATTTTATAATTCAAATTATTTAAATAATTTTCAAAAATTCTAAAACCCCAACCTAAAACCCTAGATTTCCAAACTAGGTCCTCAAACCCCAAGCCTTCCTCCCTTACAATTTTAAGATAAAAGTTTTAGAATTTTTGTAAATTGTTTGGAGTGTCAAAAATAATTTCAAAATCTCTATGTTATTATTTATTTTTGAATTTATTTTATTAATAGTAATTTTCCATATTATATTTGGTGAAATTAATAAAAAGGCCACTAAGGCACTTCTTCACTCTCATCCCATAGATAAATTTCTAATTTTTTCTCATAATTATGATACTGAATGGATAAATTTACAAAATTACACATTAGTCAAAAATGTGGAAAATTATTTCATTTACAATGAAGACAATTACTATTGATGTGATGAGGAATATGATGATGCACATGAAAGTGATAGTGAAGAAAATGTAGATACACCTTCTTCTCTCAAACCTATCTCTTTTCTTCCCTCTTCAAAAGAAAATAATTTTGATAAATGGGAAAGTTACTTTTCACCTCATTATCTTATGCACAATTCATCAAATGTAAAAATTAGTCATGCACTTCCAAGTGAACCTCTCATTGGTGATAATTTACTTACAGTTTAACCTAATCTCTCTCTCTTTTACTACTTCTATGTTCAAATTACAACAATATAAATGCAATAGAATCAAAATTCCAATGCATAGTTTAAATAATCCATCTCATGCTCTTAACTCAACAATAAAAAAAGAATGTCTAAATTATAACTCTCTTACTTTTACTCCTCATATTTTAAATAAACATAATGCATGCACTCTATCCAAGGATAACATAGATGCACATAGTATTCCAGTTTCACATGACAATTTATTGCATATTAGAAAATAATTAACATCTTCTCTGTTATGATCCACACTTATAATAATTTGGAAATAATGCAAAATATAATTTATATCAACACATCACAAAATATATAGGTGGACCAATATGTCCAAATATTTAATATATGCATAAATAAAATACCCTTAAGCTAGGGAAACACCATACAATACTCCTTTAAGAAGGAATAACTCCATAATATCTCTTTGAGGGGACAACCTCCAATATCTTCTTATAATAAAAGACTCAATGCTTGATTTTTTCCTTCACAATGATAATCATCTCCTTTATATAGACCTCTATCTAACTAAGAATGGATGGGTAACCTCCTAATCCTAATGTAGGCTAACCATTACTCGATGCACTAATTCCATAAGTTGTTTCATTATCCTAATATATTGGACCCATATAACTAAGGGAATGCATGCCACATGTTGGCATCTCTATTAACCCATATACATTAATATATCATATCCCTAGGTACATAACATTACTTCCCTCCTTAATATGTTTCATCTGTAAAACATAGGAAAAAACCAAATAATGAGTGTGCTTCAAATCATTTCACACTTGTCTCCAATCTCGATCATCTAGACATCTATATGTGATCTTGGCAGGTGATAGCTCTTCAAGATTGTTTCTAAATTCCATTATGCTCCTCTAATTTCATTCATGATCATAACTATATTTTTTTGGTGTCCATGCATATTTATTTCTTTTTTGATTCTATGTACTATTTTCCATTGTGTTACTCTAATTCTAATCATGACAATAGAAGGTATTCTTCCATGCATAGTCATAGTGATTTCCCAATTAATTCCATGTTCTATAGGCTATTGTGTTGCTCTGATTTCATACCTAACCATAGTATTTTTTCTTTGGCTTCCATGCATAGCCATATTGATTGGAAATCTAATTTCCTAAATAGCTAAATTGATTGTTGTTATGACACTCCCTCACCTGATACCATGATTTTTTCCTCTCATGATGATGTGGGTGTCTATATACCTCAATTTTTTCTAATACTTTGACATTATCCACCTTTTCTTCTACCTCTTCCACCTTTTCCTTCTTTGCCTCTAGAGTAGATGAAGTGTTCATTTTTTATTGTAGTGTGTCTTATATATGTCATCTGAATCTTCCTCATGCTCTTCATCACCTATTTCAATCTCATCCTCATTATCTACCTAGACTATTATTGGTCCCTTTCCCACTATGATATCGTGTAAAGTGACCTTTTTTTCTATACCAAAACTTCATGAACTTTTTCTGAACATTAATATTGATTATTTACAAAGTCTCTAACCATGGATATCCAAGAACCATATCTACATCATCCATATCCAAATCATGAAAATCTAAATGCAAAACATATTTGTCCATAATGAGCTTCAAATCTTCAAACATTGGAATATTCTTACCATCTACTTGAACCTCCTTGATATTCTTTTCATGAACATGTAAATGATTAACCACATTCATGTTGATGAAGTTATACATATTGGTAGAGTTTATGGACACAACCTTTTTCTTTTGAATGCATCGATGAAATTAAAAAATTGACTCAGATTTCTTTGAAGCCAAATTATTTGAACCCTTTTCTTCTTCTTCTTCTTCTTCTTCTTCTTCTTCTTCTTCTTCTTCTTCTTCTTCTTATTCACTTGAATGTTCTTCCTCATTGTCATTATTTTATTCCACTAATTTTTTTTCTTCAGCATCTTGATTATTTTCTTCCTCTTCTTCATCCTCTTTTTCTTTTATATCCCATCGATCTAGGAAGATCTATTCAATTTATTCTCATGAAGAATACTTTTGTACAAAGCTCAACAGATTAAACCAATGTTGTGCAAGCCTAGACAAAGAAAGATACAAACATGTTTGCCACATAATGTTTTGAGTATTAATCTCCTTTAAAAGGATCCACCATTCTTTAGCATCAATATCATCTTCCCCTGAAAATACTTGCAACTTCATTATCCACAAAAAAAACTAAGGTTAATGAAATACCTTAAAATATCAATAACTCATTTATAATTGATCATAACAATCCAAAATTTTGACTGTAGATTTGCCTTATGATATTATAACTTTAATAAAATGTTTGTGAAAATTTTCCATAAATTTTGTCCTATAGAGTGAATATATGAAAAACCATAAAATCATAATAACTCACTCCAAATATATCAAAAAAAATTGAAATTTTGTTTTTATATTTCTTGTATTATTATAAAGCTTTATTAAAAATTTCACAAAAAAATTCCTTATATTTTGGAATATATGATAAAATGAGTACAAATGCTAAAATATGCATAACTCCCTCAAAACGGATTATAAAGGCCCAATTTTTTTATTGAGACTTCCTTGTAATATTATTCATATTAATTTAAAAAATTATACAAAAATTCATAATATATTGAAATATATTGATGATTCTAAAAAACTAGGGTTTCATTCTACACAAATTGCCCAAATCGAAGCTCTAATGCCACTTGTTATGATCCACACTTATAATAATTCACAAATAATGCAAAATATAATGTAGATCAACACATCACAAAATATATAGGTGGACCAAGATGTCAAAATATTTAATATATTTAGAAATATAATACCCTTAAGGTAGGGCAACACCATACAATACTCCTTTAGGAAGGAATAACTCCACAATGTCTCTTTTAGTGGACAACCTCCAATATCCTACTACAATATAAGACTCAATGCTTACTTGATTCCTTCAAAATTATAATCATATCCTTTATATATAACTCTATCTAACTAACAATGGATGGGTAACCTCATAATCCCAATGTAGTCTAACCATTACCTAATGCACTAATTCCACAATGTTACTCCATTATCCTAATATATTGGACCCATATAACTAACCAAGGGAATGTGTGCTACATGTAAGCATCTCCATCAACCCATATACATTAATATATCACATCCCTAGATATATAACATTCTCTACCTCTCTCTCTAGTGATAATGGAAGTGATAATGAGAATAATAGTAAACATGCAAATGAATATGAAAAAGAGAGTGAATATGAACAAAA
This sequence comes from Torreya grandis, assembly GCA_037957365.1. Lineage (NCBI taxonomy): Eukaryota > Viridiplantae > Streptophyta > Pinopsida > Cupressales > Taxaceae > Torreya > Torreya grandis. Next base: position 3,261,739 of record JARHVA010000287.1, on the reverse strand, counting down.
CTCTAATTATGATAATTCATGGAATAATTATGACTATTATGCATATACTGAAGAAGAAAATAAATATCATATTTCTAGCTCTTCTCTCACTTCTCTCAAACCAAATGCATTACAAAATGTTTCTTCTACTTTTATGCATGATTCTATTTCAAATGATACACATGTCAATGAATACACCACATCTTCTATTCAATTAGAATGTGATTCACAAAATACTAAAGATACAAATGAATCTCCCAAGCCACCCCATACTATAGTATAGCTATTTTTCACTCTTCATCCAAAGAGAATGGTATCCCATATCCCTCTACCAAGGTCCAAGTTACCATTCCTCTAAAGGTTCAAGTGAGCACACCCCCTCTCTATGATCCAATTGTTAAATGTAGCATTCCCATGGCTAAAATAAATGATCAAATTCAACATTTAAATGAACCACTTCAATATATTAATATACCATCCTAGGAGATTATTTATTTAATGCATGCATTTGGTGAATTACAACACCAATTACACCTCCTTACATTGGAAAAGAAGGTTTATAAGTCTTGGATGAATGCTAATGAATTTCATGGTAACCCCCTTTTGAAGACATTTTTAAAAGATTCATTGCCTAAGCATTTCCAAATACCATCATTTCCTCAATTTTATGGATCTGGAAACCATTCATACACCTTTAAGACTTTTAGAAGGCTTTGCCATCTCATGCAAGTCCTTTGATTCTACTTAAGTTGTTCTAGCAGACATTAGTGGGGATTGCACAAAATTGGTTCTTTCATCTCCTCCCTATTGGTTATTTTCATACATATGATGACTTGGAGGAGGAATTTCTTAGATATTACATAACAAACATGGGCCATCATGTTACATATGAGAAACTTGCAACATTGCATTAGAATTCCTCAAAGCTAGTTAGTGATTATATCTTATGATTCAAGACTCACATGTTACGATTGATATATAAAATAATAGATCTAGATATTTAGCATGTCTTTATTAAATGATTTCATCAACCCCTCATAGAGAATATATTATACTAGATAGAGGCCTTTTTAAGGCACTTATGTTATACAGTTCTAGCCTTAGAGAAGAAATTAGGATTGATTGAGGTAGATTCAGTGGATTAGCTTACTCTGGATTTCACAAAATTACCTCCATTTACATCTTATAGCACATATAATACACCATGTCCTAAACAAGAAAAGAGACCACAACCAAAAAAGCAACTAATTAAGAACAAAGATCTAGTTTCTAGAGAACCACCTAGAGTATGCACTATAAAAAATAGCAGTAAGGCACTACTACAGTTTGATTCAAAGCAGGATAACCCATATGTCATATTATTAGCACTACTAGATAGGAGGTTAATCACATTGCCTTCTACTCATCAATGATATTTTCATCTCTTACATAGACATCTACATCATCCCTTTTGTAACTATCATCATATCCATGGACATAGAATAATGATTGTTATGGACTCAGGGATTACATTAATAGATGTGTTGATAATGGTATCATAGAATTCACACCTAGGGCACTGAGATCTCCTCCATCATAGATTCTTAGACCTCATTCCCCCATGACTGAGTCATCCCAAGACATTCCTTCATAGGGATCATCAGTTACTCATCATGAGAGTAATGTGGTTTCTAAGATAAAGCCTCATAAGAGATCTCCTATCCCACCTACTCAAAGGATTTGGAGACTAGTACAATTCAAGCAACCTACATACAAAAGTGTATTCTAAAGAGTACATAGTGTAGTTATATATACATATCCATCATAATCATAGGCACCATAGCAGATTTTTTAGGTTTCTATCTCACGTAGCAACCTACCATAGTTAAGATTAGATGAACCCACATTATAGAGTACTGCTTTAGATAGATATTCATTACAACTAAGTTTTTAGGGACCTATTTCATGTAGAAACCTACTATGATTGAGATTAGACAAGCTCTTATTATAGGTTATAGTTCCATCTCAATCTATTGCTCAGTCATATGCATCATAGTAGAGGCCATAGGGTGTTATTTCATGTATCAATCCACTATGATTGTGGATAGATGAGCCTCCTTCACAACACATAGTTTTAGTTGCACATCCATTAAGTTTGCATCTTAAAAAGTCTCCATGTACAACTATAATAAGTGTACCATAGATGGCATCAGATATAGGGCATGTTTCCTACATAGCATGAACAATATGGGCACTTGTTTAGTTGGTCATTAAGGTTCAAATAGTGATACAACAGTTAGGGGGCTGATTTGCACAAAGTGATATTTTACATCCCCTTATACTAAAAACTAACATTCGTAGTTAAAAATAACCATCCCTAGCCAAACCAAATTATCCAAATCCCAATCTTACCAATATCCTATTCTACCAATCCTAAACCAATTCACTTTATCAAATCAATTTACCAATTACATAACAACAAAGTTTTTATTCACATATGATTCAAAATCAAAAATAGCATCACCCTTGAACCTATCAACAACAATCAAATCACATCCCAAATACCATTTTACCAAACATATGCAACCTCAACATCAATTTAAAATCAACTATTTTTAATTAACCATTTGCAACAAATATACCAATATACTACAAATTCCATAACACAATACGCATTCATCAAAAATCAAATAAGTATCCATATATATATATATATATATATATATATATATATATATATATATATATAATGAAGTTATCAATACATATACACTAGTATCAAGTAAAATTAATCATGAATGGGAATCATGCCCTCACTCTCTCCACTAGTACTAGTCCCATAATCCACCCTAGCACTTGATGGCCCCGCACCTCCTTGAGCTATTGCATGCCTCTTAAGATGACTCTCTCACTTTATAGCTAACCATGTTCCTCATGTAAGTTCACATATTGCCTCCAAATATCTATATACTCATGCATGATCCTCATGCTAATAGATCTAAAATTAGGTGGAGGCATCCTATGCCTATCCATCTCATCTCTCTCTTTTGTTGCCCTAATATATGTATTTATTGCTATAGTAGCCCTATAAAAAAGATGGGTATGAATACTAGCCATGACTATCACTCACTCTATCAATCCCTCCTCCATAGCATCATCAGGTACATATTGTGTGAGCTCTCAGAGTGTTGACTTAATTATGGTCACCCATTAATCATCATCTCCACCTTCTACCTTAGCCTGTGCTCCATCCTGAGCACCTCTTACTTCACCTACACACAAAGTATGACACTACATTAGATATATATTTTAAAATCAAACTAAAAATAATAAATTTATGTACAATGCAAATATAATCATTACTTACCTCCCATCATCTAGATTAGCTTAGGATCTTCAAACTTTAGAGCATCCCCTCCATCAATAGGGTATAATGGAGCCCACTAATGCCTAACCTACCATGCAGTATTTGCATCTATATATCTGACATCATCCACATCTATAATGTCTATGATTTCATCCCTCGTATCTAAAGGTAATGGTGTGAGCTTAGCCTCAGTAGGTCTCACAGGATTTCCTACCCTCGTAGATGCTCATGCACTCCTCACCCACACCCATGCTATTAGGGGTACATCCTATAGAACCCAAAACTATCTAGTAATGTGCTCATACCAAAAACACTCATATACTCTAGCCCAATGGTCATGTATCTAACAACTAACTCTCATATATCATAGTTGTACTCCATCCTTTTCCCACCTAGGAAATCCTTTATAAGGCCTCCATATGATATCACCAACCACTAATCCATCTAAAACCCACCTATAATGGTCCATTCCATGGGATCAAATAGCCATTATGCTTGTCCACCACTCCATAAATGGTCATGGGGGTGCCCACTCTACCCTTAGTAATCTAATCAGCTACATAACTACTATGTGCTCATAGGCCCAATAATGCAATAAGGTCACCGCACTCATCCCACCATTGAATGAATCCTATGTAAACCTATAGAAATCCCTATATAGGTGGGTTAGCATAGTCATCCCCCATGAAAATATAGTGCCATATACCTCCACACTATGCATAATCCTTTGCATCTTATATGTAATAGATACTTCACTCCCATCCACAACAACAAAAGATGCCAACAACATAGCCAACCACTTTTATAAGCATAGAACACTAGATTGCATAATAAGTGATAGTAGCACATCACTATCACTACTTCTCTGATGTATACCTGAGTGCACACTAGAAAATTACAAGGATACATGATCAATCACATTAGCACTAATGTCATCCTGCACCATCGCATGCTACTCACTAACCATTAAATGTAGTATATGATACACATCCTCCAAAATCATAGTAATATCCCCTGTAAGAAGCTAAAAAGTGCATATATCTACATTCCACCTCTTGTATAAGGTAATCATCAGATATCAGTTCCACTAATTTGTGTCTAGGTCACACACATGACCCAACCCCACCTTATTCATGATAGCTCTCTCATCAGCAGATAAAGGTAGCAGCCTTAATATCTCCATCACCCAGCCCCTATGTAACTCTCTCATCCACACCTCACCCTAAAAATCACTATAAATAACACATATATCAATCAATAATTCCAAATAAAAATCCAAAATATAATAATAGTCAAAAACAAATTAGCATTATTGAAAAATTATGCCTCTAGGACAACAGTGTTAGATATAGGACAACAACATTAGATAGGAGTTTTACAACCTAGACAAGAGTGTTGAAGCCTTGATAGGAGCATTAGATGTAATATAGGAGCACCAAAAATAGAAAAATTTTTATAAGCTACTTTAAAACCCCTCAAAAATACCAAAATAGGCCAAAAAGTAAGCACTTGAGTTGCTTACCAAGGTCGCATCACCACCAACCTGAACCTAGGCCACCAACTACTCAAACTGGGTCATGATAGGTGTTTGTCTCCTCAAAATTTTCTTACTCTAGAGCTCAAAATCCCAACCTATTCAATGCACAAATGAATCAAGAATCAGTCCAATTTCCTATATTATCTAACTTTTTCCATCAAAACAAAATACCATTTTGCCCATAACTTGAACCCCGTAACTCTATTTTTCAAACCATTTTCTTCCATGGAATAATGGCAATGATACCTTCAACATCACTCAAGATTAAATTTATTACTACCTCATCTTCCTAATATGGCATGAACATTTATATATTTCTCTTATATCTAGACACACACCTTGGTCCTCACCAAGCAGAATGTGTTCCACTTTCAATAACTCAATCTAATCAATCCATCAACCTTTCAAATTATTCACAACATACCAACCTTGTTTCTATTATCACACCAGTAGTCATAGCTATTGGGTTGACCTTCTCTATCATATATTTCATCCCTCTCCTCAAAAGAGGGGCATTATTCATATTATTCCTATTTCTACAGTTACCCAGCATACCCATCCACTCTCATAAGTGGATACACCATGGTTCTTACACATCCAGCATTCATATTATCAAATTAAACTCAAATTGGTAAAGATATATAATTATTTATATTATAAGGGTCACTCAGCATTATGTGGTATATTCAAAGGAATATACCTTTAGTTTACAGACACAGAGTATTCAGATATAGTAGTTTAGATCATATGGATCCACAATGATTTCAACTTATAAGCACACAAAATATTTAGATATAATGGTTTAGATTATATGAATTCATTGTGAATTTAGTATAGATACAGACCTAAATACTAGATTTGAGGGCATGTACATACTACACATCTCATACATATAGCTTCATACAACATGATAAAGTTATAGAATCTGATAGTAGATTATAGGCATAGTGTAGAGCACAGCATTTTGATATCTAGTTTTGCACATGAGACATGGAAATATATGTCATATCACATGTGGTTTTATAAATTAATAGATTGTATAGATGCATCACTCACATACTAGATTTGGAGGCATGACACAGATGTTCATGTTCTTCATCATTCAGAATTATATAGATAGAATGGCTAAATAGGTCATTCTCTTTATACACATTGACTAGAGTTTTAGATTATACCTAGTTGTACTTAGGTTGTCACTAGGATGTACTACATGATCATTTACAGTGGTTGGTTCATTGTATTACTTAGACCCAAACTACATAAGTCTATGCAGGATAGAGAATAGACATTAGTTTTGGGCCTCTAAGCATTTATCAATTCCAGTTCAGATATTTAAACTAAAGGCATGATATATTTTGATCTTCACAACATATAGATTTTTATACACATATTCTAGATTACATTAGTTTATGTGGGACAAAGGATAGACATTGGTTTTGGGCCTTTGAGCATTCCTCATTTTTAGCTAGATTTAGCATAAGGGGCAAGCATTTCCCTCCTTCATGTTACATGGATTCCACATTAAGATTAAATATAGGGGGAATCCGCTCCATAGATTCCTTCTCTCTCTAAGCACTATTCAACTCTCCATCCACTTCCCTAGCTAGGAAGTGATTTGTATCCTTGCAGTACATTCATCTTCATGTAGGTAGGTTTAGGTATGCATTTTTTTCTTCATTATTTTACACTAGTATTTCATTTCATTACATCATTAGAATAAAAAGGGGTAAATGTATACACCATAAATTGGTCAAGAAACCACACATATCATGTCTTTTCACTGTCTTTTTAATAGAAGACTTTGATTGGAGAATAGGAGCCTTGTTCATACTATTTAGATCTTTTATTTTGCTTGTTTTGGTCTTGTTTCTTATTTGAGTCACCTTTTTATCCATAACTAGTCATCTAAAACCTTTTGACTAGTCATTCCACCTGAACTAGGCAGTGTTCCCTATGCCAATCTTGTTCTTCAAGGTCTTGATCTTGTAGGATAGGAGCACTAGAATTAAAATATAGCATTAGACCCTAGTGTATCTCATTTTTTATGCTCTTATCCTTTTGTATTTTGAGTCCCAATGGTCATTTTTCTTCACTCAAAAGGTCCTAAACCCTTTTTATCCCCTCCCTTAAGTTTTGTTTGTCTTTTTATTGTTGGCTAATGCAAATAAAGTTCTTAAATTTAAAATAAGGAGTCTCTTATATAAAGGACTTCATAAGGCATTTTATATATAGCACTTACTACTTTGACACAATAGATAATTAAAATCAATCAATAGTATAGCTCAGCATTCTACATCACACATAGATTTGCATGATTGATCAAGGGCCTAGGCAAAATTTCACTCTTTTATCTATCATGTGTGTTGATTATGTTGTCCCCCAAAAAATATAACTCATTTTTGGGACAAAATTTGAACTATTTTGGTCCTAAAAACCAAAATTGTCTCTTCTCTTTTCAAAATTTGTCCTAGGTATTCAAATACCTCATTTTTCAAGCTTCTCAAAAATCTACAAACTCTACAGGCTTGAATCTATGGACTCTGTAAGATTGAATCTACAAACTCTATAGGCTTGAATCTATGAACTCTACAAGAAAAGAGAAATCTACGAACTCTGTAGGAAAAGAGAAATCTACAAACTCTACAACCCAAGTTCAACGGGCTTCATAGGTTGATTTCTATGGACTCTGCAAGAAAGAAGCAAGTTTTCAACACTCAGGCAATCTCAAAGTTGGTTCAATGACCAAGTTCAACCAAAAGAGTTCATCGGCAAGCTTCTAAGCAAGGCTTGAACCATTAAACCATTGAACCACTCAAGTTCAAGGTTTAACAGGTTCAACGCATTTGGTTCAACAGGTTCACAGGTTCAACAGAACTGTGAAGTTCAATCAGCAAAGTTCATCACTTTGGTTCAATCAAATGGTTCTTCAGCTTAGTTCAAAGGCTTCATTTCACTTAGTTTGTTCAAAGGCTTTATTTCACTCATTTGGTTCAATGCTTTGGTTTAAGGCTTTTGGTTCAACAGTTGGTTCAATGGAGCGGTTCAATGCTTCAATTTACTTAGTTGGTTCATCAAACAGTTCAATGGCTTTTGGTTCAATCAAAGGGTTCATCAGCTTGAACCATTTTGGTTCAAAGCTTGGTTAAATGGTTGTTTCAAAGGAGTAGTTCAATGCAAAAGTTCAAGAGAGCCTCCCGAAGGACAAGTGCCCTTGCAAAGGGCACTTGGTCGACAAAAGCACCCTTTGAAAGGGTCATTTTCAAGGAAGCCGCAAAGGTAAGTTCTTTTGGAATTTTGTTTAAGGTAGCTGAAAGACAAAGGGATTTCCTTCAGGAAAAAGACTAAGGCATAATTCCTTCAGACTTTTTGTCTGAAGGAATTCAAAAAGACTACGGGAGGAAAGCCTGAAGGAGTTTTTCAAAGTCAAAGACAAAGCAATAATTCTCATAGACATTTTATCTGCAGGAAATTCTCACAGACTTATTGTCTGTAGGAAAATATATGTAGACTTTTTGTCTACAAGAAAAGTTTTGAAGGACTCTAAAGAAAAGGCCATCAAAGGACCCTGAAGGGCAAGTGCCCTTGCGGGGGACTCTCAGCTGCCAACTTAAAGGACACTTCCCCAAAGCCGAAGGGTCACCTTCCCTTTGAGAGGACGCAAAACAAAGGACTTAGTGACCCATTGGAATAAAGAATCCTGAAGGCCATCTGAAGACTGCCCGAAGGGCAGATACCCTTGTGGGGGGCTCTTCTTGACCCAAAGTGGATCATTTCTTAAGACCTAAAAGGTGGGTCCCCTCTGGGAAAGCTCAAATGACAAAACTAAAGGAATTGCCGAGGAAAGTGATGTGCCCACAGACATCAAAGTTATGACAATGAAATAGCCATTGATCCTTGTAGTTTCAAATCTACAGACCCAAATGCATTCAAAGGCTATAAGGTCAAGATCAGCAGGAAGTGACTAAGGAACGGAGCTTCAAATTGAATCAAAGACCCAATTCAATTAACCAGAAAAGGAGGAATGATTAAGAAGGATCAGATCACCAGGTGGACATTGAAAGATGTGAACTTTCAATAGTATGACTCATTTCTCTGCATTGAGAAAAGCAAATGGGTAGATGCCCCTAAATTCTAGCATGTCTTCTTAACAAATTTCAATGCAACATGATGTGTTACTATTCTTGAGTCCTTATCGAAGAGGCTATATAAGGGACTCTCTTTTATTGTAAATATATCTCTCTCTGATGATTAAAAACAAAACTCTACCCAAATTGAAAGGCATTACTGAGAATTTGAGCTCAGATTATTGATCATATTTTGTTATTGGAATAAGAAAGCAAGTGACTTTTTAGACTTTGTGCTATGATATCTTTATTGTTGGGGATACTGTTCTTATGTCTTTTTCCTTAATATATTTTTTGTTCCTTTAATTTAACAAGTAGAATTAGTGAAAGTAGTCAAGAAGGTGTCTTGAAGTCAACTGTGGAGAGACTTTGTGCCCCCATAATTGCCTTTAGTGTGTTTTCTTTTTATTTCTATGTAAATGACCTTGGGATGACTTTGTGCCCTCATTGTCCTTTGTATCTCACTCTTGGGCAATTTAGGTGGAGACTTTGTGCTACATCTCAATTTGTTGGTTAGTACGTCCTTGGTTACATTTTACAATTACTACCAGGAGTATTCTTGTGGTTTGCTGAATAGTACTTCTAAAAGAAGAGGAGTGCTTTCTATCATTTCCCTTGAGTTTTTTCCTTTGATTTGCATGCATCATCTCTGAAGAAAGAGAGATGGATGGTTTATCCTACCCTTGAGTATTATTTTTTATTTATATATATATATATATATATATTATATATAGCATATCTATAGGGAACCTCCCCTTGATGAGAGGAGAGATTAGTCCCCTTTTGATGTGGTAACCTACACTTTTGGATGACCAATCTTCCTACTTTGGCTGATCAGACCTATTTTGTTTATCAGTACACTGATCGACAAAATAATCAACCAACAGTTATGCATATTCCCTAAGGGAGAAATATATTTGATCTGAGACCCTAGCTTGAGGGTTAATGTAAGTAGCAAGCAGGACATTAGGGGTTCTAGATCATGTGATCATACTTCCCCTAACCCAATTTTTTCCCATTTTCTTTTGATGTGTTCATTGTTTCATGTGTCTAGGTAGACCTTAGGTTTTAGAAGAAAATAGTTTATACAATGACACATACAGGTGATCATGAAAAGATAAAGACACCTACAGGACCCAGGAACTATACTACATAGGAATCTAAAACTAGAATTTGATTTAGATAATAGCATCAGAATTGAACTACAACACTGGACCCCAAGGTGTCCTATTTTTGGTGCTCCTATGCTTTCACCAAATGAAATCTAGATTTAGGTTTCAAACATCTTCCTAGTCCTACATAATAGTTTTTAGCTCTTACAACAGTTGTCTTAACCTATTTTTATAGATAAGTCATTTCCTTCTTTTATGTAATTGATTTGATCAAATTGATATAAATCTATATTTTATTATATTTTACCTCTTACTCCAACCCCTTTATTGTTTAGTAACTAAACCCTACTTTCCCAAAAATATAATGATGTGTGAATGTTTTGATTTTGGGTGATAAGAGGTAGGGAAACCACACTAGTGGATGGAATCCCAATGTTAAGTGGTGTGTAAGTTATCATTGGTTGGTTTGAACCCATATAAAGGTTTTGTTATGGGTTTGGTATAAGTTGAAGGTGATTGGGTATTTTTTAGTAGGGTAAGATAAGCTTGGTTTTGGGTAATACTAGTACATGGGTTACTTGTAGAATATGAGGCTTAAGTTATCATAGATTGGGTAGTGGAAACGGTGGCAATTGAATCTTCACCCATAAGGTAAGTAGGCATGACATAAGGGGGTTCACTAAAAGGAACCAAAGTAGGGGCATAGTTGGCAAATATGTCAAGGCAATGTTTGAAGGAAATTAGGTTATTGTCAAGGAGGTTTGTGAAGTCTATGTCCCCTCAAGCAAAAAACTAGGGAACATCAAGACTCCTAAAATGGTCAAGAGATATATTTGCATCTAGAGTGTGCTCTATAGATGAAGAAGATGAATAAGGTTAATGGGGAGGTTGGTTTTGGTTAGCTTGGTATCTGGCTTGTTGTCATGTTAAGACCATGCAATAAAGTGGCGAAATTTTACAAGTTGATGGAAACAAACTCACTAACTCAAAAAGAGAGAAAAGAAGGAAAGTCAACAAGATCACACGCACTAAAATTACATTAGATCCTAAGGGTTATTTTTATCTCAGTTTTGGATTATGTATTAAGTTTAGAATTATGAGACTCCACTTCGCTTTTGAAATGTGTACTATAAGAAGTAGTCTATGGATAGTTTTAGGTTTTTTAGTCTCAAAGTTTATGTATTAAAATTGGTACATGGCATGGTATTGGGGCCTACCCCTCACTTCACATACCATAGTGTAAGTGTGTTGGGTGTTTTACCAGTGTTTACCTGATATCCAAAGTTTATACTTAGTCAACATACTAAGTTGGTTCTCTCCTTCATGTTGAAATCCAAGTAAGATAGTTGGGTTGAAGGTTGCCACTAGGTGATGAAATCCTAATTAGTTCCCTTATGTCAAGGTTTTGATCAGTTGATTATGTAAATGATTTGGTATGTGTGTGAAAATAAGTGATTGGTATATGATTGATTTACCTAATTAATTAATTAATTAAGCTATGTGACTTAAGTGAACAGTAAATCAATGTATGCAATATTGATTTTAATCACAAAAGAAAGTTTTAATTTATTTTGATGAGTACAAAACCTCTAAATTCAACCTAAGTGTAAGATTATAGTACAATTCCTAGTCTTAGGATGATTGCCTTTTAGATTTTGGAAAGAAAGAAAACAATAAAATTTCCCTTTTACTTTGAAAAGAAAGAACAAGAGATTATTTTTAATTTATTTTAATGAATACAAAACCTCTAAATGCAACCTAAGTACAAGATGATAGTACAAGTCTTAGTCCTAGGACGATTGCCTTTAAGATTTTAGAAAGAAAGAAAACAATAAAATTGCCCTTTTACTTTGAAAACAAAGAATAAGAGATTTTGCCTTTTCAATTTAAAAGTAAGGAAAGCAAGTAATTGTGATTTTAGAAATGAATAAATAAGTTGTGATTTTGATTTTTAGAAATAAATAAATACAATGAAAAGAATTTAACCTTCTAAAATACATTAGATGATTTATTCACTAATGAAATTCTAAATGTCTTAAAATGACTATGAACCCAAGAGAAATCAAGGGTCCCATCGAGCATGCCAAAATGTTTCACTAGTTTTTACATCATTTTCTTTTTATTTTATGAAAACAAGTACAATTAAATTAAAGGGGGAAGGTGTAGGTGAACCTGGATGTGGTTTTTCACTTCATTGATTTAGACATTGTGAGTAATCCTCTTTGGCTGGAGAGGAATGACCTACAAATCAAAAGGATTAAACAAATTTGAATTAGTATGGTTGGTAAGTGGGTTGCCTAGTAAATGCTAGATATTAGAAGTATAAAACTTTCTCGAATGGCTATCAACGAAATTTTTAAAATAGATTAAGTCTAAAATATGCTGATAATAAATGATTAAGTAAAGAAATAATAAAGTAGTTTAAGCAAATGATAAAATACTTTAAGATTACCTGATTCCTTTTAAAATAAACTAAGTTAATTTGTATGAAATAAATACTAAGGTGATAATGGTCAGGTCTGGTTATTGTATTTTGGTTCTATGTTGTGATAGGTATTGAGAAATAGGCATCATGATGTGCTTAAATGGGTCTTTTTAGCTTGTTGTTTTAGAAAGAGAAGTTAACACATAGATCAATGCCAGCCTTTGTGGATCAATGTTGATTATGCAGAATCGACGTCGGTCACTATGTAAAACATAATTTTTAACTTTAGTGGAATGGTTGAGTTTTAGAGATTTTTGAAGATTTTTTGGTTTGGTTAAAGGTTGGGATAGGCTTGTGAGGTTTAGAATGACACTCAAAAATATCCAGACAGAGGTTTTAGGATTAGAAATATTATGGAAGGCTGATGGGTGTTTGATGTCAAAGGAGTGTTGAAGTGCATAACTTTAACATAGGTAGTTAGGGCTATAGGGAAGGTATTAAGATATTAATAGAAAAAAATGATAAAATAAAAAAAATTAAAATTGGTTAAATAATAATAGATACTTATCTAACACAATAATGTTCACTTCGAAGTGGATGGCAGGTTAAGAGAACTTGGATGGAGACCTGAAAGAGTTTAGGTAGCATAACAGTGTTATAACCTTTAGTTAGTCAATGGTATAGATCCTTTATGCTTCTAAAAAAGTCTCTAATTCTCTGGTTCATATCTTTAGTTCATGCACAAGCTCATAATAAAATGATTACTCACACTCAAACTCAATTTTTTTAACCTCTCAAGAAAAGGTCATGGGTAGACTTAAGTAATCAATGTCAATCCTGGTTAACCAACATTGGTAAAGGAATGACTGGTGTTGATCATGGTAGAATAGGTCTAACTTGCTAAAAATAGTGTTTTGCACTTACTTTCGAAAGTTATTACCATATGAAATGATCCTAGTTGGTTTAAAAGAGTGTGGTCATGTGGGTAGAAATATAATAGGGAGGTTAGGGAGTAAATTTTAGGGCAAGAAATGGTCTTAGGGAAAGGTGGAGGTTAGTTAACATGGGACTTGGTCTCAGGGTAAGGTGTAAATATGTGTTTATTAGCTTAATTAAATAAATAATCAACTAATTATTAACTTAATTAAGGGGGTTAAGAGGTGTTTTAATCAAAAGGAAGCCAAGGGGTCGAATGGGGTATATTATGATATCTAAAATCATTGGTGTGATTTTTTAGTGTCTACAGTTACATGTGGTATCAGAGTTATAACTCAAACTCTCAGACCTTATGAGTTCACTAAAATTTTCATATCTTTCTATTTATCGAGGAGAGGGTGAAAGCTAGAGTATCTAGAGGGGGTCCATTAAATGTTAATGACAATAACCCTCCATTTAATCCTAACCAATTTGTTGTTGAGTACGTAGCAAAGTTAGATCAGATCCTCACATTCATGAATGAGACTACATATCAAATTATAACCCTGAAGTAAGAGGTCCATGGCCATGAAGAGGAAGAACATCAGGGAGAACCTAAAGATCATCCCACTGAGTAAGAAAATTCTTAGGATGTGAGAGCACAGGTAGCTATAGAGTTAGCTAGACATATGAAAAAGGTGAATCCACCTAAGTTTGATGTAACTATTTTGGGTGATAGAGTTGAGGTGTGGTTGAATGACATGGAGAATTATTTTGAGATTTGAAACTACTCTGAGGTCACTAAAGCAGTTTGGGGAGCTTATGAGTTGGCTAGTGAAGTAGTTATGTGGTGGCTAACAAGAATCTAGAAATGAACCTTAACTTGACCACCACTACTTGGGATCCGTTGGCTTACATAGTTATATTTTGAGTAGAAGCTTATAGATTTTCAAAATTTAAAGTATGGAAACTTATTGGTGAATGAGTACTAGGAGTAGTTCACCAAACTTTTGAAGTATGTACCTTAATACCAAGTAGATAAGAGGTTCAAAATGAGGAAGTTCATCATGGGATTGAGACCCTAGATTAGAGGAGAGGTGGACATTCATGGACCTCATACCATGGACTGAGTCTTTGAGAAGGTAGTTAAACAAGAACAAAAGTTGAAGTCTCTTGTATAGGCCAGGGACAAGTTCAAGAAAAAGTTTGGAAGTTATAAATCAATTTTTAAAAAGAAGAACTAGAAGTAGAAGAATGAAGACTCTAGGAAGTAGTTCAAAAATAAAAATGCCAAATTCAATAATGGTTCAGGAAACAAGTGTAGACATCCAATTCCTAACACCATTTTTAATTAAATTGTCAATCTTACTCGAATTCCACTCAAATGCCCAATTTAGGTCAAAATCACTAAAATGTACTAAATGGTTTGATCTTAAAATAAACAAGTGTCAATTTAGGATAATGTATCTCTAAATGGGGAAATGCATTTTATGTGATTCCTAACTTTGATCAATTCATTTCAATTCAAAATGATGATTTGTCCTTTCTATGCTTTGGATCACTCTTTTCTTCTAATTCATTAGTACATATCATGTACCTTTGTTATTTTGTGTTAGAAACATCCTAAATGAAAATATGGTTCCAACATATCTAAAATCACTTTCCAATTCTTATCAATTCAAATTATGACTTAGTAATATGAATTTTTGACCATTTTGATTAATTGAGGTCCAATTTCCAAAGAACTGCACAAATATTGATTAATCTTATTTAAGGCTAATTAATTCAAATCAAGAGATTAAGTGTATTTTCCATGGAGGTTATTGAATATTTATTTTTTGAAATTGATTCCTATTAGCTATATCATCATAATGACATGATCAATAGGGTGTCATTCACAAGTCATAAATCCAAAAAACATTCGAATTATAGGCACCCATGCCTAATTAATGCCCCTTCCCCCCAAATCATTATGAGGGCATTTATTGATTTTAGCCTTCAAAATTGAATGGATTATTGGCCACACATCTTGATCTCAAGATGGATGATGAGTTCATTCTGATCAATTGTAAAAATTTATAAATAGGAGGCCTCTCACACCATTTCTTAAGCTTAAATTATGTAAACTTATAATGCTAAAATCCCTTCACAATTCCTTTGTGTTTTGATTATTATGTTATTTGCATTTGGATTAGTGTCATTGATAGGCATATTAGATAGTTTATATCATGATTCTAGGTTATGTATTGAGTTTTTGAGGCAATGGAGAAGTAAATAAGCCATTGTTGACAAAGACTAGAGCTCTACATCAAGGGGAGAACATGCTTAAAGACACTTTTAAGTAATGGAGTCATTTGGGAAGGTAATGGTTGATTTATTTCTTTCATTTGTATCTTGCTATCATTAGCAACCCTCACATGAATATATTGGGTTGATTTGTTTAGTTCTTTATGTATTTTTATTTGATTTATTGACTAATGCTTGACTAATCAAATTTCATAATCCACTTTACATTTTGGCATGCCCGATGGGACTCATGGAGTCCATTTCAAAAAGGAAGACACTGTAGCAATTTTAGATTTCCATTTTGATCATTAAAAATTCTTTTAACAACATTTTTATGCTTATTTTCCCATGTTCTTTGTTCATCTACAGGTTACACAATTATCACTGATGATTTTGAGTGACCATTGACATTTAAGTATAACTACTAATAGTCAAGTGCAACCGCTGATAGTCAATTACAACCGTTGACTGTCAAGTCCAACCACTGATAGTTGGGTTATAGGGGAAATAATTTTAACATCTTTATTTTTGAACTTGTATTCAATTTGTTACTAATAAATTGGATTTTTTAAGTCTCTGGTCTGAACAAAAACATGATCTAAAAGCTTGCTTTTGGAGTTTTTATTCTATCTTAGGCTAAGTGAAGTTTTTTGTTTAAAATCTTTTCTTACCTAAATTTTTTTAAGCAAATTCAAGTTTATACTGATTAAAATTAAATTTTAAGTCTCTGATCTTGTCCCACCAAGCATGTCAAAATGTAGAGTGGATTATGAAAATTGATTAGTCAAGCATTAGTTAATAAATCAAAGAGAAATGTATAAGTAGCTAAACAAATCAATCCAATATTTTCATGTGGGGTTTGCTAATGATAACAAGATACAAATGAAAGAAATCAATCAACCATTACCTTCCCAAATGACTCCATTACTCAAAATCAGCTTCAATCATGTTCTCCCCTTGATTGAAAGCTCTAGTCTTTATCAATAATGACTTCTTTATTCCTTCATTGCCTCAAGAAATCTATACATAACCTAGGCTAATGATATAAACTATCTAATATGCCTATCAATGAAGCTAATCCAAATGTAAATAAAATAATAATCAAAACACAAAGGAATTGTGATGGGATTTTAGCATTATAAGTTTACACAATTTAACCTTAAGCAATGGTGTGAGAGGCCTCATATTTATAGATTTTTGCAATTGATCAGAATGAACTATGGCCATCCATATTGAGATTAAGATGTGTGGCTAAGAATTCATTCAATTTTGGATGCTAAAATCAATAAATGCCCTCATAATGATTTAGGGGGAAGGGGCATTAATTAGGCATGGGTGCCCATAATTTAGATATTTTATGCATTTATAGCTTGTGAATGCCACCCCATAGATGATATCACTATGATGATGCAGTTAATAGGAATTAATTTCCAAAAATAAATATTCAATAACCTCCATGGAAAATCTAATTAATTCTTGATTATTCATATCTTCATTTTAAGTTAGGTTCATTTATGTTTTATCTTTTTCTTTATTTTTTCTTTTTTATTTAAATGTAAATAGTTGTAACTCTAGTTTTGGTCATTATTTTACCATTATCATTAGTTATAGGTATTCACATTTGAACCATCTATATGCATTTGAAATGCCATGTCATTATGAGTTATTCATACTTATGATGCCTAATTTCTTTTGCAATAGCAAGCACTTTGTGCTTTAGGTTCAAGTCTTCATGTCAACATAGCTATGATGAATAGATATCAAGATCGCTATGCATAAACTAGGCTCAATAGGTTTAGCATATGACTCTATTCTTAGACATGCATCTCTTAGCATACATCATGAGTCTAATCAATTCTTGGTCAATTTTCATCATCCCTCATTTCATTCTCTCCCAAATCTCGAGTGAACTACATTGGCTTGAGGTCCATTTGGAATATGTAGGTAGTTCTTGGATTCTTTTCTTGTACATATGGAGTCAGCTCATCCACCTTCATTCTTCTTTTCATTTCTTTCATCACTTTGTGCATTCTCATTTACCTGGATTTTTGTGGATTTTTATAAGCCATTACACCATTGCATTTGTGTTTTCACATGCTCACTTTAACCTATCTTTTGGGTTATATTCTTGAGATAATTGATTTCCAATTTATCCATGTTGGGCCACCACATATGATCCTACCATAAGAATCAAATCAGCCCTATAGGGGAAAAAGATTATTTTTTTATCAATGATCAAAATTAGCCCTGATGGGGCACAATTATCTTATCACAATCAAATATGCTCTAATGTGGCATTTCTTAATATCATATTTTAGATATCATGTTTTCATTTTTCCTCTAATTCCAATCTCTCCATGATTTTACCCATAATGCCAATGTTTTAGTGTGCAACTTATCTTGGGATTGATCAATGTCATAAGCGTACAGCTTGCACTCTCAAATTGGGTGTGTTAAAAGTGTGTCGCTTATATGTTTAGATTGAATCCTTCCCATTCCACCTATCTTTCGAGATAATTATACCTCTAATTATATTTTTAGCATTTATGGTAACCACATATGCAAACATTAATTTATTTGGATGTGATCTCTTACATGGGTTAATCTCTCACATTCCCTCTCTTTTTGAGAGTCCATCCTTCTCTTTTCATCCTAGTATGTCCTCTCAAGGGGGCATCATGGGTCATTTCCAATTTATTCTTGACAACTATTTTATTTAAAAATATGTTGATTCACCTAAATGTCTCACTATGCCTTCTCAAATAGGAGCAAAATGTAGACATCTAATTCCTAACACCATTTGTATTGAAATTTTCAATCTTACTCGAAATGCACTCAAATGCCCAATTTAGGTCAAAATCACTAAAATGCGCTAAATGGTTTAATATTTGTGTAAAAAAGTGTTTATTTATACCAATTTATCCCTAAATGTGGAAATGCATTTTATGTGATTCCTAATTTTGATCAATTTATTTTGAGTTAAAATGATGATTTTGCCTTTTTGTGCTCTGTATCACTCTTTTATTCTAATTCATTAGTACATGTTATGTACCTTTGTTTTTTTTTTTTTGGTAAAATCATAAATGGGAATATGGTTATAATGCATCTAACATCACATTCCAATTCTTCCTAAGTCAAATTACAACTCAGTAATATGAATTTCTAACCATTTTAATTTATTTAGGGCCAATTTCCAAATAATTGCAAAAATATTGATTAATTTTGTTTAAGGCTAATTAATTCAAATCAAGAGCTTAAGTGGATTTTTTATGGAGTTTATTGAATAATTTTTTTTGTAAATTTATTCCTATTAACTACATCATCATAATAACATGATCAATGGGGTGGCATCCACAAGCTATAAATGCATAAAATATCTAAATTATAGGCACCCATGCCTAATTAATTCCCCTTCCCCCCAAATCATTATGAGATAATTTATTGATTTTAGCCTCTAAAATTTAATGGATTCTTGGCCACACATATTAATCTCAAGATGGATGGTCATAGTTCATTCTGATCAATTACAAAAATCTATAAATAGGAGGCCTCTCACACCTTTTCTTAAGCTTAAATTGTGTAAACTTATAAAGCTAAAATCCCTTCACAATTCCTTTGTATTTTTATTATTGTGTTATTTTCATTTGAATTAGAATCATTGATAAACATATTAGATCATTTATATCATGATCATAGGCTATGTATAGAGTTCTTGATGAAATGGAGGAGAAAAGAAGCCATTGTTGACAAAGATTAGAACTCTAGATCAAGGGGATAACATGCTTGGAGCCGCTTTTGAGTAATGGAGTCATTTGGGAAGGTAATGATTATTTTCTTTCTTTTATTTATATTTTGTTATCATTATCAACCCAAACATGAATAAATTAGCTTGATTTGTTTTGTTATTTATATATTTCTCTTTGATGTATTTACTAATGCTTGACTAATCAAATTTCATAATCCACTCTACAATAAGAAATCAAGCAATGGTTTCAAAGACAATTTCAAGGGAAACCAATAGGTTGACAGGAAGGGACCACCTGGAGGTTGTTTCATTAATGTAGATGACCATTATACTTGTGATTTTACTTAGAACAAGACAAATAAAAAAGGTCCTATTCCTTAGCAAGGTACTTTCCAGTAGCGTATTGATGTAATAGTTCATAATTGGTGAGCTAAATTTTAAACATCACCCATAGAACTATCAGATATTTTTTTTAAACATCTAGTTTCTATTTTGATAGATATAATGGCTAAAAAATGTTTTATAGCTCCTAGAATGATTAGTAATTTATCTAGAAGAGTTGGAGTAATGGTAAATGCATGGTCGGTATAATATGGTAATGATTCAAAAGTCATGGTTGACAAGTATTTAATCAAAGCAAAGATTAGGTTGCCCAAATTTACAATAGTAGTGAATTTATATGTAGCACCACTAGAGTCATATGATGTGATCTTAGAAGTCAACTGGATTATGAAACATAAGTCCAAGGTTGATTGTTACTTGAATAAGGTTGAGTGTTTGGATGATTTTGGAAATCAGACACAAATTCAAGGCAAAAAAAGAGAGTTGAGGCTTAGGCAGATTTATGCAATGCAACTCAAGAGGGCCAAAGGAAAAAGGTTCCAAGCATTTATTATCAAGATAAATGAAATGGAGGAATCTAAGGAACCCTCTCTCGAATATTATCTATTCTTAGTAATTTTCATGATGTGTTTCTAGAGGAATTATTGGGATTTCCTCATAGACATCATGAAAATTACATCACCCCTCATTAGTTGCATCATCCCTTGCATCATCTACCATATCACCATGAATAGTGATAGTGAATAGTACCTATGAATAGTAATTCAAAAATAGTGATTGGATAAATATTGGAATTAGCCAATTTTCCCATAACATCAAATTTATTGAAAAGGGGACATGACACTGAAATCATCTCAAGTCTAAAGACTACCTTGTTCTCTAACCTATCCCAACTAATTGGTGTCCTGAACCATCTTCCGTATAGTGCCTCAAATGGTGTCATCTTCAAAACTAATTGGTATGAGTTATTATAATCAAATTCTACCAATGAAAGATAATCTTCCCACTTGTATAGTTGATTCATGCAATACATATGAAGAAGATCTTATAACACCTGATTAACTCATGTAGTGCTGAAGTTTATTTTCATACCCAAAGATGAAATCAAAGTTATATAAAATATAGAAGTCATCTTCAGATCACAATCCAAAATAATCTTGTTTGGAAATCCATGCAACCTAAACACGTCATTTATAAACCTCTTTGCAAGGGTAGGTGCATCCTTTATCAAATTACTTGGTATAAAATAAGCCACCTTGGTTAGTTTTTCAACTACTATCAAGATCATATCATGCCTATTTCATGACATTAGTAAACTTTGGACAAAGTCAATATTAATCATCTACCACTTCCATTATTGTAGACCATGTGTGTGTGTGTGTGTGTGTGTGTGTGTGTGTGTGTGTGTGTGTGTGTGTGTGTGTGTGTGTGTGTATCATGTGAAGAGATTGAGAATCACATGGGAGTACATGGAAAAGTCAAAATTAAATCTTAAGTATCTCTTGCACATGTGAGAGAGAGACCCCATACACATGTCAGAGACAAATTAACTGAGGGTCACATAAGGTCACATGGAGTTGGTCAAAATAAGAATCATGAAGATCCTCTTGCACATGTGAGAGAGATAAAATTCACTATTGATGAGTAGTGCTTCCAATTTAAATCATATCACATTTTATTTGCTTTCACTCAAAGTTTCCTCCCTCTCTTCTCTCCCTCTCATTTATATATATGGAGAGCCTTCTATCTTGTAAATATCAATCTTGAAAATTATAAACCCCTCATTTGTAAGGATTTAAATTATGTTCCTCTTTCATCTTTTTTGGATGAAAACCCATTGAAGATATAGGTCTTTAGATAAAACCCCATTGATCTCATGAATCATAGGATGAAAACCCTTTGATTCAGTAGGACAATCTCATGCAAAGATTGTGATTGTGCATCAGAGTTGTGATCACATTGTGATCATAGTTTTAATTTGTATGTGTAATTAAATATTTTAATTTAATTAATATTATTTAATTATGTTATGATTTGGTTATGCAATTTTTATGTGTTATTCTTTCGTGTTGTAGATTCAGAGTTACAATGTGGAGAGAGAGTGTTGTTTACAAGTCCTTCAGTGAAGTTGTGTGGAGACCTTTGGGTATATTATTATGTGAAGTGTTGTTGTATATAATTTTTTTGTTGTTATAAATTAGTGTTATTTCTACCTTTTTTCCCTTCTATATTATTTTTAATAGTTGTGGAGACTCACCCTTTAAATTAGGATAAAATAGTTTTGGCAATGTTGTTTAGTTTGTAGTTTTGGTGTGGTGTATTGATGTAGAAGTTTATAGATTTCATAGTTGATATTGTTATTTATATTTTTATATTATAAAAATACATATCAGTCCAAAAATTATATTTTATAAATTAAAGGAATTTTCAAGTGTTTATGTGACAAAATTTCTAAATTCCATGTTGACTAGTTTGTCTAGTTTTGTGATAGATTTGAGTCTAGGAGTTTAAGTGTTGAGTCTAGATCTTTATGTATTTGAGTGTATTTTCATATTTGAGTCTAAGTTTAGTTTATATTTTTATATTTTGAGTGTATTTATTTTGGTTTATGTTAGTGTGATTATTTTAACAAATATCCCATTTGGGGATATTTAAGTGGTATCAGAGCATTATGTCATATAGTGTTGTGTGTTTATAGAAATATTCCCAATTGAGAATACTTCATTAGTATCAGAGCCATTTATCCTACCATATTATTAGGTATAAAATTAATTTTTATGTAGATCTTTAGTGGCAATAAATGAAGATATTGGATGAACTTGTACTAGAGTTCAATCATTAGAAAAGAGAGCAAGAGGAGATGATGAAGATACATAACTACAAATGAGATGTTCTCCAAGTTATAGATAAATATCATAAGTCAAAAAAGTATTACAAAATCCAAGTCTCCTTGTATAAGAACTTAGAAAATAAATTAACATATGGTCCTAGAAAAAAGGGTCTCGTAAAATACATAAGAAGCACAAGGAGGATTAAAGGAAAGATCTCCAAGAAATTAGAGGAGAAGAAAAAGATTGAGAAGAAAGAAGAACCAAAAGAAGTTTCTACAAGGGAAAAAGAGAGTAACATAAACAAGATGATAATAAATAATCTTTGCTTTCTATTCAAAGAATCTTAGGATCTTAACCACCAATGCAAGAAAAATAAAGTAGAAGATTTTGAGGTACCCATTTTCTTGTAGGAAGAAAGAATGGTATCACTTATTGAATGCATAAGTGAGGAAGTTTTCCCTATCTAGTACACTCTCATCAATCCACTAGTAAAGGAGTCACCAAAGAGTGTAGAGATCAAGGAAGAGAAGTAAGAATCTAACATACAAATAGAATCTAAAATTAATCTACAAAGTAGAAATGTGAAGGAAGTTAATCTTGAAGACCATATGGCTCCTAACAATGAAGATATTTTAAAAGCTTGGCTAAATGGAGAGCCAATTCACTTGGATGATGATTTCATGGTTGAGTTGCAAGAATAATCCAAAGATCACTCAATCTTCTAAGGAAAGTAGGAGGATGATCATAGTGCCTTAGAGATGCAGATTATTGAGGGCACTTGGATGATTTGCATGAGAGGCATTATTTTTGGAGAAAATGTCTTTAGTTTTAATAAGAGATCTTCTGATACATCATACATAAAAATTAGAGTAGCACAGTAGAATCCAAAAGGAGGATCAAAAATTAGGAATTACCCATTCCCATGGTTGGTTTTGGATCCAGGCATTTGGATCCCTAAAGATAACCAAGATTGCTTGGGGATAAAAAAAATTTGAGAAGAGAGGATTTGGCATGTCCCCTTTTCAATAAATTTCATGTTATGGAAAAATTGGATAATTCCAATATTTCTCTAATCACTATTCACAAGCACTATTATTTAGTTACTATTCATAGGTACTATTCCCAATTACTATTCACTATCATTATTCATGTTGACATGGTAAATGATGTAGGGGATGATGTAGCTGATGAGGTGGCTGGTGGATTAGGTGGATTAGCCCACAAGTAAATATATTATGTACATACATACATACATACATACATATATATATATAGCATGTGAAGAGATTTAGAATCACATGGGAGTACATGGGAAAGTCAAAAGTAAATCTCGAATATCCCTTACACATGTGAGAGAGAGACCCCTTACAAATGTGAGACACAAATTGATTGAGGGTCACATGGGGTCACATAAAGTTGTTCAAAATAAGAATCATGAATATCCCCTTGCACATATGAGAAAGACAAAATGCACTAGTGATGAATAGTGCTCCCACTTTAAAGCATGGTGAATTTGCTTTGCTTATACTCCAAGTTTCCTCCCTCTCTTCTCTCCCTCTCAATTCTATATATGGAGAGCCTTTTCTTTTGTAAATATAAATCTTGGAAATTATAAACCCCCTCTTTGTTAGGATTGAACTTGTGTTCACTCTATCATCTTCCTTGGATGAAAATCCATTAAAGAAATAGGTCTTTGGATGAAACCCTGGATAAAAACCCTTTGATTTAGTAGGAAAATCTCATGTAGAGATTGTGATTGTGCATCAAATTTGTGATCATATTGTGATCATATTTTTAATTTATATGTGTAATTAAATATTTTAATGTAATTCATATTTTTTAGTTGTGTAATTTTTATGTGTTATATATCAGTGTTGTAGTTTTAGAGTTCTAGTGTGGAGAGAGAGTGTTGTTTGCAGATATTTCAGTGAAGTTGTGTGGAGACTTTTGGGTATCTTATTATGTGAAGTGTGTTGTTTTCATATATTAGTTTGTTGATTTTATAAATTAGTATTATTTATACCCATTCGTCCTTCTATATTAGTTTTAATAGTTGTGAAGACTCACCCTTTAAATTAGTGTTGGTAGTGTTGTGTATTTTGTAGTTTTAATGTGGTGTATTGATGTAGAAGTTTCTAGATTTCATAGTTGTTGTTATTTATATTTCTATGTTATAATAATCCATATCAATATAAAAATTAGATTTTATAAATTTAAGGATTTGTCAATTTTTTATATGACAAAATTTCCAAATTCCATGTTGACTAGTTTGTTTAGTTTTGTGATAGATTTAAGTCTAAGAGTTTAAGTGTTGAGTCTAGATCTTCATATGTTTGAGTGTATTTTCATATTTGAGTCTACGTGTGAGTTTAGATTGTTATAATTTGAGTGTATTATGTTTGGTTTATGTTAGTGTGAGTATCTTAGAAAATATCTCATTTGGGGATATTTTAGTGGTATTAGAGCATTGTGCCATATAGTGTTGTGTGTTTCTAGTAATATTCCCAGTTAGGGATATTTCATTCAAAAATGAAAGAATAAGTCAAATTAATCAAATAGAGATTGGTTGAGACCAATGACAGGTAGAAGAGTTATGTTGATTTGAAGAGGATAGATAGGTATGTTTTAGTAGGTGATAAAGTATACTTATGGGTTAAGCCGTACAAGAGCTCGATTAAATTCGAGAAGTCAACAAAACTATCACCAAGATATGTGGGACCCTTCAAGATTTTAGAAGTGGTCAATCTTGTAGTGTATAGGCTTACATTTCCACTATCCCTAACTCTATTATATAATGTCTTTTATGTTTATTATCTTAAAAAGTATATAGTTGATCATACACATGTGTTGGATTGGAATGCTTTACAGGTTCTAGATCTTGGGGTGGTCATAGTAGAACTAATTAGAGTAATTAACACTCAAAAACTTCATTTGTATAATAGAGATATGTCACAATACAAGGTCCTATGGGACCAATACTCTAAGGATAGTGCTACTTGGGAAGACTATGATGAGTTATATAGACAATTTCCACATTTAATTGCTTGATTTTTTACTTTATACTATGTTATTTCTCTGTTAAACAATATTTTTAATTCAGAACTTATATTTGAATAAATGTCATCTAGGATGATGGATAACTTTAGGGGGAAGGATGTTACATCCTGATTCCTCACTAAGCAAACCTACTTGATTATCCATGGATATTTATAGTTAATAATTTGATTTGTTTATTATTTACCTAAGTTATGAGTTACATGATGTTATGAGAAAGTTGAATATTGCTTTAGTTACATGATTACATTGTTATGAATTAGTTGTAGTGTATATTTTTACATTATGATCATGATGAGTTGTTATTTTAGCTATATTTTATGATGTATATATGTCATGGTGTTATGGACTAACTACCTACTTATTGTGAGTTTGACGTAAGAGATACTCATCCCTCAGAACATGATGGAGGGAGAGAATCATCAGAGAGGATGACATAGATGGAGATATTAGGGGATGATAGAGGAACGGCTAGACCCCTACACACACCACATTATTTAGTATATGTTAGATGCATAGTTGAATGATTAGCATAGTGTGTTTTGATGTTGTTTGCATTTAGATAGTATTTATTTATGGTTAATTGTATGTTAAATTAATTTATTGCTTGTGTGGGATTAACTTCATATGTGTAATAAACCTCATGTGATTTATTACTTAATTTATTACTTGGTTAGAATGCTAATGACTTATATTAATAATAAAATTATATTGTTATCTTTGAGATCATTAATAGCATAGGATTAAATGAATTAGAAAATGGAATAAAGTAATTTTGTTATAATTACACTTTGCATTATATTGTGTTAGTCATTATTTAATTAAGAAAAATTATAATTAGAATAAAAAGGGGGGACGAGCTTTAAAATCTTTAAAAGAAACTTATGGAAAAAATATATAGAGAAAAACAAAAAGAAAAAATCATTGAATAAAATTTTAAAAAAAAGGAAAAAGAGGCCCGTTTTAAATAAATCAGTGCCATATGCATTAAAAAAACAGATTTATAAGGGGGTAATTATTTAAGGAGAAGGAATAACATAGAAGAAAGGAGAAGAGGAGAGAAGAAGGAAGAGAAGGGAGCAAAGTACAATACAACATTTTCAATAGGGAGGCAATGCAAATTTGATTATGTGTATCTACATTCTATGAATTTTGTGTTACAATAGTATGGATGAACTATATGTGTGCATATAAATACAAATATTATTATACAAATGAGTAAGTAATGATATGTATGAAAATAGAGTAATCTAGGTATATATTAAAGCCATATATATTATGTTGTACTACCTTGTTTTAGCTTATTTACCTTGTAATATTCCTCCAAAAGTTAGATAATGGCAATTTTGATACATACCAGGAACTACTAAAGGTATTATTAGGATTCATAGATGTGTTTAGGTTATATTTTTCACTCACACTTTTAATAAAAAATAGTATTATGTTGAATTGCCAATTCCAAAGGACTAGTTTTGGGAGGCATTTGCAAATTCATTACTACCTTGACTAGTACCTCTTTAGGTAATAAAAAAATGGACTGGAGTTTACCTAAGACTACCTTCTCCAAAGCTATGAGGAATATGCATATTTGGTACTATCATGATCATTTATGTGCTATGCAAGTATAACCCAAGACATTAGCGCCCAACATATATTTTACATTAGATGTAAGGTATTCTACTAAAATATTTTGTTATTATTATTTTGTTACTCATCATGATGATTCCATTATAACTAAAGAATAATATGGAAGGATGGTATTTAGAATAATTTGGGAATCTATACTCATTTTTTACGATCTGATACATCTTTAGCTAAGAGAAAATGAATGAAATTGAATGGTTGGTATGCATTCCATAATTATTTGATGGCTTATATAATAACATAGTTAATATTATCTATGTGGATATATGTAAGTAAAATATTTTAACAAAACTAAGACACTTATTGAATATTTTATTTCTCGGTAATGACTAACCTACTTAAACATTAAGGAACATGTGTTACACCATATCATTTGATATATATCTTAAATCAAATCAACTCAACGAACTGTTATAGTATGATATTGATTTATAAAAAAATAGTGAACTATTATAGTATTTATGATTTTTAAATCTAATCAACTCAGTGAACTGTTATAGTGTGATATTTATTTCTAAAACATAGTGAAACTTTATAGTATTTTTTATTTTTAAATATGATCAAACTCAATGAACTATCAAACTTCACATTAATCTATAAACCTAAATGAGATACTACTTAATGTATGGTTATCTAGTTGATTTGGGGTGATTAGTAGGTTTATACAGAGTGTTTTAGTGTTATAGTCAATCATATAATGATATTTACTTAGTGATTACATGATAATTATAGCTTATGATGTAAGGAAAATAGTCAACTAGTCCATGGATATGTTCATGATTAGTAATATGCCTAGTTCATTATTCATAATTATAGAATTAGATTAGTATTTGTGGATATTAGATAGCATAAATGTATACTTGAGTTATCTCAATAGTTTGGATAAAATTAAATTAATAGATGTGTAGACATGACTGTTATCAAACAGTTAAAACAATGAGCTCATTCATGAAGTGTAGTGTTTCTAAACGGATACATTTAGATATGTTTACATACGATGGTAATTCTATGGTATTGATTAAACCATATATACTAAGTATATATATACATCTTAACAAAGATACAAATGTTCTATTTACTATGATAAATTAGCTTATTAATATTATGGAAATGTTATGTCTCATAATCGATTATCAGTATATTCTATAAAATGATTGTGAAATTATTGTTTAGAATTTAAAATGACTATAGGCATGCAGTATTTATTCATTGGTGAGAACATGTTTACGATATATATTATGAGAATATTAATGTGAGCAAGTGTATGTACATATATAGCATGTATTAGTATATGATGGTGTGAATATATAGTCATATTAATTAATATAAACTTATTCATGGAATTTGGAAGAGTGGGTCACTAGATATACATATACACAAGCTCCTAAAACATGAAAAGATGTATAAATCTAATATCTTATTCAAAAAAAACATAATTATGATTATGAGACTTTTAATTCTTAAAATTGTTATGATTTGTTTGCTTGTACTTGAGTAGTTGTGCTCAAGAACAATGGACTATGATAATATGGGTTGTCATAGAGTACATTATATTTGGAAACTACTTATAGTAATTAGAAAATTATAATTTATATGTATATTTTATTTGGAAGGTATAAATTGTAATTATTATACTTAATTATTTATGTGATAAATAATATTTTGAGATTCATTCATACGTTTGACAAACTAAATGTATGCATTTTAATTATTCCTCTGCTTAGCATGTTTTATGATTGCTTGTAGGATGTAATGTGTATGAATCTATTGGTTATACTATGTTAACTAAATCTGACATCATTAGTACTAATTAAGTAATGAGATGGACTTCACTAGCTTACCAGAATCATAATCCCAGATGAAGTTAATATGATCAAGTGGTGTGTTTGAAATTGACTAATCCTAGAGATCGAAGACTATTGAAAACTCTTGCCAAAGTATTGTTAGTTAGACATTGTCATTCCATATGTTTGATTTACAAGTTTGTGCAATATCATGTTAGAATGGATTCTATATGGTACACTGCATGTTTTTAAAAATCATACAGCACACTAGTACTAGCTTCTCTCTCTGGATTTCCACATTGTCACTATCTACTCATCTATGAAGGGAGGGCCATTCCCTGGTGGGAGATTGAGTGGGGGAATGATGGTCTATGGTTGATGTGTATAAGTTCTTGGATGATACTCTCTTTCCCCATAAAATTACTTATTTGGTGATGAAACTTGAGATTTCCATAGATACTAGAGTTAGGGAAACTCATGCTCTATGGAGCCATGTATCTTGTATTTGTATATTGTATTGTATTTATATTGGAACATTACCTGATGACTTGTAATTACTTATTATACATTGATAGCAGTGGTTGTATGATTGTACCATCCATGGTTGGAAGTTTTTAATTAATTTCTATATTTAGTCATGATATGTTTTATGATGATATGATCAGTGATGAATAATGTCACATGATTACTTTATATTTATCATACTTATGTTGATTTATATGGATCATAAATTATATTCTCATGGTGTAATCTAATTAAGGAATATGTTGTTAAATTTTTAAAAAGAAAATATATTTCTAGGTAGATCTCAGTGGGGATGTTACAATTGTCACATTTCATGATATGATGCATGACATTATTGAAGACTATGTCGATGACATATTGGGTAAATCAAAGACCCATGTTGACCATCTAGCAACACTATGAATGATATATTAAAGGCTTAATGAATACAAGGTCCAATTCAATCCTAAGAAGTGCAGCTTTTGTGTCACTTTAGGGAAATTATTAGGCTTCATTGTCTCTTGATGAGGCATTAAGGTTGATCCTACCAAGGTACAAACCATTATCGAGATCTCACCACCTTCTAATCTAAATCAAATCTATAATTTTTAGGGAAAAAATCATTCTATTAGATGCTTCATTTCATAGTTGGTTGATAAATGCCATCCTTTCACTCATTTATTGAAGAAATGTGTTACATTTATTTGGGATGAACAATGCTAGAAAGCTTTTCAGTGCCTAAAGGAATATCTTGTCAATCCACCTGTTCTGTTACCACCAATGCTAAGGAGGCCATTTTTGTTACACCTATCTCCCACTGATAAATCCTTGGGGAAAATTTTAGCTCAGTATGATGACAATGGAAAAGAACATGTCATATACTATTTAAGTTGTACATTGGTCATGTATGATCACAACTATATGCTAATAAAAAAATCTTGTTTAGTTATGGTCTTTGTAACCTAGAAATTGCATCACTACATGCTTAAGAATAAGGCCATAGTCATTGCCAAAGTAGATCCTCTCAAGTATCTACTATCAAAGACAGCTTTACAAGGCCACATGGCTTAATGGATCATGATTTTGAGTGAGTTTGAGATTGAGTATGTAAATTAGAAAGCCATCAAGGGATAAGTACCTGTAGACTAGCTTTTTGAAGCTACACTTTCATACACTTAACCATTTACATTTTTATTCTCAGATAAATCCATCATGACCATCATAGAAAAACCTCTTGAGGAGAAACACTGGAAGTTGTATTTTGATGGATTGTTTACATCACATAGATTAGGGAACGGCCTATTGTTTATTACACCACTAGGGGATTTCATTCCCAAATCATTTTGTATTAGCTTTACTTATATTAATAACATGGTTGAATATGAATCACTCATTATATTACTTCATCAGGTAGTACATTGGAACATTCAACATCTCATAGTTTATGGTGATTCTCAATTAATCATAGATCATATTATAGACCACTTTCAGACCAAAGATGACAAGTTGGTGCTATATATATCCATGGTAGATGTTTTCAAGTAGCAGATTACTGACATACAATTTGAACACATACCTTAATCCAGTAATAGGATAGTAAATGCCATGTCCATCATTAGTTTTTTGATCTACAATATAGACAAGAAAAAATAATATCAATTCCTCATTGAAACTCTTCTACTACCTACTCATAAACCTTTTAATGTCATAATGATCTATGATATTATTGGTCCTAACTCTATCTGGTACTCAAAACTATATAACTACCTTTATAATCATATCATGCCACTAGAATTATCATGCAAATGACAAAAATACTTTACCCACCAATCATCTCACTATACCTTACTTGGCCCAACCCTTTATCACATAATCTTTGATAGAACTTTACTTCATTATTTAAATTCAGTAGAAGCCACATTAGCATTATGGTAATTTCATGGAGTATGTTGATCCCATACTAGTGGATTCATCCTAACCAAAAATCTCTTACAAACTGGTTACTATTGGCTAAATATGGAAGCAAATGCAATTGCTTATGTCAAAAGGTGTAACAAATGTCAAAGGCATGCTAATTTGATTCATGCCTTGACCAAAACACTAAAGCTAATGATCACACCATAGTCATTTTTAACATAGGGATTTAATCCCATTGATAATATTAACCCTACCTCATTTGATGGCCATAAACACATCCTTACCACTATTGAATATTTCACTAAGTGGGTTGAAGCTATACCCCTCACGTGACTAGAAAATAAATCTCTAAATTCATCTTCAACCATCTCATCTATCACTATGGTATCCCATCTAATATTATATCTTATAATGGTGAATCAATTAAAAATAAGGATGTTAGAGCATTATGTGACAATTATAGTATCACCCAACATTTTTCCACTGCATATTACCCATAAGGTAATGGATAAGCAAAAGAATCTAATAATATCATTATCAACATCCTTAAAAATATTGTCAATGATGATAGCAATGATTGGCACTTATATATCTTCTACAACCTCTGGGCATACCATACCAATTACCACACTCTAATAGGAGTCACTTCATATTCCCTAGTTTATGGCACTTAGGCCATTCTTCCCATCGAGGTCAAGCTACCTTCTCTACATATCTCATTGAAATACATCCTAGATGATGAATATTATAGAGTATCTCTCTTATAATAACTATAGATACTAGATAAGAAGAACATGGCCACTATCAACAAACTTTAAATATACTATAATCAATTTTGTGGCCAATATAACTAGTAGGTCAAACATAGATAATTCAAACTTGGAGATCTTATCCTTAAGGAAAACCAAAATAACATCATGGTCGAGAAGAATAAGAAAGACAAGTTCAAGCCTAATTGGATAGGCCCCTGTGTCATTTTTACAAAGTATGGATCTAGAACATATAATATCGCTACGCCAGACAGAGATGAACTTGATAAACCCATGAACATCATACACCTCAAGTATTATTTTGCTTAAGAGACTTGAAGTATTTTCTATGAGGCTCATTTATGTTGTACCATACTATCATCTTCCTTCTATCATACCTTATACCATTTCTACCATTCCTTCACTATCGACCAACATTATTTTTACCCTCCTTCCCACCCCTTTGACCTTGGTTTCATTACATTGGTTCTTTAAGCACCTTCAGTGATTGGATTCAAATTAAAATTTCAGTAGTTGATTCAGTATTCTAGACAAAGGTAGTATCTTGGACAAGTATGATATTGGTTTGGAAGTTACATCCTTCATTTTTTGTTCCATTTCATTATATATTCCACTACTTATAATTACCTTTAGGAAAATTAGCATCTTATCATGTGCTATTAATTATAATCACCATATAGAAAAATTAGTATCATTGACCTATGCTATTGCTCCCTAATTATAACTGCCTATGGGAAAATTAGGGGTAATACCTTTATCATACATTTTTGCGTAATTTTACCATTCATATGCTATAATGTGTCATTTTCCTAATTCAAGAGCTTGATGTTACCTAGTTAGATTCCTCCATTGTAATGCAAAACTATAATAACTTGAGGTCTTCATGGGACTATGTAAGCAGCGCTTGATTTAAATTGAGGTCAGCTCAGTCACCCTTTGCCATGCTCTCACTATTTTAGAATAATTTTAAGTTTGAACACTCTTACCATTTTGAAAGCAACCTAAACCATGATCTTTTCATTTTGTGAGTTAGATCATTTTTTATCTTATCATTCTTAATCAATTTGAGATGCTTAGAAAATTTCAAAAACATTGGTAAAAGAGTTAGCAAATCCTAAAAATCACAAATCATGATAATTGACTTAGATTTTCCATGCTATATATAAAGCCATCAAAATGTTTAGGATGGGCCATCTTGTTTGTTCAGTTTATTTATAGACCACATTGGTCATTTTCCTCCCATTTCTTAGAGAATTTCATTAGCCTGAGGTTCACATGGACTATGTAGGTAGCACTTAGATGCATGGGGTATCTCAAGTTAGCTTGACCATACCTTATTTTCTTTTTAACCACTTATTTTCTTTAAAGATATTCGGACTCCTAACTATTTCATGAATAACCACTTATGCTTTAGTTTCCCCATCCTTATTGGCCTTAATCCTTATGTTTTTACCATTTTACGAGTTTATATTATGAGCATTATGTATTCAACTTTGATATAATAATGACCACTTGGATTCATCTTATGCTCTCACCATTTTATGAGGCCATTTTTGTTTAAATTCTCCTGTCATTTATTAAGCACCTTCATTTTATGCACTTGTCATTTTGTGATACCATTCCCATATTCCTATACACATCAATCATGTTTCCTTCTCATCAATTTTCTTATATCCCATATCTTGGGAGAACTACATTTGGCTTGAAGTTCATATTAGATCTTACATCCATGGAACTATGTAGGTAGTGTCCACTTGTCTAATGCATTTGGATTTAACTCGGTTACCCATTTATTTTATTCTATTCCCCCTATTTTGTTTATATATTTAATTGTCTCCTATAGCCTAGGGGCAACATTTCTCATCTTGTATATGTTGTTGTTTCCCTATAGACTAGGGGAAACATTGTTCATTCTTTGTTCCTACATTTTTATACCTGTGTTATTGTTATTTAGCTTAGGGGTCACCCTATCGCCAATCATAACACCTCTATTACACATGCATAAACAATTTGTTTTCTTTTTTTCTAACATTGTATTTAACCATTATTTGTGTTTATTTATTTTTGTTTTGATTGTTTTGTTCACGTTTACTATTGGAATGCCTCATATTGTAAAAATATAATATAGAAGGTAGTATGGTCAGACATATCATGACCCATTCTCTCTGGTTATTTATAGTTATTTTGTTCACTTTATATTTATTGGTATTTTTTTTAATCTATTTTGTTTCTTTTTTGCCTATTTATTTGCTTTCATTATTGTGCCTCAACTTAGTATGTTTATATTCATTAGGTGATTCCTTGTGCATTATAATTAAATCTATCCATATTCATATGTCAACATTGTCATAATGGTTTTTTATCATTGGTGCATTATTTTCACTTCTTTAATGGATCAATTGTCAGTCCTTATGCATATTATAGCTAAGTTATCATGGTGTTTTATATCATGATGCATATTGTTACATGATACCAAAAAAAATAGTTCATTTGATCTTACAAGAAATGATGTCATGATACCTCTCCCTGGTCACCTGATAAATTTCTGACATAATCCAAACATTACCCAAATATAGAATAATTAAGTCATGAATAAATTTTAATCCTTGCTAGTTAGGATGTGCATCTCCATCCTAGAAGATTTCTCAAATTCATATTTCTCCTTTGTATCAAATTACTCTTACTCTATGAGTATGAATTTAGTATGTAAGCCCACTTTTTTGATTTGCCTTATTGTCCCCAACCATAGTGCCAATTATTATAATTGCCTTTGGGAAAATCATTATGTTTCAATCTATCTAGATGTTAATGATTATAATTACCTTTGGTCAAATCATTATCATTCTCCTACCCCATTGGGGCATGTTTTCATTATGTTAATGATTATAACCACCTTTGGGTAAATCATTATCTCTATCTACCCTACTAGGGTATGTTTTCATTGTGCTAGTGATTATAAATGCCTTTAGGCAAATCATTATCTCTATCTACCCAATTGGAGCATTTTTCATTTTGCTAATTATTATAACCACCTTTGGGCAAATCATTATTTTCCACCTTTTTATATTGATTATTATAACCACCTTTGGGAAAATCACCTTTTTTATCTACCTAACTAGGGCATCTCATTATACCATTGATTATAACCACTTTTGGTCAAAATAGTCTTTTCTACCCCCTTTACCTTTAGGTCCTATCATTTTCTTATTTTTAAGGGAACGATCATCGCTCTTCTTTATTGTCCATTCCCTCGAGGGGGAATCCAAGACTCATCCATTGTCTATTGGGGAATTAGGCTTTAAGGACCTTTTCATTATTTTAGAATATGTTACTATACATAGAGCTTGTAATGCCTTCCCAAATAGGGAAAACTGTAGACACCCCATTTTGGTCATAATTGGCTTCCAATTGGCCTTTAGATTGATTTCTATTAAATATTACAAATTAATCTTAGAAATCATTAAATGTCCCAATTTTATCCCCACTTTAGACATTTGTTCTTAGAATCATCTTGAGGCATCCTTATTTGGGGTATTATCTTGTACATAACAATAACCTCTCATAGATTCATCCTGAATCACCTTATGACCTAACAACTAGCAGTTTGGCCTTTAGACCCACTAAACAGGGCACTTGAACAATTCCTAAATTGCTAAAATGCTAAGTAGAATAAATCAACTAATTAAATCAAATTGCATGCTTAGATAGATAATCCATTCACAATTAATAAATATCTAAAA
This sequence comes from Torreya grandis, assembly GCA_037957365.1. NCBI lineage: Eukaryota > Viridiplantae > Streptophyta > Pinopsida > Cupressales > Taxaceae > Torreya > Torreya grandis. The sequence continues at coordinate 3,225,684 of JARHVA010000287.1, read as the reverse complement.
ATGGAAATTCAAAAATATAAAATATCAAGCTTCTTCATCATTATTTTTGTGAGTTGTCAAGTACTCATAAAATATCTAACAAATATATAGATTTGTGAGCCATGCCTATTAATTGAAAATATTAATTACATGTGCCCTCTTTAACTCAACTATGGTTAGCCTTAACTCACCTAGGGTTAGTTTGAACTCAAATACAGTCAATTATAACCTAATTAAACTTGGGTGAGAGTTAACTTTGGAGGCTATAAATAGAAGGCCTCACCATTTGATCTTTAATCTTTTGATGTGCAGTGTTATTATGCCAAAATACTTTTAAAAAGCTTCATTGTAGTGTTAATATTCCCATTTTCTAATCCAAATCAAGTCAAGCCAAGGGGCCAAGGAGAAATGGAGTAATAGATCTTCATTGACAAAGATTTATTGATCGCATATTCAAGCAAGCCAACTTCATCAAACAAGCAAATTTGGAGCTATAAGGAGGATAAAAGGGAGCTTTTCCTTTTTTATAATTGTTTTCTAATTGTGTTCTTGTTACTTATTCTCACCCTAGTGTCTAGGTTAGATGTGTTATTTTTTAGTGTGTTTATTTTGATTTTATTTTATTGGTCTAACACCATACTAATCTCCCCTCTTAGATTCCTTATTCACAATAGTAACCACATGTGCTGGGCCTACCTATAAATGTAGCTCAATCTCTCTAAGAATGTGTTGTGAGGTCCCATCAAATTATCTAACAATTTTAGTCTAAGGGTATAAATCATCATGTGTATGTCTAAAATGTGTAAGTAATGTCATCGTACAAATATTCTTGCTAACACTATTATAAATCATAACACTATGAATAGGTTGGTGATTAAGGTATGCTTGGATAAATAATGAATGAATATTAGATTCATCATACACAATCTCACTATCATTGAAATTAATAAAGGGTTTTTTAACCATAGGAGGTATATGCCATGTATAAGTACCAATAATCCCATCTAATGGGTGCCCATAATGTGGTAGAAGATGTGTATTATATTCCATGTGAACTTTTAGATTCTTCTAAAAATTCTCTTATAATGGATCACTAAATATTTTTTGGTTTTGATGGTCACTAGGTTATGACCCTAAATATTTAGGAGGATCATCAAATGTAAGTTTTTAGTTATCAAGAAAGTCTTGTATTTTATGCTTAAAGGTATAACATCTATTAGTAAAATGTTTAAGGCCCTAGTGATAGTCATAATAAACATTGGCATCATATCCATGAGGTAGAGGTATACTCATATCAACCTCTATGAGAGAAGGGAGAGATATGAGATGACAATCTATAAGCTTCTTAAGTAGAAAAGTAAGAGACTTAAGTAATCATGTAAATTATCTCCTTGGTGTATTGGATAAAACAAGCTAATTAGGTTGTTATGACACTACATTAATAGTTGTAGTTATTTTATTTTTAGGTTATGTAGGTTTGACCTTATATATTAGTTTGATATTAAGATTGGTTTGATATTAAACTTGGTATTGAAATTATTAGGTGTGTTTGCTACATACTTAAACTTGTTTAATGAAATAAGTGTCATTGCATGATCTCGAACAATATGGCATAAAGCATCAAAAGATTTTATTTTTTTGAAAATAATGGACTCGTGTAATGGGTAAAGTAAACTTTACTTGAAAATGTCTTGAATCTCTTTATTTCCATTTAATTTATTATTTTGGCCAACATTGTCTTGTATCTCAAGACGTATTCATTGATAGGTTCATTGGTTCCTTGTTTGATCTTTGTAATTTGGGCATATGATACCTTTTTAGTAATGTTGATAGATAAATGTACCAAAATTTGATCTGCAAGAGGTTTGATAAATTTACTAATTGGATTGATAAATTATGTAACCACTTAGAGTATAGTCCTTGAAGCTCCTTGGAAATAGTTTAGTCAAAAGTTTATCATTGGAGGTATAATCAAGGCATGTTGCATAGAAATATTAGACATGTTGTTCAATATCACCCTTGTCATCAAAAAATGTGAACTTAGGTGAAACAAAACTTGTTGGAAAGGGGTGAAAATATATCTTGAATGCAAGAGTATTATGTAACACCTCTTGTGAATCAATAACATAAGGTGACTTCATAGAATTTTGACCAATATTATTAACCTTAGCTTACAAAAGTTTTGTATTTTGGATAAGATATTGCATTTTTATTGCTATGATTAGAAGTTTTCAAAGCCATAAAATAAGGTACACCCATGGTTTGAGATGATATAGGCATTAAAAATGGTAATTGGGTTGAAGTGCAATCTTTCCTATGGACGATAGTAATAGTATGATTTGTTTCAGGGAATACTGGTGTAAATACATAACTTGTGCCCCCATTAGATGTATGAATAGATGATGTCCCCAAGGGTAAGGTTACAATAATATGGGGATGTACCATAGCTTTTATAACATGATCAATGGATGCTAAAATGTGATTTATATACTACCCTAGTCTTGTATACTTGGAAAATACCTATCATGGTTGTAACTTTCAGTTCTAGATCTTACCCCTACCAAAACACTCACATTTACTATATTTGTGTACTTAATTACTTATATATTAGTCCAACCATTATTATTATAATGACCAGGTATTATATATTATGTAAAAAACTTCTAAACCTAATTATTATTCTTTATTACCAGTTTTGGACATGTACCTATTTTCTAACTTCTTAGACACTTGTGTCCCAGGCAAACACATGCATCAATGCAAGTGTCCACTTTACTAAAAAGTATCAAGTGCCCAAAATTCATCCAATTTGTAAAATAAATGTATCCAAAAGTTTAGCTTAATTTCTTTAATGTGATATATTTATAAATGGGATTGGTATATATACAAGATCAACCCTCGTTCATTCCTCACCTGGAAATCACATACATCTCACAAAGTAATATACCAAGAAGAACTAAATCAAACATTAAAGTGAGAAAACCTACCCTATTTTTCCTTATTTCCATATCAGTCATAGGATCAATATTTATACATGCCTGAAGCATTCAAAGAATAACCCATGAGCCATATTTGCTAAGTTACAAGCTAGGTCACTGCATGTCTTTATTTATCACATGTTTCACCCTTGTATACACAAAATCCAACATGTAGGGCATAAATACATTAATATAAGGCACTATTAAGAGTATTAGATATATAGGCAACACCCATTGATAGAGGGGTCTTTGGAGTTAACATGACATCATGAGCTCACTAACTCATTTTTCTTTTAATCATTCTAAGGTGAATAACTAGTGTTTTATCATTTGAAAAATAATTAAAACCTATGTGTATGATGTCAATACATCAAAATAAAGGTGATAGAAAACCTAAAAGGTTCTAGTTGGTCACATATATATATCTATTTGATATTTTTTATAAGACACCTGCAACAAGGTTAGACACTTGCATCGATGAAATTGTCTAGATCCAATGCAAGCGTCTAAGGCCACATAAAGGATATTCCCAAAATTTGAAGACTATTTTAGGATCATCTTCTAGTCCACTTCCCACATTTTCTTGCTTAGACCTTCATGTGCATAGTAAACTAGCTAAATATATTTATTTCCAATTCATTGTAATATATATATCAATAGATATACTTTACTAGTTTTAGTAATTTAATTATATAAATTTAAAATATTATTTATCTAAGTTTTCTATTAATTTACATGATTATTATATTATTTCACCACCTTTATGTCAAATATGATATAATCCCTTTAACCCTAGATACCCCAAATGTCTAAATTTAGTGTTAAACATTTCACCTTAAATCTCAAAATTGGCACATATACTACTCATTGTATTTTAATGGTCATGCTTACTTCAAGGGTATGACAAACCCAAGGGATGTTTATTGAATATCAAGGAAAAATAGGAATGTGCATCATCACATTCAATATTGTTAAATTAGAGGCATGTTACCTAATGACTATATGGTTAAAACTTCAACTACTATATTACCAAGTGACTTAGATTTTCTTTTGAGTATCTAGACCCATTGCCTATTGATACACATAAGTCCAACTGCACTCCATTTTTATATCTCATTTGAATATATGACAAACTCAAATGACTTACATTGCATATCAAGGACAAAGTAGATATTTTTATATCAATTAAGTTCATACTTGTCATTTATTATTTTTTGCATTTAATCATGTTTATATAGGAAAAATAAATGGGTTTTTTTTGTTTCAAGCCTCAATGATTCAATACCTAGAGATCCAAATGTGCAATATCCTTTTTATGTGCCTTTAATTTAAAATGTGTGCTTATTCTACCTATTTTATAACTAAACACACACATTAAAGTGGGGCATTATGTAAACATGTAAAAATGATCCCTTGGCCTTTTTTTATTCTTATATATGTTTATTTTTATTTACATGGATGATTGGACCAAATTAAGAGCTATTGACCTATTTTTTGACTTATAAGATTCTAAAATTATCCTACTTATGCATCCCAATGTAATCCCATATCTTATCTAAGGTTTATCTAATTCTTTATGTCATATTTAATTCTAGTGCACCTGTTTAACCTTTTCTACCTTTTTAAGTCTTGGGCATTGGAAGTCAGCATGTGCAACAATATTTCATAAATTGAATTCAATTCAATTAAAAATGAGTATTTAAGATCACTTACCATTGTATAATATAGCATTCTATTTTGGATAACTTTCATCAAAAAAGATAAAATTTGTTGGGCCCTCAATTTTGAATCTATTTTGGCTAAGTATTTTTTTAAGATAGTGGCACAAAAGGAAGTGTAGGTGTGGAAGAGACATGGTGTGGAAGATCATGGCATGGAATAGGCAAGTCATGTGGAATAAAGAAACATGAAACAGGGATGAACTAAGAATGAATAAATTGGATAATAGCGAAAGATTTAGGCAAAGGCACAGAAAGCAAAGATAATTAGGGAATAGTTCAGATGAATGTCAAAAAAGAATAGTCAAACACAAAGCCATCATCGATTCATGAGAAGATAGGTGTACGAAGATGAAGATATAATATAGAGAGAGAATATATAGGAAGTTAGGCATGGATCCTTAAGGATTCATTGTAATGGCTTGTCAAGACTCATTATTGTTAATGGTTGTTGGCGAGTCATCTTTTTGTAATTACTTATATAATTGATCAATTGGGGTAGACCCATGTATAAATACCTCATATTTTTACTTAGTGTTGGTTGTTGATCTATTTAATCTTGGAGACATATTAATCTTGGATATGACATATGAATGTATGAGAGGAAGCTTATGTTTTGATGAAATATTTATGTAATTTGTTCATGAATATAATGGAATTATTATTGTTTTGTTCTCAATTTTTGTGCATCTTCTTTTGATGTGATTAGTTAAGTAGGAAATGAATATTTAAAAGTTATTCATGGAACTAATTTTGAATTTATAACTAAGTATGTGTTCAAAGGCCCTAGCTTAAGAAACTAATGAATACACCACTACATGATGAAACCAATGGGAACCAATCTTAAGTTGTGTGCTTTGGGTGAGCATGCAAGAAAACACTAGCTTATTATAAATTTTGTTCTCTTAGGCACATGACTAGGGAAAGACATGATATACTAAAGGAAAAGAGCCCAACATTTTAGTTCTATTGTCAGGACCCATTGTGCTTGTTTTTATGATGGTGGGAAAATTCTTAATTGATTATCTCTAGAAAATAGCAAATTTTGGGTTACTATTGTAGAAGAGAATTTTGCACTTCAATATCTTTAACCAAAAGTTTTTGTGTGTGCATGGGTAGAAGAGAACCTTTATGACTCACTTTATGAGTCTTTATTTATATAAGTGTTTATTCATTTGCATGTTTGTATTTTTTTGTATCCACAAGACCATTCAAGAAATTACAGATGGAAGATCTCCTAGTCATTAGAGCATCAGTCAACCATGGAAAAATTGGGAGTGCCTTAGACATGCACAATTATATTTGGTGGAAATAAATAGTTAATAACTATATTTTGGAATATGTGGTCTCTATAAAATCTTATCTAGAGGAATTATAATTTAAATTCCTCCAATAACCATTTATAAGGTATCTCAGATAGTTTTCATTAAAAATTAAGAAGCTTGTAGTTAACTTAGGACTTGAAAACTTTTACAGGGATGGTTAAATTCTCCCTCACATGAGTAGCATAGTTGGTGGGGAAATAAATGGGCACACATTGATATAATATTATTGGTTCAACATGATATCTAATTGGCAGGAATTGTGTAAGCACAAGTATGATGAGCCTTGGTGAAGGGCTATGATTGGAAGTGATTCAGGGAGGGACTAAAAGGACTCTAGAAGTGTTATGAGGATCTATAGGGAGGCAAAAATTCATAATGAAGACTTCCTAACCACAAGAATGCACCTTACATTAGTGTAGGTACGTGTAGGATAAACAAGTCAAGCATTGGTGATTTTAGAACCCAATCTAGATAGGCCCAATTCCCCACCCATAGTGCATGTTCATGCCTTTGAATTGGATGGCATTCTTGTAAGAAATTAGGATATATATATAGTGTAAGTTAGAGTCTGAACCTATCAAAGAAACTTTTCAAGTACAGAATAAAGATAGTAGTTTGTTATTAATTTATTTTCCATTACAAGTCAACCGTATGGCTCACTTTAGAATGCCTAGTCAACCAAATATATTACCAAATTTGCCATAGTCAATCAACCTAGTTTTATGCCCAATATATCAGGTGCTTCCATTGCCATAGGAGGTGCAAGAGGTCATACCAATGGTGGTTAAATTGGAGGATTTGATAGTGGTACAGGAGGCATTACTGGACCTCCACCATAAGGTCAAGGACGGATTAGAGGTGTATCATAATAGGCTCTATTGCAAAAACCCAGTCCACCTATAGTCTATTATGAGATGATGCTTCATCTACCTAAATATTGTAATGTTGAAAATTCAATGGAACATGTTCATAAGTGTGAATTCATTTGGCAGGTTCAAGGCATTACTTCTCTAAATATAAGGTGACTCATTTTTCCACTACCTTTTATGATTATGCCATAAATGGTACCAAAAGTTTGATCTACAATAAGCAATTGTAAAATACAAGTAGTTAAAGGTGACTTTTCTCCAAGAATTTGACATTATAGAGTTTGGACAACATAGTATTGCTGCCCTGAAGGATATTAAACAACTCACTGAGAGTGTGTGTGAGTATGATATGCATTTTAAAACACTTCTTTACAAATTATTTGAAATAAATACAACACATCATGCCCAGTGGTTTCTAGGAGGCTTATTACTTCCTTTAAAATGTAAATTATCCTAGAAGACACTCACGAGGCATTAAAAAGTGCCCTTCATGCTGAAGCTATTAGAAGTATAGATACAAGGATTAGTCCCTTATGGAATTCTGAATTAATGCTATGGCATTTCAGTTGGAGAAGATCACTATCAATAGCACTCAAGATACTCGTAATGTTTTATGGTGTATTGACTATGAAGAAAAATGTCATAATAGAAATAATTATCCTGGGAAGAGTATTTGTGTTGTGGTAAAGAAGTCTTGTGAGATCTTCCAAAAAGACCATGATGTGAGAGATTAGCCCTTGCTTTAGTGTGCTACTCAATCTAAGGTATCATCATATTGTAAAATGTATGATATGTATACACATGATATAAATTATTATTGAATTATAAATGAGATTCATGAGGCATGCACGTGAGGTACTCACCAAACCTATGTAGCCAACAACCAGGATAATGGTAGAGGTTGGTCCTATAGATGTCACTATCGTGGATGTGAAGGTGGTCATTTTCTACCTAGAACCTACTATAAGTACATTTTTCTAGAACATTAATAATGTGATTTCCCAATCTATCCAACCTGTGCCTTTTGTAAGAATGAACATCATCTGGAGGAATGCCTAGACTTATATGTCACCATCACCAAAGACAAAAATGAGAAGTATTATGGAATGATATAGATTAAAAAAACTCCAACTGCTCAATTTAAATTATGCCCTACCACTATGAATGGTCTTAAGGTAAATATTAATAGATAAAGTGGTGTTCTTTCCTAGTCTATTTCAAATCTACCCACTGACAAGGTTCAATGGGAAGAGCCTCATGTGAATCACTACTGGGATGCTCAATAAAAAAAGAATTATTATAGGACATAATGACTTTCGTGTGGGAAATACAAGGTAAAATCTAGTCCCTTAAGGATACAGATGATACTATATGTGTTGAAATGTAAAAATCCTCAATTTTCTAAGACTCAGTGTGTGATGAGTTTCAAGAATTATGCAATTGACTTCTTGATGAAGAAATAATTCCCCTTTTAAAGAACTATTTGAGTCATCAAGTACCAAATCCTATGGAAGATAATCAATTAAACCATGCACAATGATAGGAGACTCATGTACAACCTAGTACAGAGTGTGATAAATAAATCTTAGTAAATGTAACCATTGATGGTTGGATCATTCAAGATATACTAGTAGACATTGGTGCAGACATAAATTTACTAACCAAGGATGTTTTGAGAAATATGGTGAGCACTCATTTACATCCTTATTCTCACATATTTTTCATGGCCAATAGAACTTGTGTACTATCCATATGAGTTTTTAAGATGCCACCATTGACATTTTAGGTGTCACATTTAAGGCTAAAATTAAAGCAATTGAGTTGGTTGAATCTGATGATTTTTCATCTCTTTTGGGTCATTTGTGGTGTTATACAACAATACTATCTTGAGCTTCAAAAAGTGTTATATTAGTTTTGAAAATAATGATCAATGCATTGTGATTCCCCTAAACAATACTTAGGGACCTCCTTTTGTTAAACCAATTAATGTCAATGAGGATCAAAATCATATTTATAATGTCATAGCTCAAGGACCTAAGCATCTTGATCCTATTATGGATGTTATATTACATTGGGTGGATGCACAATATATTTCTAATACTACTAGCAATGCCTACAAACATTGGGCTCATAAAGAATACGATCTTACTAGATGAATTTGTGGCACATTTGGTATTTGAGAGGATGTTCTACATAATAACTTAAGTTCCATAAGTTTGTTTTCCTTATTGGTAGACATTTGATGGTTGGACCACCCCCATAGTTAGATCAAACACTTAGGTTTCATGATCAAATAGAAACCTAGGAGTATGTGTAGTGGTTGGAAACTTTTATGTGTTTGAAGATGAATGGATGCACTCACTTAGGTATGTTTTTCAAGGGATAGTTACTCGATGGTGGGAAACTCACCATCATAATTTAATCACCCAAGACTGAGTGTGCACTACCATACACTATCATTTCCATCATGATAATCATGTTTATGCCACTCTAAGTTATGATGGTGTTAATGATCTAAAAGCCCATATCAAGGCTTGAGATAACCTTTAGAATGCAGATGAGACATATTTTCTTGAATATTTGTGGGTTCATACATTTTATGGTACTCTATGAACCTAGGCTAGAGCTTGGTATATTCATCAAGAACTATACCTAGACACTGATTCTTGGAGTAACATTAGAAGTAATATGATTTTAGAATTATCTTAATCATCCCCTCACATGGATTTATGTGTGTCCCTGAAATCAATCCATAAATTTATTTTAAATGATCCAGCACTAATTGAAGACTAGATATGACATATACATGGTGCACATGAGGATATCTTATCTATATTTTAAGAACTTGACACTCTTGCCTCATCTTTTTTATAGATTGACTCTCACCTAGACCATGTATTGAGGGAACATATATAGAAGGGTAAGTACAAGGTTGTGTACTAAGTTGAGGAAGGTACCAATTCTGACCCATAAGATCCATCCTTTGACCACTTGGATTTACATACTGAATATGGAGTGCATAATGTCAGAGGAACCATACATATTGACCAACAACTATTTAGAGCCACTTCAAATGGTTCAAAGTAATATTAGAATTAAAAATTCACCTAAGATGGCCATTTTGGGGAATTATTGGTCTAATACTAAGATCAACAAGGTTTTTAAACTTATATAAGAATATCAAGACATTTTTATATGTAATTACATAGAGATTAAAGGAGTGCATACATCATTAAGCAAGATCCACATCAAATTATTTGATGTTGATCAACCAATCAAAAAGAGACCTTATCAAATGAATCCTAATATAAATTATAAAGTTAAAGAGGAAATTAATAGTATGTTTTATACTGGAGTTATCACCTCTATTGATGAATTTGAATGGGTGATTCCCATGGTGATCAGTATTAGGAAAGATGATGCATTTGTATTTATGTAGACTATTGGGTAATTAATGCTACTTATTTAACTATTATGACATTAATGTGCACCCTTGGAGAGGGTTCTTTAGGATCTCTCCCATTAATTCATAATATTGGGACAACCCCAGGCTATGGGTAACCTATGTTGAGGTTGAACCTCTGAAGTAGGTTGGCTTCCTCTTTGATGCTCACCTAAAACTAAAGCTAAACTAATGCTTCACAAGGAAAAGGGTTAGAAATGGAAAAGGGCTCCTAAGAAATTTAACCAAGTGATGCACCAAATTTAAATGAACACTCATCTATGCTTCAATCCAAACTAGATAAGTCATAGGATAACAATGGCTTGCACAATCTCAAGATCAAGTTAATACACTGGAAGAGGTTCAAGTAGAACACTAATCCAAACCTATAAGATCTTGAAAATACTTTAAAGAGGAAAGTATAAGGCTAATGTACTAGGAATAATCTCCTTCATGAATTCACCAAGCATAAGCATAATAAATCACTAATCAAAGATAATAGATAGGCAAAGAAATCATCTCATTAAATAGGTAATTCTTATAATATTTTAATAGGGTATAACCTAGTCAAATGAGCACATTTTATAAATGTCTCGATGAGCATCCATCTCCCACAAAGATTTTAAAATTCTAAAATTTTGGGAAACTTTACAAAGGAGAAGAGAAAGGGATCATATAGGATAAGGGGAGAAGAGAGAAGAGATGTGGGAACACACCATCAGAATAAGAACACTTTATCTCGGGCCATTAATTGAACATGAGTTGCCATATTTGCTCCTTAGCCAGTGAAAGCCTTGCCACCTTTTTGATCAATTAGGACACTACCTATGTCTTGTTGAGTGATGAAGTCCCCAAAGGTTCAGAGGATGCCTTAAATGCCCCTAGCTACAATTCCCAACACTAGACCCTTTCTTTGATCTTCTATGTATCTTTCCACTTGGATTTTGCATAAGGAAGAAATCTTTACATCTATAAACCTGACTAAGCTTTGATTATGTCTACTTTGGGTGGCTACTTGTTAAGACTATGGCCATACTGAAGGATGAGGAACCTTTACATTAATCATATCTCTGCTTTATCTTCATGTTTGGATCATAGGTCCATCTATAGGTGGAAAACCTATTTAAGGTTATTGGTTTTCTTATAGTTTCCATATCAATACAGACCCATAGACTATATATCACTTTTTTGTATTATAATAGGTTTTAATAGACCCATTCTATCTCTATAGGAACCAAAATCATATATATGCATACATGGGTCCTTCTTAAAATGGTGAACATTGTTGTAAAAATAGCCTTGCCTGAGAAAAAATTTGAACTAGAAGTCCATATTTAGCCTTAATAATGATCCATATATGTTCCTTAGCTTGACTGCATCAATGTGTCCCTTTAAAGGTGTTAGATGGAGCTTCCATGATGATAGGACAATCCTACAAGACCCATTTCCTTCCATCAAAAATGGCTTCAGTTTAACTCCCATCGAAAGCTCTAGGCTCTCCTTTACTCTAATTAGATATTGATAATCTGACTCAGCCCATTGACATATTAACTCATCTCACCCCATTTATTTCTATCTATATGAATTCCTATGAGACATTAATCCTCTACCAGTTGAATGTGTTATTGACACGTGGCATGCATGCATCTACTCTTGAGATCCATTAACCCCTTTGACCTCCACTCACCATTAGGTCTGAATATACAATCGAACATGGACTATTGGATCAACTAAGACCCACTGTTTAAACCCCAATGATTAATTTATAGAGCTTAAAAATTATTTTCTCACTCCCATAAATTGACATTCACACAATCATCATTGACTTTCACATGAATGTCAAATTTAAGCTAAAAATAATCTAGTTTGCTCAAGCTTAAACTTGATGTTAGCATAAACGTCTTACTGCACAGGTCTAACTTTATAAGCTTGCAACTTGAAGTGCAAAAGGCATGGAGGCACCAAATTTTTCGGAGATGTTCTTGAGATTGAAAGGGATGAACCTATTTTATTCACTAGTCTTGGAAGCCTTCCAAGTGAAGATATTAAAAGCATAATTTGGCTGGTCCATTTGCTCCTGCATGATGTCCTAGTTTAAAAAATGGCTAAGAGTGGTAACTAAGCAAAATATGGCTGAGGAGCTGACTTTGAACATGCATAACTTCTTTTGTGCTTCATTGGATGACCTAAAACTTAGTACATAGTAATCAGGGACAAAGATAAACAAACCCATGTAATCATTTTCTCTTGAAACTACCACATGTGTGAGATATGGCCTCATCAATATGCACATTTGGCTCTATTTGAACTTCTTGAAAACTGGCTAAGTATGGAAACTTAGTGGATTTTTCCTAAGAGGCTAACTTTGGGTCTTCATATATTTTGATGTGTTTTGGTGGATGACCAAAAAGTTACAGCATATGTTCTTGGGACTAATGTGAACAAACCCATATGATCACTTTTTCCTAACTCTTCCACATGTGGCAATTATGATGTTATCAAAGTACCTATTCAAAATTTCTACCACTAGACTCAAGATGTCTAGATGAACACAATGAAGGACCAAATGAAAGCTATGTACTTTTAGATCATTCCCATCACTTTTGATACCCCATGGGCTCTCTACAACTCTATACATATCCTTTAGAGATTGTAAAATTACATTTTAAAAACTTAAAGTGTCTAAAAATATTTTTGAGTAAACTAACATCCTTAGACCACTCATTCCATCTAGAACCATGTAAGAGCTTCATATGTGGGCAAAAAATTAGCTAACATTTTTAGTGGCTCACATGGGTTGCATGCCTATCTATGCAATAGAACCCAAACCATATGCCTAGTCTAGTCCATTAGGCAAGGATTCTCCTCTTTGAAATTGATCTGATCATGAAGATGATACAAGGCTGACCCATTCTTGACAACCCCCTCTTCAAACAACAAGGACTAAAAAATAAAACAATAGAGGCAAATGCATACAAGCACTTGCAGGAAAGAAAGAATAGCTAACCTAATAAACAATTGTGCATAAAGGCACTTATAAAAAATCATGAACCTACTTTAATATATATACAATGTTATAATGCATAGGTATCTTCCACCTAGGTCAAATGGAAAATATTGAGTGTCATTCACTTGTGATAAAATAGGATGAAAATACCTTGATTTTGGGAGTTCTTGATATGTGAGCTAATATTCTTAGCTATTGATCCCTTTAGCATGCTCTCAAGTGGATGAAATGGGACAAACATGTCTCCAATATAGATATATTGGTCCATATCTTCAAGTATTACCTCATATTAGACTATAGAAGCATCTGTAACCTTCTCATTTGAGGCTCAATTTTGTGCTCTAAATGAAACACAACATGTGATGGCTCCTCTTTATCATCCTCCAAATGATCCAAGTACCTGATAGGGCATCCTTTTATCAATATCAACATTGAGCAGTCAAATTTTACCTGGATCTTATATTTTGATGCCCCATTAATATGTTCCTTAGGCACAATCAAGTCATAGTTCCCTTGGAGAGGAACATAGCCTACTTCTAAGAACTTAAACAATTCTTCCAATGTGATCAGAGTTGAAATTACAACCACTGATGACTCATTAGGATCATGTTCAAAATGCACATTTTGACCACCTACTTCTTGGACTTGCTTACTTGAAGGTACAGGTGTGTCATCCAAGCTCAAACAAAAATCTTCATGTTCATCTTATAAGGCAACCTCCACTTGGTCATATGTAGGGATACCAATCTCAACCTCATCAAGACTCAATCTATAGTAGCTAGATTGGTCTTCTTCCTCTAAAGAGAGGGGAGGTTCATGTTTGCAATCAAGGTCTAACTCATCATGTTTTTGATGCTATTTACTGGTATGCTCCTCAAATTACATCACTCAGGCACTTGAGATGTCTTTTTCATCAACCTCATTAAAGGTTTCATCTTGCTCTTCAACTACAAATGAGGGTTGATCTGACCATCTAGGGTCCAAAACATTACACTTGTCTTGCCCAACTTTATGCCCTAATTTACTTTCCTCTTTTTCCAAACTATCAGGGCTATTTTTATATGATGCCTCATCTTGAAGTGTACCTATTGTCTCCAAATCTTGCACCCTAGAAGAGGATGTTCAATCCTCTTCTAGATTTTGGCAATGTTGGGACATTTCCAAGCATGTGGGTATACCTATAGAGGAAATGAACCTCTAGATTTAAAGGGGTTAGCTCCTTGAATGTGTCTCTAAAAAACAACCTCTATCTAAAATAGTTTGATCTAAAGGAAAAGAGTTAGAAATTTCACAAAAATGAAACCTATTGTAGGATTGTGATGCACCGAGATTATCTTCCACATGATAGTGCACAATATAGCAAAATATATAGACTGTTTTCAATCTCTAAAGATTATAACACAATTATTTTAATATAGAGGTGAGATGTATGAAATGACACAAGGAAAATGAACTGAAAGACAACCTATACATTCCAAGAATAGTTAAACACATGAATAAATTTGATACACTTGGATGCATTCCATATGACCCATTAGACCTAGAAATATTGCTCAAGCATGAATGACAAAGGACCAAAGGATGAAAACCATCACTTTTTATCACTATATGTCACTTACACACTCAAATAATTACTCAAAACTTCAAATAAAAAAGACTTGTACTAATGCTTAAAGGCAAAAAACATGACATCAATTTAGTAGGGCTTTGCCATACATTACGTGGTTGGTTGTTACACTAGCCTAAGGGCTGTATATATAACATAGAGGAAGTGAGAGGGGGAGGCCTTTAGGCACTAAAGAGAAGAATCAATATATTAGGAGTTTCCATATTCAAATACAACTTTCTTTGCCAATGATGCTCATTCAGGCCATTTGATTGATCCATGTCACCTCCTTTGAACACTTTTGGCCAGCTCTCGCAAAGATGCTTCTCCAATGGTTGCCTAGTAGAATCAAGATATTTTGAGCAATGGCATCAATGCAGTTATATAAATGAGTCCACCTATCATAGGTTTATCTTGATTCTATTAATTTCCCATTGGCTTGATGAGGTGTGCAATGATGTAGGGGAGAGTCATTTTTATTTTGTTGGCCTTGTCTTCTTCCTTTGATTAGTCATCAAAAATGACTCAAATCTTAATATGATCAATGGTAAGATGAGCCCTTTAATTTATTTTGGTAGATGAAGAATGTGATCCCTTGGATCCTTCATCATTTGAATGAATACCATTGATCTGCCTGGGACCACTTGTTTGAATGCTAATGCCTAGTCCCTCATCCTGAAGTCGATGTCCATATAGTTGTCACTCTACTGGGACCATTTCCTTCAGGCCTTTCCTTCAAGCATTCTTTTTGAATAATTTACCATGGGTATTTTCTCTAAAATAAATAACCTTTTGGCCCCTTTTTGATTGGTCCATTTCCTTTTGGGCCTTTTGGAGTGTCCCTTCAGAAAGATTATTTCAAATAAAATGTCCAAAACAATTCTTTCAGGTTTTCTACAAGTGTCCCTTCAAAAACTTTTTGAAGAAAACTTTTTCTGAGAATAACCCTTCAACATTCTCATTTTGCCTCTCTAAAATCCTAAACATACCTTTTGGCATTCTTAAAATGTCCCTTTGAAAAGCTCAAAAAGGACACTTTCCCAAGAAAAGACCCTTCGGGGAAAGTCTGTAGGGCACTTTGCATAGAAAAAGACCCTTCAAGCTTTTTGAAAGTGTTCCTTTGGATATTTTTGAAGGACACTTTTAGACTTTTTGTAGGGTACTTTCATGAGGAACAACTTCTTTCAAAAAGCTTGAATTATCTAAATCCTTCAGAGTTTTGCAAATGACTCTTCCAAAGAATTGCTTCAAACAAAATGTCTAAAAAAATATCTTCAAAAAAATTATAAGGATCAATTCTTTCAAATAAATTGAAATTACTTTTCAAAAAATTTCAAGTGATCAATTTTTTGATAAAAAGACCCTTTGGAAAGGTTGAAAGTGCCCTTCAAAAAAGTGCAAAGTGTCTCTTCAAAAACTTTAAATGTGCCCTTAAAAAATTTTAAAAATGTCCCTTCACAAGAGAAAAAGACCCTTCAGAGAGATTTTTTCAGACAAAAAGTCTGAAACAAATCCTTCAAAAAATTTACAAGAGATAATTCTTTCAAAAAAAATGTAAGAGACATTTCTTTCAAAAATGTGTAAAGTACCCTTTAGAAAACCTATTTAGGACACTTATCAAGATAAAAAGACCCTTCGATAGAATGGAAATGTACCCTTTGGAGTTTTTAAAATGTCCCTTCACAAGAGAAATGATCCTTTGGAAATCCTGAAATGTACCCATTCCTTGAAAGAACAAACCCTTCGAAAAAGTTGCAAAGGACACTTTTCTTTCACAAATCTTGAAGATGCCTTTCAAAAATATTGAAATGGACCAATTCCTTCAGAACTTTTGTTTCAGACAAAAAGTTTGAAACAATTATTTTGTGACTTGGACAAAAAAACTAAAGAAAAGCCTTGCTGAAAGAAATAAAACTTAAGCAAAAACATTGAAATAACACTTGCAAAAGACCAAACAAAGGATTCTGAAGGAAATAACATTTGGTTTTTTTTTGTTGTGGGGATAAACCAATTAAGAATGTTGAACTTAGCCAAAATGAAAGATGCAAAACTTGGGAGTGAAAAATGGCTAACATTCATAGCAATTCCAAGGGGAGATATGTTTGTTATGCCTAAGACCAGTTGCC
Organism: Torreya grandis; assembly: GCA_037957365.1. Taxonomy (NCBI): domain Eukaryota; kingdom Viridiplantae; phylum Streptophyta; class Pinopsida; order Cupressales; family Taxaceae; genus Torreya; species Torreya grandis. Next base: position 3,208,634 of record JARHVA010000287.1, on the reverse strand, counting down.
TAATCCATCCATTGTGCATGGAGTCACACATATAGGCACTCAAAAATGACTTGATTAGATTTTTGGCCCAAAAACGTAAGCTAGATTGATTCATATGCACAACGGTAGAGACACACACTAAACAAAATGAAGGAAACACACTTGTGATACAAATTACTTAGGGAACACAATAAAGGAAACACACTAAACCAAAGGAAACACACCTAAACTACCATTTACAATAGACTTGCAAGCACTAATATCAAAACTTTAGATGTATCCCATTCACAAGGATAAGCAATTATTTTCCATTCATCTTGGTCAGTTAGAAAGAGTTTCTCTACTTGCACTTGTTAATGATGTAAGGGCCACTCCACAAAGGGTTAAACTTTGTATGTCTACCTAGTTTTGCTCTATCCTAATCCCATTTTAGAACCAAGTCACCTTCCTTGCACACTCTTTCACTTTCTCTTTTATCAAAAGACTTCTTCATAATTACTTGGTGGTGTTCCATGGTCTTGTGTGCATTATCTTCTACTTCTTATAGTTATATTAGTTCTATCAATCTGACTTCTATTGGAGTATTTTCAAGTAGTTCCAGTTGTTGTGCAAGTTCTAGAGCAGGGAGTTCTTGAGATATGGACAACCTAGCCTCTCTCCCAGAAATAATCACAAAGGGATAATTACCAATTGATTTCTTAAGAGTAATATTTTCAACCCATAAGGTTGTCTTTAACTTGTTGTGTCATGCTCTTTAATTGTTATATAATGTCCTCTTGATGATCTTGATCAAATTCTTGTTAGTAGATTCAGCCAACCCATTACCTTGAGGCTAATAGTTGGATTAGGTACTCAAGTAAACTCCATTCTAATTTTGATAATCAAAAATTTTAGTACTTATAAAATCAAGTACATTATCAAAAATGATAACATGGGGAACTCCAAATTTTGTTATAATGCTCTCATAGAACTCCAAGATAGCATTTTTACTTGCCTCCTTCAATGTAATAGCCTCTACCCACCTTGTGAAGTAGTTAGTAGTAGTCAATATACATTTGTGTCTAGCACTTAATAGAGGGTTGATCATACCAATGAAATCAAGGCCCCATTTCATGAATGCCTAGTCTACTTGGATAAGACTCAATGGAAGGGCTACAAGTTTTTGTTAACCTACAAAGAAGGCACATTGAGGATACCTTTTATCCTAGTGGTAACAATCCTTAAAAAGACTAGGCCAATAGTAATCAACCCTCATTATCTTTTTAGCTATTGTCTTAGGAGAGAAATGACCTCCATCTGTACCATTATGAAACTTTTCCAGCAGCATATCAAATTGATCATTGTTAACACACCTCAACAGCACACCATTCACATCTTTTGTAAAGAGAACACCATCTACAAGATATTAAGGAATGGTTTGAAATCTCAAATGCCTCCTTTGAGACTTGTTCAAGTCACTGCGGCACTCACCATTTTGAATAAAACTAATGATGTCTTGTGTCTAACTTTGAACTTGTATGTGGTCAGCTGGTTGGGGTTAAACTTGGTTGATCAAGACTTCCTCTTTTGGCTCTTAGAAATCTAAAGATAAATTCTCACATAATCATTTTCCTCTTACCAATTTTGTAACCTTAACATCCACATCATACTCCACCACCTTTGTAATCCACCCAGCTCTCTTTTCATTAAGGTCTTTGCTTAGGAAAAACTCCTTGATGCTAGGATGAGAAACAATGACATGTATCTTATTGTTTGAAACCATATGACTAAATTTTTTCAATCCTCTTATCACTGTTAGAGCTTTCTTCTCAACAAATATATACTTGACCTCATAATCTTCCAATCCTTAGCTGAAAAATGCAATTGGTTATTCTACCTCTTCATCATTATTTTGCATAAGCATAGCTAAGATTGTATCAAGGTTAGCAAAGGTATAGAGTATGAAATCTTTGGCAAAGTTTGGGTTCAAGAGAGTAGGAGATTTTGCAATTGCTTTCTTCATTACCTCAAAACTACTCTTACCTTCCATTGCCCAAGAAAAATTTTGGTTCTTCTTGAGCATGGTTGTGATAAGCTTTACCACAGTTGTAAATCCTAGAATAAACCTTCTTACAAAGTTTATTTTCCCCAAGAAGCTTTACAATCCTTTCTTGTGTTGAGGCAATGACAAACATATAATAGCCTTAATCCTCTCAGGGTCAATAGACAAGCCTTATTTTAAAACAATATGACCCAATAGCTTACCTTCATGGATAGCAAAGATGCACTTTTTTAGATTAAGGTATATTTCATACTCCCTAAATTTCTCAAACACCTACCTTAGATGTTCTATATGATTAGTAGTATCCTTTGAAAAAATAGTTATATCATCAAGGTAGGCAAGCAAAAACTTATTGATCAAACCTTTAAAAGCTATGTCCATTACCATTTGAAATGTAGTTCTAGCATTGGATAAACCAAATGACATCTTCCTATAGGCAAAGGTCCCCCATTTTGTAGTGAAGGTTGTCTTGAATTGATCCTCTTCATTTACTAGTATTTTATTGTAACCTGAATAACCATCAAGAAGTGAGAAGCATTGAAAACCTGAAACCACTTGCATAATTTATTCCATGGAAGGTATTGGATAATGATCCTTAAGAGACACTCTATTAAGGTCTCAAAAATCCACATGAAGTCTGACCTCTTCATTCTTCTTTTAGATAGGTACAAGATTAGCCACCCAAGTTGAGTGTTTGATAAGAAAGATAATCCTAGACTCAATCAACTTGGTCAGCTCTATTTTTATGAGTTCTTCTATGTTGGGATTGATAGGCCTTTATTTCTACTTGACTAGTTTAGCTTTAGGTTCTAACTCAATGGTGTGATGAGCTAAACTTGGATCAAAACCTTTCAAATCTTTGTATTCCCAAGCAAATATGTCATGGAACTCTTTGCATAATTCAATAAAGGCCTGCCTCTCATACAAAGAACATACCTTACCAATTTTTAAGAGCTTGTCCATGTAAATCATGAATCTCTCATAGTTCTCTTTTTCTACATGATCACTCTTTCTTTCTTATTTTGATCATATTCATTGAAAACACTCTCCAAAGTAATCATCCCCTTAGGTATCTTATTTGTCTTCAGCTGAATAACTTGTTCTTCATATTGATCATGCAGTCTCTTTTGGTTGCTTGAGGAGAAACCTACCTCATTTTTCAAGAAGTGTGTAATGTGTTAATCACTTTCAAACACCTACCATGATACTTTGTTATCTGAAATAGAAGGCCTCACAATGACCTTGATATGAGACTGATCATTCTCTTTCCCTACATTAGTAACTACGTCAAACTATGCTCCTATGGCAACCAATCTATTAGCATGTTTATTTAAATCCCTTGGTATGGGTTGTATGTTGAAGCCATCAAAGTCTTTAAGTAGGTCCCATACCCTATTTTTTTAGGATTTAACCAAGGTATTCTTTGTTGTAGCTTGATTTCTCACTTGATGGATGACCAATTCACTATCTCCATAAACTTTCAAATTATTGATCCTTCTCTTCTTTACCCATTGGAGGCCATGAACTAGGCCTTCATATTCTACCACATTATAGGTGCAACTAAAGTGGATTTTATATGAAGATTAGTATTGATTCCTTGATGGAGAAACTAACATAACACTAGCTCTTGCACCTACTTTGCTTCTTGAGCCATCCAAAAACGTTTCCCATATTCTTTCAAGTTCATGGTCTTCATTAGTGAGTGAAGGGATTGAAACATCCTTTTCGTATATACAATAAACTCTCAAATAAATATCTTCTATGAATGTATATGGATCAATTTCATGTGTTTCATTGATTTACTTATCAAGAAAAAGATAATAAATACCTTCAAGGGGGGAGGATGCTTCACCATCCATGACACCTTCTTCTTCTTTGCTAATTAGACAATTTTGACTTGAACTTGTCTCCATGTATGGCTCAATATGAAAATTTTCTAAGGGCTAAGTCCTTATAGTCACCTTGGTTCCATATCTTGTTTTAGAATCTAGAAAATACTAGTTAGCAGAAAGTTACCCTCCTATCTTAGCCGTGAAGTCCCTTGACAAGCAAATAGCAAAATGAGTTGGAAGGTCTACCACCAAAATGTCTTGTAAAATGAGGAAACTTGAGCAATCATGTAGAAAGACTTTTAGACCTCTGACCAATCCCACTATCTTGGTTGGAGTCCCATCAATCTATAATACACCTTTACTATGTGGCTCATACTTCAATCCTAACTTATCAGCCACCACTTTAGGCATGATAGTGGTACTAGGTCCACTATCTACAATACAATTATGAACTAACTTGTCCCCCATAATGAGTGTGAAGTATAAAGGTGGAGGACTTTTAGATTTGGTGGAGGGATCTAAGACGTGACTTGGAGAATTGGTAAGGGCCACAGTATTGTGTTTTAAAGTTCGAGGGGCTATATGAATGTTTGCAAGCTATTCTTGTAAGAGCTCTTTTTGACCAAGGATATGCAAGACTTCCCAAAGAGATATTCTTGTCTTGGTATTCTTCAAAGAATAAAAAATGTTTAGAGGGTAAGTATTCACCTTTTATTTAATTTTTAAAGGTAGTGAGGAAGACTGAACTTGCTGCATTTGAGGCTTGACAACCCTACTTGCATTCTAACCTTGTTGAGGGGCATGACTGGTAGTAGGTATTGCACTAGGATTCATGATTTATGGCCTTAGAGAGGCATCACTTGGAGTTAAATGTACTCCCAAAACATCTCCTAGATCTCTCTTCTCATCTCTTTTGTTGGTTTAAATTAATGTACTTTGATTCAACACATAATCATCCTTAGCTTGAAAGTTCATCATACCTACACTTTAGCTGCTACCTTCTCCATGAATATCCCTTTGGATAGGATTCACTTCTTCTGCTATCATGTAAGGAGTGGTTTCCTCTTATGTAACCAAAGCTTGAATGGCTTCTCCATCATCATTCATAAACTAACCTTGAGGTTGTCCCCATTAGTCCAAATGATCTTCTCCTTGGACCGAGTTAGCATGCACTGAAACAACAATCTTCATGGAAGGAATGGAATTAGGATTATAGGCATTGGGCTACCTATTGAAACCTTGTTGACCTTGTCCTCTTCCTTAGTATTTTTATTAGGGTGGAGCTCTATAGCCTTATTTAGGATAGTATTGAGGGTTAGGTGGAGCACTTGCTTAGAACTAAGCTTGCTTGAGCTGAGATTTTAATGACCGAATCTCTTCATCTTTATCCAACATTATCCATCTTCTTGGGAAATTTTTTTAGCTTGATATTGTCAATAGGAACTTGTGATACGCTTGGAGCTTCAACAAAACTATGAGACAATAAAGGCATGGAAACTCTTAGAAGTAGTTTTCCAACCTATATGAAGCTATTCTTAGCTTCAATAGCTATATCATATACATCTGACAGAGTGAATCCTCCCATTGATTGTAACATCACCACCACATCAATACTTATACCCTTGAGATAAGTGGGGAACATAAATCTTGGATGAGGTCTCCTGACAGGTGGTAACTTATGCCAAGTCCTTTGAAATCATTCATTAAAATCTCCCATGGATTCATTGAGATATCTCATAATCATGTTCAGCTGATGGATCAGTGAAGTATGGTCAATCTTATTTTCAAATATTGTCACCAGCAATTCCCAAAATCCATCCCAACTTGTAATACAACTACCTTCCAAATTCCTATACCAGTCAAGTTCCTTGGCTTTTAGAGACATATCAAGCAATCTAATGGCTATGTTGGCTCAAGTGACATTATGGAAGTTATATAAATTTGAGATGTCCCTAATATGCTTAGATGGAGTAATAAGACCCTCTCCATAGAAACCAGGGAGACTCTTGGTAGCATTGGGAGGAATAGGGTCATATACAAGAAGGTCAATTAGATTTTGAGTGTTGAAGGCCAAAAAAGGTTGTTGTCTATCCATTTATCTTCTTTCCTCTTGATCTTCTATTTCTCTAACTTCTTCAACTTCTTCTCCAAAACCTCCTTGCCAAGGATCTCTAATCAATAGGAATGGTTTAGGGTGTTGTTGTTGAACAACTTCAACTAGAGGGCCCTGATCAAAAGTCCTCGATGACCTAGTGAAGACCATGAAGTATAATGTGGGAAACTTGATCTATAACTAGAGATTCTCACCTTTTGGAGTCATCAAATGTTGGGTCAGGAATATTTCTACAACCTTAGGCTTGTTAAGACCAGCATTCACCTTGACATGTCAATAATTGGTCCCATTGAGCATGCCAAAACTGTTATCTCCAAATCTTGCACCCTAGAAGAGGATGTTCAAGCCTCTTCCAGATTTGGGTAATGTTGGGATATTTCTAGGCATGTGGGTATACCTATAGAGGAAATGAACCTCTAGATTTAAAGGGCTTAGCTCTTGAATGTGTCTCTACAAAAAAACCTCTATTTGAACCAATTTGATCTAAAGGAAAAGAGTTAGAAATTACATAAAAATGAAAACTACTCTAAGATTGATGATGCACCGAGATTATCTTCCACATGAATTTCATATCCTAGTACATGATACATCAAAATACACAAACTATTTTCAAGCTCTAAATATTCTAACACGAGTATTTTATTATAGAGGTGAGATGTATGAAATGACACAAGGTAAATGAACTAAAAGATAACCTATACATTCTAAGAATAGTTAAATACATGCAAAAATTTGATATACTTGGATGCACTCCATATGACCTGTTAGACCCAGAACTCTTGCTCAAGTGTGAAGGACAAAGGATAGAAGGATGAAAACCATCACTTTTTGTCACTATATGTCACTTACAAACTCAAAAAATTGCTAAAAAATTCAAAGAAAAAAGACTTGTACTGATTCTTAAAGGCAAAAAACATGACATCAATTCAATAGGGATTTGCCATACACTGCAATGTTGGTTTTTACACTAGCCCAAGGGTTATTTATATAACAAAGAGGAAGTGAAAGGGGGAGACCTTTGGGCACCAAAGAGAGGAATCAATCTATTAGAAGTCTCTATCTTTATCTATAACCATCTTTACAATGATGCTCATTTAGGCCATTTGATTGATCCATGTCACCTCCCTTGAACACTCTTGGCCTGCTCTCTGAAAGATGCTTCTCCAATGGTTGCCTAGTGGAATCAAGATATTTTGAGCAATGGCATCAATGTGGTTATACAAATGAGACCACCTATCATAGGTTTGTCTTGATGCTAGTAGCTTCCCATTGGCTCACTAAGATATGCAAAGGTGTAGGGGAGAGTCATTTTCATTTTGTTAGCCTTGTCTTCTTCCTTTGATTGGTCATCAAAAATAACTCGGATCCTAATCTAATTAATGGTGAGATGAGCCCTCTAATCTACTTTGGTAGATGAAGAACATGAGCACTTAGTTCCTTGAGCATTTGAATGAAGACCATTGATCTACCTGGGACCACTTGTTTGAATGCCAAAAGCTAGTCCCTCATCTTGAAGTCGACGTCCATATAGCTGTCACTCTACTAGGACCATTATTTGAGACCATTTCCTTCAAGCCTTTCCTTTGGGCATTCTTTTTGAATAATTTCCCATGGGAATTTCATCTAAAATAAGTAACCTTTTGGGCCCCTTTTGACTGATCCATTTCCTTTCAGGCCTTTTGGAGTGTCCCTTCAGAAAGATTATTTTGGATAAAATGTCAAATAATTCTTTTGAGCTTTCTACAAGTGTCCATTCGAAACTTTCTGAAGGACACTTTTGCCAAGAATAACCCTTCAGCATTCTCATTTTGCCTCTCCAAAATCCTAAACATGCCTTTAAATGTCCCTTTGGAAAGCCCAAAAAGGACACTTTCCTGAGAAAAGAGCCTTTGGGGAAAATGTGTAGGGCACTTTGCAATAAAAAAATACCTATCAGACTTTTTGCAAGTGTCCCTTTAGATCTTTTCTAAGGACACTTTTAGAATTTTTGTAGGGGAATTACATGAGGAATAACTTATTTCATAAATCTTGAAGTCTCTAATTCCTTTGGATTTTTACAAATGACTATTCTAAATAATTGTCTCAGATAAAATGTCTACAACAATTCCTTCGAAAAACTTGTAAGGATCAATTCTTTTGGATAAATTAAAAGTACCTTTCAGAATTTTACAAGTGACCACTTTTTTGAGAAAAAGACCCTTAAAAAAGGTTGAAAGTGCCCTTTGGAAAAGTGCAAAGTGTTATTTTAGAAACTTTAAATGTGCCCTTTGAAATTTTTGAAAACATCCCTTTGCAATAGAAAAAGACCCTTCAGAGAGATTGTTTCAGACAAAAAGTCTGAAACAAATCCTTCAAAAAAGTTGCCAGAGACAATTCTTTCAAAAAAAATTTAAGGGACATTTCTTTTATAAATCTATAAAGTTACCTTTGAAAAACCTATTTAGGACACTTTATAAGAGAAAAAGACCCTTTGGCAGAATAGAAATGTACCCTTCAGACTTTTGAAAATGTCCCTTCGCAAAAGAAATGATCCTTCAGAAATATTAAAATGTACCCATTCCTTGAAAGAATAAACCCTTCAAATTTGCAAAGGACACTTTTCCTTTGGAAATATTGAAGATTCCTTTCAAAAATCTTTAAATGGACCAATTACTTCAGACCTTTTGTTTCAAACAAAAAGCATGAAATAATTTCTTTGTGACTTGGACAAAAAACTTAAAGTAAAGCCTTGTTGAAAGAAATAACACTTGAGCAAAAAGATCGAAATAACACTTGCAAAAGACCAAAAAAAGGCTTCTGAAGAAAATAACATTTGTTTTTTTTTATTATGGGGATAAACCAATTAAGAATGTTGCACTTATCCAAAATGAAAGATGCAAAACCTATGAGTGAAAAATGGCTAACAATACCCACCTTGGATACCTGGTCTTGATCCTCTTCTTGATTTATGTAGAATGACCTTCAATAGTCTATTCAAAATCTACTCTATTTTCATTGTGAGGGTTATCCTCATCAAGGTCCAGTTCATTTATGTTAAATCCATGCCAAGAAGGATGGTCCAAATCTAAGTTTTATCTTTTTGGATGAAGTGGACTCCCTATCATGATCCCTTGTCATAGACACTTGTGTTCTCCTCTTTAGGCTCATCTATGACTACAAGCTCCTCTTGTATCCTTTGTAAAATATGTCCTTCCTTTATGAGGGATATGGTGGGGGGGTAAAGTTCACCTTTCTTGCACAATAAGAGACTATCCTTCCAATTAGGGACCTTGAGAGTTCTTTTAGGCAGCTCTTGAGGAAAGGAGAGAGAGTCTTGAAACTCTTGTACACCAAGATCATTGAGTTGAGTTATGGTTGCTTGATTCATTTCTTGCACAACTAACCTTTCCTCTACCTGAACTAGTTCTTGAACTTCTTCAACTCACATCTCCCCCTTCTTCTTTATGCCCTTTTGAACTAATTTCCATGATGGAAATGAGTATGAAACAAACAGTTTTACTTCCTTTTGAATGGTTGTAGGAGATGGTGGACTTAAAATTGAGGGCATGACATAGCTAAGGTCAAAAGTTTTAGAGAAGATCCATGATGGGATGATTTCATTTTATTGAATGGAAATGGGCATAGGGGTGTAGACATCCAATTCCTAACACCATTTATGTTGAAATTGTCAATCTTACTTGAATTGCACTCAAATGCACATTTTAGGTCAAAATCCATAAAATGTCCTAAATAGTTCAAACTTATCATTTACAAGTGCCATTTTAGTTCAAAGTATCCCTAAATAGGGCAATGCATTTTATGGGCCAGCTAACTTTGATCAAATCATTTTGAGTCAAAATGACCATTTTACCATTTAGTGCTCTGGATCACTTTTTTCTTCTAATTCATTTGTACACATCACGTACCTTTGTTATTTGTTATTGGTAACATGCTAAATGGGAATATGGTTCCAATGCATCTAGTGTCACCTTCTAATTCCTCTCGAGTCAAATTACAACCTAGTAATATGACTTTCTGAACATTTTGATTAGTTGAGGGCCAATTTTCAAATAATTGCAAAAATGTTGATTAACCTTGTTTAAGGATAATTAATCCAAATCAAGAGCTTAAGTGGATTTTCTATGAGATTTATTGAATATTTATTTTTGAAAATTGATTTTTATTATCTGTATCACCTAGTGACATCATATATGGGGTGGCATTCATCAAGCCATAAGTGTATAAAATATCAGGATTATGGGTCACCCATGCCTAGTTAATGCCTTCAATGCCTCTTCATTGCCCCTTCTTATAAGGTCATATTGAGGATAATTATGGATTTAATTCCAAATATTAGGATTATCCTCAACTACACATCTCAACCTTGAGATGGATGGTTCAGGTTGATCCTGACCAATCTCAAAAATCTATAACTAGAGAGGCCATGGACATCATTTATAAGTTATTTTGGTGCAAGGTTATTATGCTCAAATATCTTCAAAGCTTGAACATTGCAAAGTTATAATGCTAAATTATTTCGACAAAGTTTCATTGATAGGCTAGTTTAGTGATTCCACATCAAGAGCCTAGGTTTTGTGGAGTGTTCTTGAGGCATTGGAGGAGTTTACCACCATTTTTTGCAAAGATAAGGATGTTTGATCAAGGGATAACATGTTTTTGAGCCACATAGGTATGGTGAATCCATTTTGGAAGGTAATATGGTGATTTCTTTCTTTCATTTGTTTCTTCTTATCCTTTGTAATTCCCATAGGAATATATAGGCTTGGTTAGTTAGTTCCTTATGCATGTTTCATTATTTATGGACTAATGCTTGACTAACTTACTTTGTAATCTTCTCTACATCTTGGCAAACCTGGTGGGACTAGATGCATCCTACACCTAAAGAAGATCCTTTTGCAACCTTAAAAAACTTATTTAATCTTTTAAAATTCTTGCAAATTGGTTTTCTAATTTTTTTTTACCATTTTTGGTTGCCACAATTTTTACACAGTAACCAACATCGAAAAAAATACTAACATTGATTACTTGGCTTAATCAATGTCGGTTAGTAGAACCATCGGTCAGATCACGATTGGTCGTAATCGACATTGGTCACTATGTTTTTTCCAAAAACATAGACCTTAGACCTACTTTTCCAAAGTTTTTTGTTTCAAATATAAAAGGGCTTCAAAGCTAAAGGACATGATAACAATTTTTCTATAGGATCAAGTTTAGAATTTTCTTAAAATATGTTTAAATCACCTTTGCATGCTCAAAATTTGATTAGGAACTTTATTTTGGATGTTTAACAAAAAACTTAAGTATTTTTGGTGAATGTTTTCAAAGTTTACAACTAAGACCAAGGGGTCAAATGAAAACCACCAAACACTTTATTTGGGCTTAAAATTGAACACACTTGTTAATTCTTTTTTAAAATAGTTGATTAAATTAATCTTGTTTGGCAAAAAGAGGAATGTTGCATGTATGCTCTTCCATTTGTCCCCTATAGGGAACCCTTGGAATCAAAAGCACCATTCCTATTAAAAATAGCCTAGTCCAAGGCTTAGAAATAATATCGCCTAAAGCACTCCCTAAAAACTCACTAAAGTTTGGGTGATCTTGAAAATGACCCTAAAGTCTTTCTATTTTCATGTTTTCTTTGTTTTTATGCAACTTGGCTTGCGAGGGGGACTTCATCATGTCCCACAAGTTATTTAGGGAAGCTTTGACCTAGGGTTTCACCTCCCGACATTAACTTCATTTGGATCTTTTTAGAGTTGCACATGTGACGTAGTGGCACTTTAGACATCGCACTACATTGAGCAAACAACAGGATGTAGTGGTTGCATAAAGGACTAGACCTTTATGCAACAAGCTGAGTGATACGAACCCAAAATCCATGTTTTTATTTTGCATTATTTGGCATGAAATTCATTGTACAATCCCCTAGAACATTCAAAACATGATAGTTTAGTAGACCCCACTTTGCCATACCTTGTCAATTTAGACTTAAGACGTTTGTTTTTTGTTATTAGCTTACTTCATCTTGATTTGTGTCTAAAACTACTTATTAACTCAATAACTTAACCAAAACACATTATCCTCAATTTTCTTGAGCAAGGGAGGCGTTACGCTTTCCAAATTAAAAATAATCTTTTCCTTGTTCAATTTGTTATCAAAAGCTTTGTGTCATGACATCCACTTTGGTACAATCACGTTGCATAATTGAGTCTAGAACCTTTACCCAGTTTGTTTAAATCTTTCATTTATCATCCACATTCAAAATTAAACCTTTCTAAGTTATAAGGGTTGATGCATCAAAGTGGGTTCGTCATTTGTGCACTAAGCTTGTTTTAACTTAGGTTCAATTTTCTATTTGGATTGAAGGTCATTTATTAAGACTCAAAATCACATTATCATCTTGGTGGACTCAAGTCATCTTGTGTATCACTTATGCTTTGGGTCCTAGAACATATTTTATCCTACTAGAATCATGTGGAAACATGGTGCTACCCATTTGGTCCTAGCTTTTTACTTAGTGATTTGTGTGTCTTTACATCTTGAATTGCTTAGTTCATTTTATCTTTTTAGTAATCCAGAGAGCTTTCCTCTAAATTTCTAGGGTCAACTTGTTGAAGTTGAAACTAGCTTTTGTAGTGTGGGTGTATCACAAAGATATAGGCTTTGGTGTACTAGTTTTCACCTTAGGTCTTTGAGTTACCTTACTCTCTTTTGATTTATATGATTTCAACTCTACCAAAGGTTGAGTAATTTCATGAACCAAATCTTCTAAAATTGTGCATGGTTTCAAACCACCCTCCCTTATAGTCTCATTGGTACCTTGGTTATTTGTTTAAAAATAAATCCAAAGCATACTTTGATTGGTTATCAAACATTGGTCCAAAGTTAGTCAAACACATAGAGCAGATTTTTTTAGACATGACTCAAAGGTTCACTCGTAGTGGGGCCTCTTATGGCCTTAGTTATGAGGATGAGAAATTTTATGATGGTCAAGATAACCCCATTATTTTTTATGATATCCCCATAATAGTAGGATTTGAAGATGATTACAATGAATATCAATCCCAGGAAGATCAAGATGAAGCCCTTCTTAGATTGATAGAATTAGGTGCTCGACTACCTTCTGACTTTCCTATAGAATAATTGCATACCTTGGTTAGAGAAGGATAAAAACAATGGTAACTGCAAGATTTTATACAAATAGACATACCTTCTTCTTCTAACAAAGGAAAGGAAATACAAATACAGTTAAAACCCACAAATCTAGATATTCTAGCTAGGATCAAGATAATAAGTCAATCATATGCAGATCAACTTGTCATAGACTTAACTGACTCCCTAGTTTCCACTTCAATTCACAATCAGGCTTCGAAAGAACATGAAGATATGGTGGATAGTACACAATAAATATTAGATGAGAACATTACCATAGTGGATCAAGGTAATCTAAACAAATAGGTAAAGTCATAAGATACCTTACAAGATGTCCCATTTGACATGGAACATACATTCTTCAATTATCAAGAACCTCTTGTTACTTTATAAACTCAAAAACCCAAACATTCAGTTTGAATTGAGGAAATCCCTCAAATAAACCAAAGATTGGTAAATACACATAGACATTATTAAAATCAACAAAATAAGAAACAACCAGATTCAAGGAATGTTTTATAATCCAAGAATCAATGGCCTATGTTCTCAACTCAAGAAGCAAATCAAAACCAAATCATGGATCAAAAGGTATACGCTCCTTATAGATCCATAAAAAACTAGGGGCCTATTCCACCCCAATAACAATAAAACTAGGGGCACATTCCACCCCAATAGCAACAAAAGTAGGGGTACATTCTACCCCAACAGCAACAAAACCAAGGGCACATTCCACCCCAACAAAAATAGAATCAAGGGCACATTCTACCCCAATAGCAACAAAATCAGGGGCACATTCCACCCCAATAGCAACAAAATCAGGGGCACATTCCACCCCAATAGTAATAGAACCAGGGGCACATTCCACCCCAAAAGTATATTATCCAATCCATAAATGCACCAAATATGCAAGAATGGAATTCTATGAAGGAAATTGTCCAAATATTGGAGATGAACAATAGAGTCAAAAAGTATAAATTTGATGAGATGTTCCCATATCCATTTGATGTATCTATTCTCCAAAATCCCTTTCCACCTCACTTTGAGGCACCCAAATTTGACAAATACAAAGGGAAAGGAGACCCACGTGAACACATATAAGCATTCTTCATCTTGTGTCAATAGGTTGCTTATAGTAGCAAGTACTTATTATGACTATTTTCACAAAGTTTAACGGGACAAGCTCTTGATTGGCTACTTAAACTACCCAAAAGATTAGTTGTGAATTGGAACGACTTATCAAAAAAGATCATTAGCCATTTCTCATATAACATAGAACATAAAATAATCATTATTGACTTATGTAAAGCTAAACTTCGTGATGGTGAAAGTTCTATTGCATATCTACAAAGGTGGAGAGCATTGGCATGCCGCTTTCAACATAATTTACCAGACAAATAGTTGGCTTATATATTTACACAGAATTGGCATCTCAAAGTTACACATAATATATGGTTAGCTTGTGTTAACTCATTTGTTGAAATTATTGACAAAGGAGTGTAGATTGAGAAGGCTCTTATTGATAGGGGCCTTGTTAAGATATTTGCACAAGGACAACATCTAATCAGACTAAATCACTGGCTTCTTAAATAGTTATGTAGGATAAGTCTAAGGGATTTCACAAGAATAAGAACATGGTCAAAAATGGGGTGATAGAAACAATACATGTACAAATGATACAAACTATGCCTCCTCCAAATGTATAATTAACTCCCTCAAATATGCTACCTACTTTGTAAAGACAACCTCTATGAAGGACATTTCATAACAATTTTAGAGTCTTTAACAAGTTAGGATAATATGTTGAAGTAGTATTACAAAATCTCATTACATCTAACTTAATTATATGGCTAGTATTAAGGCCATTTCCTCAAGATCAGCCAAACCCAGATTGGTATAAAGAGAATGAATGGTGTAACTTTCATCATGTTGTTGGTCATGGTGCATGTCATTGCATTTAATTATGACATATTATTGATAAATTTATTGAAAATGGTGAGCTAGAAATTAATTTGGCTCCTAATCAAGACACAAATCAGGATATAGGAATCTATAAAGACCCCTTTCCTTGACATGATCCACCACCACCAAAAAATAATCAAAATTGTCACAATCAAGGATAGAGGTAGAATCAAAACCAATCATAGGGTCAGAATCATAATTAACATAATCAAGATCATGATCCCCATAATATTAATGTGGCTTATAACAATGTGCCTTACAACTACAATAACACGATGGGATACATTTTTACAACCCACATTACCACTATTACTATGATGTTGTATGGTTAATCTTGTATTCTTCACAACATGAGACCCATCATTATAGGGTCAGCACCCTCTCCCCCTAGTAATACCACATCGATTTCACATCATCATGTTGCTACTCCATTTGCATGGGTTACTAATCTTAAACAACATTACCATGCTTCTAGAGGCTCCTCATTGACCCAAAATTATAGCAATACCATTAATCACCCATGAATCACTATCCAAGGCCCTTTGCCTTGCTCTTCTAATTATAATGACTCCTTGCCACCTCTAGGTTATGTAGTTACAACTAGACGCCTGTGAGTTACCATCTAGGGCCTTTCACCCACTTCTTTCCATAAAACCCATGAGAACATTGTGCCAATGGTTCCAAAGATGAATACTACCCCAACAAAGACTAAACTAGTTCAATCCAAAATTTAAAGGCCTTATAGTCTAATGGACCAATTAGATAAAACCCCTATGTAAATTTCCATATTAGAACTCTTGCGGACATCTGATGACCATAGAACCATCCTCAACAAACTTTTACAAGAATCTGTTGTACCCAATGATATAAACCTTGATCAATTCTAGAACCTAATTAGACATTTATCTTCATTTTAAGCAATCACATTTGATCAAAAGTATATGTCCACCCTTGGCCCAAACCACAATAACACACTATAGATTGAGATAATCATTATGGATCACAAGATCAAGCGGGTTCTTATAGATAATAGTTTAGGGCTGAACATCATATCTCTTAAATTGGTACAATGATTGGGTTACATGGATAAAGACATTTAGCCAGAGACTATTACAATCAAGGCTTACGACAACACCGAGAGGGAGTCATCTGGTATAATTTGGTTGCCAGTCATGGTTGGGGCTATTTCTCATCACATGTTATTCCATATTATGGATATTGAGCTTCCTTATAACATACTTCTTGGTTGTCCTTAGTTCCATGATGTAAAGGCATTTCCATCTACTCTTCACCAATGCTTTAAGTTTCCCCATGATGGGATCGATGTTACCATTCCCATTGATCAGCAGCCATACTAGTATTGCAAACATTTCAAAGCAGATTTTCAAAATTATAACTATTGCCTAGGTTTTGAATTCATCACAAAGAAGAACAAAGCCATCATTTCTCATCCATCTCCATCTAATTATATAGGCCTTGGTGATCTAGCCTCCACCTCAACTGATCCATTTCCTATAGCACTAACCAAGTAGGTAATTATTAAAGATGTAGGCTTTTCCACATATCATCTGAAGGATGTCCTTCATATTGCAAAATTACCAAAATTCCCTAAAACATTTGGTAGGCCTAAAACTTCTTAGACTCCTAACAAACCCGATCAAATTTGGTAACCAAGGAAGAAGCCACCAAAACCTCCTATGGTTTTTGTGCCTAAAATTACACTAGTGAAAGATAGAGAGGCTTTTATCGAGGGAGATTGGTTATATTTTGAGGGCCTTTTAGATAATTTTTAGAATCTAAAGTATCCTATCCCTAATAAGATAATGGATCATCTTGACTATACAGGGAAAGGCCTTGGCCCCCAGGCACAAGGAATTTTAGAGCCCTTATCAGTTGAAGTTGTCAATAGGAATCATGGTCTCAGATTTAGACCACCATAAGATGACCTCATAACATTTGGTAGTGATTCTTTCAAAATGACTAGTAGCAAGACTATTAGCATCGATGCAATGTCCCATTATAGCCTTTTTGATAATTTTGTTGATTCAAATTTGTTTGATTCAAATGCCATATTGAACATAACACCTATTAGAGTTTCCCATCTTGAAGCAAAAAGCTATCCTATTGGAGCTTCCCATCCTGAAGCAAAAACCTATCCTGGTGATGTTTTCCTTCTTGAAGCAGCACATTATATCTTTACCATTGGTACTTCCCATCTTAAAGCAAACCCTCATTATAACCTATGCCTTTGCCATCCTAAACTCATAGATTGGGATCAACAAAATTTGTTCATATGCCTTGATGAGTTTCAAAATGAAGAATCAATTGCAAAATACATGGGCCTATGAGATACATTCCCCATTGGTGATGATAAATAGGGTTTTGATTTTTCATTAAATCCTTTTGCCTAATTTGGAGAGTAGGCAAACTTTCTTGGTCATAATAAAGAACAAACATCGATATCTTCAGGTGAAAACCTCTTTGAGGCACTTGTTGATCAGAGAAAAAGTAAAGAAAAAGACAAGCCTTTGAGTGAAAACCTATTTCAGGTGCTCCCAAGTGGGAAAGTTTGCTCATTCCCTTAGGATGTACAAAGTCCATCTAGCCCAAGTTTCATAGCTAGTATTAACATCTCTTCAAAACAACATCAAATATTTGAGCATCTTTCTCTTGAGTTTCCAAAGGTCTTTGCCAATTGGCCTTTACTTGAGAAGGTAAATTCTGATTCTTCATATTATCTAGATCTTTAGGAGGAGCAAAAAGAAGATATAGTAGAAGAAGATGATCATGACCATACATTCCCTACAATACTAGAAGATGGATCCACACTCTTTATAAAGAGCACAATAGAAGTGAATTTGGGAACCCATGAGGATCCCAAAAAAAATTATATTGGATCTTCTCTTACTAAAGCAAAATGGGAACATATTATATCCATTCTTAAAGATTATATAGACCTCTTTACATGGGCATATTCTAACATGTCAGGCTTGGATCCAGATTTAGTTGTACATCATCTAGTTGTTCACCTTGATGTTAAACCAGTCAAGTAAAAGTTAAGAAACATGCATCCATGCATCATCCTTTTGGTTAAGGCTAAGTTGGAGAAGTTGTTAGGAGCCAATTTTATCAGACCACTGGACTACTCTAAATGGATTTCTAACATAGTTCCAGTAAGTAAAAAGACCTTAGGCATATGTGTTTGTACTAATTTTCATGATATCAATAAGGCATGTCCCAAAGATGGTTTTCCTCTACCCGACATTGACATTATTATCAACTCAACTTCTAGGTATGAGATGATATCCTTAATGTATGGATTTTCTAGTTATAATCAGATTAAGATAGCCCCTGAAGATTAGCATAAGACTGCATTCACCACTCCATGGGGAACATTATGTTACCAAGTCATGCCATTCAGTTTAAAGAATGATGGAGCCACATATCAGTGCACAATGACTGTCATCTTCCATGACATGATGCATGACATTATCGAGGACTATGTTGATGATATACTAGCAAAATCAAGAATAAGAGATGGATACCCTAACATTCTATGAAGAATATTTGAGAGGCTTTGTGCATATAAAGTCTGCTTGAATCCTAAAAAATGTGTCTTTGGAGTCACATCAATAGAATTTCTAGGGTTTATTGTATCACAATGAGGGATTGAAGTCAACCTTTTGGATGTCACTTCTATTATGGAAATGCCTCCACCCAATACTCTTAAATAGTTTCAGGGACTACAAGGCAAGATCTAGTCAATACACAGGTTCATTTCTCAACTGGTAGATAAGTGCCACCCATTTACCCATCTCTTAAATAAAGGAGTGACATTTCACTGGGATGAATATTTTTAGAAAGCATTTTCAAATTTTAAAACATACTTGGCCAATCCACTGGTCTTACACCCTCCAACATAAGGAAAACCACTACTTCTTTATATATCGACCATGAAATATGCATTAGGGGCACTTTTGCCTCAGCATGATGATCATGGTAAGGAACACACAGTTTATTATTTAAACCACACATTGGTCACCTATGAACATAATTATATGCCTATTGAGAAGGAATGTTTAGCTATAGTGTTTGCCACTCAAAAGTTGCAACATTATATGCTAAATAACAAAAAAATTGTTATCACCAAGGTAGATCCTCTCAAGTTCCTCTTATCTAAAGCCACTCTCTAAGGGTGCATGGCTAAATGGATTATGCTCATCAGTGAATTTGATATTGAATACCAGAATTAGAAGGAAATCAAAGGGCAGATTCTTATAGACCAACTTGTAAAAGCTTCTATTATAGCCACTCAGCCTCTCAACTTTGACCTTTCAGATGATTCTATCATGACGATAGAACAAGCACCACAAGAACCTGAATAATGGACACCTATTTTTATGGATCCTTCACATCCCAAGGATCTAGAGCTAGCATATTTTTGATAACATTACATGGGGATTTGATACCTAAAGCCTTCCATATATAATTTTAGTGTACAAACAATATGGTTAAATATGAGGCATTGGTTGTAAGGCTCCATCTTGCCATATAGTGGGATATTCAAAGCTTAAAGTTCTATGGAGATTCACATCTAATCATAAATTAGACAACTGATTAGTATCAAACAAGATATGATAAGCTTGTCCCTTATAAGTAAATTATTGATAACCTTAAAAGACATTTTAAATTTTTGTAATTTGAGAAAGTTCCACGAGTCAACAACAATTATGTTGATGCCATGGCAATAATTTTTTCCATGATTCAAATGCATGACAATGCTAAAGAGTATTAGTTCTTGATTGAAAATCTTCTTCAGCTAGCACATATATTTTTAGATTTAGAGAGGATATGCACCATTGTTGATCCTAATCTCTCACCTGCACTACTATAGTACCAAGATTTTTATAAATATTTCCATAGCCATGTATTTCCTGTCAACCTTTCCAATAACCAACAAAAACTTTTCCTTCATCACCTAACACATTATATCCTCCTTGAAAACATGCTTTATTGAAAAGGCTATGATGGAATGCTTCTTTGTTATTTATCTTTGGGAGAATCCAAGCTAGCACTTAAGGAGGTTAATGAAGGAATGTGTGGGGCCCATATCAATGGTGTAGTCCTAGCCAAGAAACTTCTCAAAATAGGTTATTATTGTCCCAAAATAGAGACAAATGCTTGTAATTATGTAAAGAAGTGTGTTCCTTATCAGAATCATGGTAACTTGATACATACACCTTCCTTACCATTGCAGCCAATTACAACACCATGGTCATTCTCAACATGGGGTCTTGATCTCATTGGTAAAATTAACCCAACATCTTTACATGGCCATAAGCACATTTTGACTACAACTGATTACTTTACCAAGTGGATTAAGGCCATTCCTCTCACTTATGTTACTGATAAACAAATAGCCAAATTCATTCATTACTATATCATCTATTGATATGGCATCCTAGCTCGTATTATATCCGATAATGGTAGATCTTTTGTAAACCAAGATGTGAAAGCTCTTTGTGCAAAATTCAAGATGAAGCACAAGAAATCCACTCCATATAACCTATAAAGTAATGTACAAGATGAGGCAACAAATAAAACCATTCTAACCATCTTGAAAAAGATTGTCAATCATGATGGTTGTAATTGGCACTTGCAACTCTTTCCTACTCTTTGGGCTTATAGAACCAATCATCGCACCCAAACTAGAACTACTTTGTACTCCCTTATTTTTGGTACTAAGCTATCATCCTAGTCGAGATTGAGATCCTATCATTAATAATATCACTAGAGCACATTGAAGATAATGAAGACTATAGAGCCTCATGGTTGTAAGAACTAGAACTTCTTGATGGTAAGTGTTTGGATACTCTAGAAAACTTGTAGGCCTATCAAAATAGATTACGGAGAAGCTAAAACAAACGCATTCTCCCTCAAAATTTTGAGATTGGTGACTTAGTTTTGAAAGAGAACCATAAGAACACAAATGTTGAACCTAAAAAGAAAGGCAAGTTTTAGCATAATTAGTTAGGACCATACATTATCATGGCAAACTATGGATCAAGAGCATATTGATTGGCTAAACCTAATGGTGAAGAACTTTCAGAGCCCATGAACATCATACACCTTAAAAGATTATACGCATGAATAGCTTTGAGCCATTATCTATTAGACCCCTAACTTGGGGGTAACTTGTGTTATCATAATTTTATCCCACCCTTTTATCTTACCTTGAGCACATTTTCTACTACCCTGGTCCACTTGTCATGAACCCTGATGGTAAAGGATTTTGAACTCTTGGCACTCTAAACACATTCTTCATCCCATTCTAGATTACTCTCTACAAAGATGCATATTCTTTGTTATGTCTAAGACATGTTATTCACTTGAACACTTTTTGTCCCTTGACCAATTATGATCTTGATTATGTCTCATGAGCATTATGAACATCTTTAGTACTAGTTCTATAAAGCAGTTCAGCCAAGACAATCTTGTGTAGCTTCTGATAGGTGAACAACCACATCTTCTTAGTATAAGTATTTTGTTACTTTCTTTTTTTATCAAGATCCTCACTCTCACTGATTTGTGAACATGGGTTGTTATAGTCAGCTTAGTTATCTTATTGGAACCTCTACTCTCAGGACGTGCATCTCATCAACTATATGGTCCCACCTTGTGAATATTTTATCCTAAAAACACCAAAAACATTAGAAATACTTTGAAAATACCAAAAACATTAGAACATGATCCCAAAAATAATAAAAACATTGTTTTATGCTTATGTACATCTGTACATTCCCGTTTCACCATCCCATGCTCTCACCATTTTGTGAGCAACTGTTGAGTTTGAACACTCTCACCATTTTGCAAGCAACTGTTAAGTTTGAACTCTCTCACCATTTTACAATAAAATATTAAGAAAGAACACTCTTGTGATTTTGCAAGCACAGAAACACCAGTTCATCTCATCTTGTCCCATACACTTGTCATTTTGCAAGATCATTTTTTCTCATCTCATCAGTTTCTTATTTGCCAGACCATTCTTGTTTATTTGTCATATCTTTTGTATTCTTCTATAACATTAATCATGGTGGTCTGATCATTATTTTTCTTCTATCCCACTTTCTGAGAGAACTACATTTGGCTTGAAGTTCATATTAGAACATGCATCCATAGAACCATGTAGGCAGCGTCCACTTGTCTTATACATCTAGAGTCAAATTGACCAACCCCTTCCTTTTCTTATCTTCCCCCATTTCTTCTATCATTATTCCTCTTTAATTAGGGAAAAAATTTCATGTCATTATTTTTTGTTATGATGTGGTGGAAAGTAATGCCTCTACCTCACATGCATGAATATTTGTCTCTAAAATGCACTAACTTGATTTTTTGTTTGTGTGTTTAGTTGTGTTTTCTTGGTGTTTTGTTGTGATTTCATACCTCTCCTTTATTTCTTCTCATTTTCTCTTTTTATTACTTCTTATCTCATCTTGGTCTTGTTTTTCTATTTGATTTTTCTTTCTCTTTTGTGTTCAAGAATGCCTTGATGGTCCACATGGATCTTGATTATTCATATCTTGGTCTTATGTCGTTAAGATGTTCTTGCCTTTTGTTTTTAAACATTTTTGTTCCTACTTAAGTCTTGATAAATCATATCTTGATTTCAAGTTAGGTTAATTTATGTTTGTCTTTTTCTTTGTTTTTGCTTTTTTGTTTAAATGTACATCGATATAACTTTGGTTTTGGTCATTCTTTTATCATTATCCTTAGTTATAGATATTTACATTTGAATTGGCTCAGTGCAATTGGAATCTTATGTCATTATAAGTTATTCATACTTATGATGCCTAATTTATATTTTTATATCAAGCACTTTGTGCTCAGGTCTCAAAGTCTTAATGTCAACATCAACTCCGATGAATGATTCTCAAGAACACTTTACAAAACCTAGGCTCATGATATAGGATTAGGCTTCTATCTAGCATGCATTTCAAGCTTCTTTGTCTATGCTTAGACGTGCATATCTTCACATACATTGTGAGTTTAATTAATTCTTGGTCTGGTTTTCATCATGCTTCCTTCCATTCTCTCCCAAACTTGGTTGAACTACATTAGCTTGAAGTTTATGTTAGAACATGAGTCCATGAAACTATGTAGGCAGCACTTAATTTCTATTGAGGTCAGCTCAACTGTCTCCATTATTCTTTTCATCTCTCTTTTTTATTACTCATCTCTTTGTTCATTCCCATATGCTTGGTTTTAGATGGCTTTCTAAGCCATTACACCATCACATGTTTGTTTGCGCCCACTCACTTTAACCTATATTTTGGGTTATATCCTTGAGATATTTTACTTGTCATTTGCCCATGCTAGGGCACAACATCTGAACAACATCTAAATTAAATTAGGTCTACAAGGTCAAATCATTCTATATTCTTTATCAATGATCAAGATTCACCCTACTGGGGCACACCTATTTTATCATGATCAAATCTGTTCTACTAGGGAACTTCTTATTATATTCTCTTTGGAGACCTCATTCTAGTGGTGCTTACCTTCCTAAAGTAGAAAATTATCCATTTTCCTCTAATTCTAAGCTCTCCACATCAAAGCCCATGATGGCATTATTTTAGTGTGCAACTTTTCTCAGGATTGATCAATATTGTAAGTGTGTAGCTTATACTCTCAAATTTGGTATGTTTACAATGTTTCCCTTACATTTATAGATTGTATCTTTCCCATTCCCCTCATCTCTAGGGCCTATTATACCTCTAATTATATTTTGATCATTGATGGTAATCATGGGTGCAAGCATTAGCTCATCTAGATGTGATCTATTCCCTAGGTTAATCTCTCACTTTCTCTCTCTTTTCGAGAGTTCATCCTTCTCTTTCATCCTAGTATTCCCTCTTGAGGGAACATCATGGGTCTATTATAATTTCTTCTTGACAACTATTTTATTTGAAAATACATTGCTTCACCTGAATGTCTCACTACGCCTTCTCAAACAAGGGCAAAATGTAGACATCCAATTCCTAACACCATTTGTGTTGAATTTGTCAATCTTTCTTGAATTGCACTCAAATGCACATTAAGTCAAAATCCATAAAACATCCTAAATAGTTCGAATGTATCATTTACAAGTGCCATTTTAGGTTAAATTATCCCTAAATAGGGAAATGCATTTTATGAGCCAGCTAACTTTGATCAGATCATTTCGATTCAAGATGACCATTTCATTATTTAGTGCTCTATATCACTTTTTTCTTTTAATTCATTGGTACACATCATGTACCTTTGTTATTTATTGTTATCAACATCCTAAATGGGAATATGGTTCCAATGCATCTAGCGTCGCCTAATTCCTCAAGAGTCAAATTAAGACCCAGTAATATGACTTTTTGACCATTTTAATTAGTTGAGGGACAATTTTCAAATAATTACACAAATGTTGATTAACCTTGTTTAAGGATAATTAATCCAAATCAAGAGCTTAAGTGGATTTTCCATGAGAGTTGTTATATATTTCTTTTTGAAAATTGATTCTTATTATTTACATCACCTAGTGACATCATCTATGAGGTGGCATCTATCAAGCCATAAGTGCATAAAATATTAGGATTATGGGTCACCCATCCCTAGTTAATGCCTCTTCAATGCCCCTTCTTCCAAGGTCATATTGAGGATAATTATGGATTTAATTCCACATATTAGGATTATCCTCAAACACACATCTTAATCTTGAGATGGATGGTTCAAGTTGATCCTGACCAATCTCAAAAATATATAAATAGAGAGGCCATGGACATCATTTCTAAGTTATTTTAGTGTAAGGTTATAATGCTTAAATATCTTCAAATCTTGAACATTGCAAAGTTATAATGCTAAATTGTTTCTACAAAGCTTCATTGATAGGCTAGTTTAGTGATTCCACATCAAGAGCCTAGGTTTTATGGAGTGCTCTTAAGGAATTGGAGGAGCTTCCCACCATTGTTGACAAAGACAAGGATGCTTGATCAAGGGAGAATATGTTTTTGATCCATATAGGTATGGTGAATCCATTTGGAAAGGTAATATGGTGATTTTTTTCTTCCATTTGTTTCTTTATATCCTTTTTAATTCCCATAGGAATAGATAGGCTTGGTTAGTTAGTTCTTTATGCATATTTCATTGTTTATAGATTAATGCTTGAATAACTTGTTTATAATCCTCTTTATAAGGGGTAGGAGAGGGAAAACTAATTGGCTCAGGCTTGACATACTCTTTCTCCCATTGCTCAAATACTTCTTCAATGTATAATACCCACCCTTTCATCTCTTGCTTTTCAACATGTGGGTAGTCAACTTCTTCAATGGATGCCCATTTATTCCTGAACTCTTGCAAGAATATATTTATCCCTTCCATGGCATAAATAAGGAATTCTTATACAAGCTCAAACCCCTCTTTGATTTTCATGATTATTATTCCTTGGTCTAATATTATCACTCTAAGTTTTTACAAGGATAGACTTTGACAAGGCTGACTAGGGGATTGATCAGGGACTCTTGAAGGTTGATCTTGAGGCTCTTGGAGGGGGGAGGGCACATAAGGCTAGTCTTAATGAGACTATTACTCTTCATAATATATTAGCATACTATCTATATTTTGGACCATGTTTCTTATCATTTTTATATCCTCATTATTACAAGGTGACCACTATTCTCACTTACAAATTGACCATCTATTCTTGACTAACTGAAGATCACTCTTTGCTTCTTGTAGAACATGTATAAGGATAACTGGAGAAAAATCCAAACCCTTACCAATATCCCTTATCAACTCAATATAAACTAATAATGCTTGCTTGACTCTTGGCAAGGATGTAACAGGCTAAGTTTGGTCTTGATAAGGGGAAGTAGACGACTAATTTGAATGCAAAGGAGACTAACCTTGGTTATATCCAGGGGTAAAAGGAGGAAAAGGGTTATGATAGGGTTGATAGGCTATTTTAGGGCCACTTAGGGGGAACACATAAACATTAATTTACTTAATAAGTATGATGCTAAGGTATAGGATAAGCATATTGACCAAAAGATGACTGATTGTACATATTATATTATGAAAAGGAATAAATCCACAATGTCTCTTCGAGGGGACAACCTCCAATATCCTCTTAAAATATAAGACTCAATGCTTACTTCCATCTCTTTACCATGATAATCATCTCCTTTATATAGACATCTATCTAACCAATGGATGGGTAACCTCCTAATTCCAATGTAGGCCGACCATTACCTGATGTACTAATTCCACAAGTTACTCCATTATCCTAATATATTGTACCCATATAACTAAATAGGGTGATGTGTGCCACATGTCGGCATCTTCATCAACCCATATACATTAAAATATCATATCCCTAGGTACATAGCATTATAACATAGTTAGGTTTCTTAACCATCTGATAAATGCTTGAAGTCACCATTGATGTTTGTAGAATGCCTCCAAAGGCTGATATGTAGAAGAATAACATTAAAAATCATTCCACTTCTTTGGATCTTAATCCCATTATGCATGCTAAAAACTATTATGACATTAATGTGAACCCTTGGAGAGGGTTCTTCAGGCTCTCTCTCATTAAGTCACAATATTAGGACAACCCCACACTATGGGTAACCTATGTTGAGGTTGAACCTCTAGATTAGGTTGGCTTCCTCTTTGATGCTCACCTAAAACTAAAGCTAAACTAATGCTTCATAAGGAAAAGGGTTAGAAAGAGAAAAGGGATCCTAAGAAATTTAATGATGTGATGTACCAAATTTAAATGAACACTCATCTATGCTTGAACCCACACTAGATTAGTCATAAGACAACTATGGATTGCATGATCTCAAGATCAAGTCAACACACTAGAAGAAGTTTAGGCAGAATACTAATCCAGACCTGCAAGATCTTGAAAATACTTTAAAGAGGCAAGAAAAAGGCTAATGTAGTGGTAATAATCTCCTTCATGAATCCACAAAGCACAAACATACTAAAGCACTAATCAAATACAAAAGATAGGAAACGAAATCATCTCATTACATCAAGAGGTAATTCTTACAATATTTTGATAGTGTATAACCTAGTCAAACAAGCATGCTTTTTCAAACATATTAATGAGCATTCATCTCTCAGAAAGATGAAAAAAGTCTTAAAAACTAGGAACCTTTACAAAGGAGAAGAGAAAGGGATCATATAGGAGAAGGGGAGAAGAGATGTGGGAACATGCCATCAAAAGAAGAACACTTGGCCTCGGGTCATTTATTAAACCATAGCTACCATATTTTCTCCTTAGCTAAAGAAAGCTTTGTCACATTTTTGATCAATTAGGACACTGCTCATGGATTGTTGAGTTAGTAAGTCCCCAAAGGTTCTGAGGATGTAATTAATGCCCCTAGTTGTTGTTGGGATAAATAACTAGAAGCACACAATTGATTACCAAGCAACTTAATATGCGAAAATTAACCAGAATACACAAGTAACTAGAATTCAGAAATAACACATGATATGAGAGACAATACACAACTTGTATTAAAACTCTTTCAGAAGAAAATACAACAAAGAAGGCTGCCACAGTTCTTCTTCCTTACACACCTCTAGGGCTCCCACACCTCTAGGGCATAAACAGTAAATCTTCCCTCAAAGCTCTCTCTTAGGTCCCAACACCCAACTCAAACATAGAGTTGGTTTTCACCTTACACCTGTGCTCCACGCACTCCACAAGTGTTCCACGCACTCCACAAGTACACAAACATACTTCAAGTAGATCTCCCCTGAACCTATAACAACCTGCACCTCAATCGACCTTACTTATGGAAGGATCTTCCTTACCTTCCTCTTTGCTCTCTTTTTGAGTACACACTGTACTCCAAGTAGATCCTACCTAATTCTGCTCTCTATTGTGTTGTTGTCCTATCTGATCTTACACACCTGCAAATCAATCTGGTTCTGCACACCTATGAACCTTGACCTTGCACACACATACACCTGCAGATCAACGATCTTACTTACCATGTAGATCTCCTAAAGTAGCCATGCTCACCTGATGACCAAGATCATACATACATGAAGAACCCTACTGATTCTCCAATCCAGCACCCACACTTGGTACTGTGGCACTAGGAGGAACACACCATGCTCACCTCACACACAGAAGGAGCTTATATTATTGCTCTCTTACTCTCTAGCACTAGTTTACAATACAACCAATGAGTCTCTTAAATAGATCTCATGCAAACAATAATTAGACACCTAATTACAATAATTATATCCATAACTTCTAGTCTAAATTTGGCTCTTGACATGCAAACACTTGGTTCGTTAGCTAACTGCCCGTAACATTCACAGTCCGAACCACACAGGTGACCGACGTTAGTCCCTGTCTGCCTGGGGGGTGCCGACACCAGCTGACTTCTGACCGACGTCGGTTGGCCTGACCGACGCTGGTGTCTGTGACACTCTGCAACCATTCGTAACCTCCTTCCCTACTTACATCAGTGAAGCTTTTAGCTCCACAACCTAACAGTTGTAGTTTCTAACACTAGACCCTTTTTTTATCTTCTATGCGTCTTTCCACTTGGCTTCTACATAAGGACAAAATCTTTACATCTATAAACCTGGTTGAGCTTTGATTATGTCTACTTTGGGTAGCTACTTGTCAAGACTATGGCTATACTGAAGGATGAAAACCCTTTGCATTAATCACATCTCTATTTTATCTTCATGTTTGGATCATCAGTCCATGCATAGATGGAAAATCAATTTAAGGTTATTGGTTTTCCTATAGTTTCCATATCAATACAGACCCATAGAATATATATCATTTTTCTATGTTATAATAGGTCTGAATAGATCCATTATATCTCTTTAAAAACCAAAAGATCATATATGCATACATGGATCCTTCTTAAAATGGTGAACATTGTTTTAGAAACAACCCTACCTAAGCAAAAATATGAACCAAAGGTCCATATTTAGCCTTAATGGCAATCCATATATGTTTCTTAGCTTGACTATATTAGTGTGTCCTTTTAAAGGTGTTGAATTAAGCTTCCATGTTGACAAGACAATCCTATAAAACCCATTTGCTTCTATCAAAAATGACTTTGGTTTGACTCTCATCAAAAGCTCTGGGCTCTCCTTTTCTCTAATTGGTTGTTGATAAATTGACTCAACCCACTGACATATTAACTCATCTCAGTCTATCAATTTTGATCTATATGAATGCCCATGAGTCATTAAACCTCTATCAGATGAATGTGTTATTAACACTTATCATGCACACATTTTCTCTTAAGATTCGTTAACCCCTTTGGCCTCCATTCATCATTAGATCTAAATGTGTGATTGAATGTGGACCATTAGATCAACTGGGACCCATTGTTTGAACCCAAATGATTAGTTTATGGAGCTTAAAAATGATGTCCTCACTCCCATCAAACTATGTTTACATGACCATCATTAACATTCATGCGATCATCAAATTTTAGCTAAAAATAATCTAGTTTTCTCAAGCTTAAACTTGGCATTAGCGTAAATGTCTTACTGCATAGGTATAAATTTATAAGCTTGCAACTTGAATCAAAAAATGTATGGAGGAACCAAATTTTTAGGAGATGTTATTGAGACTAAAAGGGATGAACCCATTTGATCCACTGGTCCCAAGAGCTTTCTAATCAAAGATATTAAAAGCACAAGTTGGTTGGTCCATTTGCTCCTGCATGACGTCCTCATTCAAAAAAAATTTATGTGGAAACTTAGCGAAATCTAATTGAGGAGACAACTTTGAACATGCATAACTTCTTTTTTGTTTTGGTGGATGACTTGAAACTTAGCACGTAGTAACAAGGGAGCAACCTAAACAAACCCATGTGATCATTTTCTCTTACAACTTCCACATGTGTGAGATATGGCCTCATAAATATGATCACTCAACTCTGTTTGAGCTTTTTGCAAATTGGCTAAGTATGGAAACATAGTGGATTTTGCTTGAGAGGCTAACTTTGGGTCTTTATATCTTTATATGTGCTTCAACGAATGACTATAAACTTGGTGCATATGTTCTTGGGACTAAAGTGAACAAACCCATATGATCTCTTTTTACTAACTTGTCCACACATGGTAATTATAATGTTAGAAAAGTGCCTATTAAAAATTTATACCACTAGACTCAAGATGTCTAGATGAACACAATGAAGGACTAGATGAAATTTATGCACTTCCATATCATTCCAATAACTTTTGACACCCCATGGGGTCTCTACAACTATGTCCATGTCCTTTAGATATTAGAAAATTACACTTTAAGTAAACTTAAAGTGTCTTAAAATCTTTGTGAGCAAACTGAGATTCTTGGACCACTCATTCCATCCAGAATAATGTAAGAGCTTTATATGTGGGCCAAAAATTGGCCAATAATAACTGACCCTTTTTTGATGCCTTTCACTAAGGAAATTTTATAAAGAGTTGTTGGGTATGAGATTTATACCTTCATTGATGGTTTTCTTTCCTATCATCAGGTCTAGATCATAGAAGAAGATAAACCAAAGACCTCATTTACAACTGAATGGAGTTTGTTTGCTTACAATGTGATGTCATTTAGTTTAAAGAATGTTATAGTTGTGTTCTCACATATTCTGGTAGAGGTTTTTAAGGATTTTATTCACAAGTTCTTTCAAGTATACTTGGATGACTTAGATTATTGCACCGTCTATAGTTTAGTATATAATCATTGTGTTAATATTTACCTCATGCTTAAGCATTGTCAACAAATCCATATTTATTTGAATCTGAAGAAGTGTGTCTTTGCTACTCCTTTTGGAATTTTTTTGGGTCACATTATTTGTCATGATAGGCTCTTAGTAAATATGACTAAGATTGCAATCATTATTTTCCTTTCAGTGCCAACCACCCACTGAAAGTTTTGTGCCTTCCTAAGACACACAGGGTACTATTAGAAGTTAATTTGGGTTTATGCTAAGATCACAAAATTATTGGAGGAATTAATTAAATAGAAAGGTTAATTCTTATAGATAAATGCTCACTAACAAGCACGTGTGGCACTTAAGGATAAGCTAATCACTGTACCCATTCTCTAGTTTTTGGATTGGACAAATCCCTTTCATGTACATGTTGACACTTTAGGTATGGAAGTGGGTGTTATCCTTACACAACCTAGTGAGGGTAGTCTTGATCATCCCATCTACTTTTCCAATTGGAAGCTCACTCTAGTTGAACAAAATTACTCAACTACAGAATGTGAAGCCTTATCCATGGTATATTCATTTCAAAAGTTTCACTAGTATTTGTTGGCCACCCTATTCACTTTATTTATAGATCATGAATCACTTAAATATCTCATGAATATCTAGTGTTGCATGGATGCATTTGCCAATGGATTTTTCTCTTTCAGGAATTTCAATTTTCTATGATGGTAAAATTGGGTAAGGCTAGTTATGGACCAGATCACTTGTTGCATGTTGAATCTAGTGAACTGGCATACACCATTGAGGATGACTTACCTATTGTGCAACTTTTTTAATTCACTTGTGTACCTGAAGAATTGAAATATATCTCAACTTTTTATTAACAAAGGTTCAGCACCATCTCACCTCAAAACTCAAGAGAAAAAATAATTGGTTGTCTCTGCTACTCATTTCCAATTAATTAGAGGTGACCTTTATGAACTTGGATGGGATTAAGTATTAAGATCTTTCATGGTGCAACACAAACATGTTAAAGTTCTTTAGGAAGTTCATGAAGGTGTCCTTGGAGGACATTATGTTAGTGAAGTTGTTGCACAAAAGGTTCTATTAGTAGGGTTGTGGTGGACCGCTATATTTAAGGATGCCAAATCTTATGCATGCTAATGTGATATATGTCAGTGCATGGATAAATTGAATCAGAGGGATGGTATGCCCCTTCACTTGATACTTTCTCATGAACCCTTTGAGAAATGGGTTGTTGATTTTGTTGGGCCTATTAAGCTTGGGGCAAGGAGAAATAGAACATGATATATCATTACCGTCACTGACTACCTCATTTGTTAGGCTAAATCAATGCCAACCCAAGATTTTACTGGTATAATTATCACCAAGTTTATTTGGTATAATATTATTATAAATTATGGATGCCTATTAAGCTTAACTAGTGATATTGAAACTCATTTCCTTAACGAGGCAATCCACATCCTTTTAGCTAAGTTCATGATTGTGCACCACAAGACTACACCATATCACCATTATGCCAATGGTATGATTGAAGCTTTCAATAATATATTCAATCATTAATGATGAAGATTTGTAATATTGGTTGCACTGGCTGGGATGATCATGTTTCTATAATATTAGAGGCATATTGGACCATGTATAAATAGTTGAATAAGATCACTCCTTTTAACCTTATCTTTGGTGTCAAATTCATTCTCCCAGTTGAGTTCCTTATACCTTCTTTATGTATTGCATGTGTTGGTCGATTGGACAATGAGGAATCCTTGAAAGTGCACCTAGATGATTTAATGCAATTGGATGGAACATGTTTTCTCATGTATTGGAGTCAAGGGGTGGAGAAATAGAAAGAGAAGGCCTAACATGATATACATCTTTAAAATAATACTTTTTCTCTTGATATGCATGTGTTGATTTATGACTCCAAGTTCATGCACCACTCTAATAAACTTTACATCCTTTGAGATGGCATATTCATCATTCATAGCATGCATCCTGTTGTTCCCAAAATCCATCATTTGTCTTTGGGGACAACATATCAACTATTTTGGGTCCTGCATACCAAAATTCTCTCTTCCCTTCTCAAAACAATGTTCTGAGTATTCAAATTCTTTAATTATTCGAGTCTTCTCATCTAAAGAACTCACAGGTTCAATAGGCAGGCTTTCTCAAAAAGAAGTTCCAACACTTAGTATATTTTCAAGGTTGGTTCAATGCCGAGGTTCAATCAAAATATTCATCGACAGGCTTCAAAAAAAGATCGAACCATTGAGCCATTAAACCCCACCTCCAAGGGTTCAAAGGTTCAACAATGTCGGCAGACTTAAAAGAGTTAAGTGCTTTAGCAAGTTCAAAGTTTAACAGATTCAAAGCACTTAAATAAAAGAAGGCTTTGAAGAAGAAATATTTAACCCGTTGAATCATTGAACCTTGAACCAAAATGGTTCAAAGGTTCAAGGTTCAATGAGTTCAATAAAATTTCAATTGAATGGTTCGAACGAATGGTTTAAAGCAATTGGTTCAAGTGGTCAATTGAATGAGCATAACATAGTATTGAACCATTGAACCATTGAACCATTGTTGGTTCAATCAGTTGGTTCAATCAAAAGGTTCAATCAGTCAGTTCAATCGGAAGGAACAAAAGGATATCTTTTGGAAAAAAAAATTGCGACAAAATTTCACAAGAGAAATCCTTTAGACAAAATGTTTGAAGGAATGTTGAAAGGCCCAAAAGAAAGTAGCAAAGGTAGAGGAAATATTTCCTTCAGACAAAATGTATGAAGGATTTGAAGAACAAGGCCACCCGAAGGACCCCAAAGGGCAGGTACCCTTGCGGGGGACTCTCGGTGACCATGAAATAGACCACTCTCAAGGCCCGAAGGGACACCTTCCCTTCAGAGAGTTTGAAGGACTTATGAAAGCAAAGGATTTGAAGAATAAAGATTGAACCATTCAACCATTGAACCTTGAACCAAAAGAGTTCAAAGTTCAAAGGTTCAATGAGTTCAATAGAAAAGAAAAGGATCTAGAAACTTTGAAGGACCAAAGGATTCTGAGAAAGAGAATGAACCGTTTAACTTTGAACCAAAATGGTTCAAAGTTCAAAGGTTTAAAGGTTTAAGGAAGCTTCAATCGAAGAGGAAATAAATCGATTAAAGGAAAGAAGCGATTGAACCAAGGAGCCGATAGGACCGCTTGAACCATTGAACCAATGAAATCTCATGGTTTGAATGTTAAAGGTTCAATGTGGTTCAAGCAATCAATAAACAGTGATGTCCCCATGGACATCAAATTCAAGGTAATGAAATGCCCGTTTATTTTCAAATATGGTGCAGAACTTGAAGAACAAAACTCAGTGAACAGCTAAAGAAAGAAGCTGAAAGAGCCTGCTAAAGGTAAGAAGATAGCCCGAGAGCTCAAATTGCAATAGGAAAGAGGGAAAGATATAGGAGATACTAAAATATCTATAGGGGAGTTATTCCAATAGGTGGAATAGTCCACCAAGTAGACATCTGATCGTGAAAACATTAAAAGGTGCAGCCTATTTTTCTCCCTTTGAATAAAAGTGAGTGGATAACCGCGTACATATCTAAAGACAGACCAGATGACCCATGTTGAAGAGAAGACATTCGAGATGTTTCTATACACCAAAGTCAAGGCTAACACCCTATTCTAATATGGCCCCTTGACAGAACTAAAAATGCATTCAAGGCATTGAATGTTGCATGGGCCTTTCCATGAAATAAAGCACCTGAGCCTTTCTTGGAATGCTATATATTATAATCTATTATTTTATGCAAAAGAGATACTTTTATTATCAGAAGCAAAACTCTGCCCAAATTGAAAGGCATTACTGAGACTTTGAGCTCAGATTGTTAATCATATTTCATTGTCTGAATGAGAAAGCAAGTGACCTTTCAGACTTTGTGTTGGAATAGCTTGTGTTGTTGAGAAAATTGTTCTTATGTCTATTTCTTGAATGTACTCTTGTCCATTTAATTAAATAAGCAGAACTAGTAGAAGTAACTAGGAAGGTGTCCTGAAGCTGACTATGGAGAGACTTTGTACTGCCGCAATTATCTTTAGTGTGTTTATTTTCTATTTCTATTTAAAGGATCTTGGGATGACTTTGTGCCCCCATTATCCTTTATATTTCACTCTTTGGTAGTTGAGGTCGAGACTTTGCACTACACCTCATTCTACTGGTTATTTCGCCCTGTTACATTTACTTATCACTACTAGAAAGATTATTGTTGTTTGTTGAACAGCACTTCTAAAAGAAGAGAAGTGCCTTCTATCATTTCACCAAGATTTCTCTTTTTATTTATGAACATCATCTCTGAAAAAAGAGAGATGAATGGTGTTATCCTACCCCTGAGTGTTATTTTCAGCTTATATATATAGTATATAGCACCTTATAGTTATAGGGAACCTCCCCTTGATGAGAGGAGAGATTTGTCCCCTTTTGATGTGGTAAACCTACACATTTGGCTGATCAATCTCCTTACGTTGTGGTTGAAATAACCTATTTTGCCCATCAGTTAGCTGGTGACAAAATATTCACCAAATAATTTTTGGCGACTCCGCTAGGGAAAGAATGCACAGTTTGAAGCCTTAAGCTTCAAATTAAAGTAGTCCCTGTCCTTATCCATTTTAGTTTTAAAACTTTGGTAGATCCATGGTATATGCAAAGCTAGAGATCCAAAGGTATTGTTGACCTTATTTTTGAGCTAGTGCAACAAAGTAATTTTGATTTGTTTCCTTCACCATCTCACCTTCAGTGAACCAGAAGTTTTCCTCCTACAAAAGTCAAGTCTCCATTACCAGGCAAAGCATCCATTTTTTCTATTAGCAGAGCTTTCTAAATACATACCCCTTAAGCATTTTTTATCCCTCCCTTTAGTAGTCAAATAATGGCAGTTCAAGGCCCTTGGGGTAACTCTTTTAGCCCACTCAATTTAACTCCACCTCCACATGAGCTACCACATAGTTCAAGGAAGAATTTCTCCAAGTTCTTTGGTGATGGGAGAGTTCATTCTAATAAACATATTTCAGCCTTTAGCATAGCCTTTCGTGTGATAGGCATGGAGTATGAGGACGTAGCAGTCAGGCTGTTTGTGGAAACATTACAAGGTGCTGCTGCAGACTAGTTTTATCATCTATAAGCACAAACTGTGACTCACTGGAACACCCTCAAAGCCAAATTCAAAGCCAAGTTCAAGCCTGTAGAAGATGTGCATGCCTTGTTATCTCAACTCACATAGATGAGGAAGGAGCTTCATGAACCTATGAGTGACTTCATTGCCAATTTTGACAAATTGAGGAACAGGATTTCTACCATTGCACAACCAACAATTGAGAACCTTAAATATTTTTTCATCAACTCTCAGCTTCCTAAAGTGAGTTTCTTATTGAGACATGCTGGTCACATCTGTAGCACAAGATTTGGCTACTGAAGTGGAATATGATCTCATCTTGGTGCGAAAGATAAGGAGAGATCATAATAGAGGTAAATTTTCTTCATCCTCTGAATATCCAGCTATAGGCACCATTGATCTAATGGTGAAAAAGTTGGTAAATGAGTTGCTAGCTTTCAGGAAGCAAATGGCACAAGGGATGTCTCCTGCTCCTTTATACAGAGATATTCTAAGGATAACTTTTCCTACTCAGTCGTACCAAGACAATGCTGCCAAGAATCAAGGGCAGCCAAATCGTCTTCCTCCCCCACAGGGAAAACTTGCCATTGAAGCACCTCCAACCAATTCAACAATTGAATATCTTAAAATAGAATTTGATTTCTCATTCTATCCTGAGTTGAACCTTGAAGATGACGCTAATCTCTTCACAGAGAAAGAAGAAGAATTAGCTGGCAACTCCAACATTAGTTTCCTGAATTACCAGGGTGAACCTAGAAGTAAAGGTGAAGTGTTTGATGGATCATACGTTGTATTCAACCAATCCCAAAAATAATCAGCCCAACAAGCTAATAAGAAAAAAATATAAGAGTGAGCTTAACTAGCAATTTTGATTGCTAAGCAGGGAACCACTCTGCCTTTTCAATCAAAGGACTCAGTGATCGCTAAAAAAGTACCTCAAGTGCACCTTCACCTTCAACTTCAATTTCACAAATCAGTACCCCCCTCCGAAAAACCAAAAGGATGAATTGTCTTTCCTTGTTCCTAATTCATTTCAGATGTTTGACATAGTTGATCATGTCAAGAAAACTAAAATTCAAATGTCTGAATTTGAATTCCTACAATCCAACCCTGAGCAGTTGGATAAGTTGGTTCAGTGTGTAAAAAATAAAACTATCCTTACAAGACCATTTGTTCCAAAGGTGACTCCCATATCCACCTAAAATAACCTTGCCATTGCTCCTCCTATTGCTCTCGAGAGGACAGAACCATTTTATGTCTCCTTGCTAATAAATGAACACCAGTTGAACAATTGTATCATAGACTTAGGTGCATCTGACAATGTCATGCCTACCAAAGTGACAAAATCTCTTAGACTCACACTAACCAAGACCTTTAGGAGATGTTTCTCCATGGAGAATAAATAAGTGCCACTACTAGGACAAATCAAGGATTCCCAATTTGCATTTACGACATTCCCAGACAAGAGAATTAAGATGACAGTCCTGGTGCCTGACGTCCCAGCATCATATGGCATTCTTTTTAGGTGAAATTTTTGCAAGGATGTTGGTGGTGAGTTAAGTATGGACCTGTCTGAAGTAAAGATCTCAGTCAAAGGCATCATGCAGAAATTACTCCCCAAGGAGGCAAAATACGTTGTCACTCAAACATCAGCACCTGAAGCTCAAATTATGTTTGAATCTTCAAGCGTGGGTAATTACTTCCTGACTACAGAGGATGTTCCTATCTTAACTAATAAAACATTTGAAGATGACAATTTGAAAATTGGTTTAGACAAAATAGCAGAAGAATTGATAGGGCATAATGCAAGTGTAGAAAAATCCTCCCCTTTAATTAAAGAGAAATCTAAGAAAAAATTAATTTTTGATGATGTCTAGATTTTAGAATTTGATGGTAGTTATTTTTCTACCAACTCAAGAGCTAAAATTGTGTTGATATCTCCTTAAGGAGATATTTTCCCCTATTCTTACAAATTATAGTTTAGCAACACCAATAATACTACTAAATATGAATCGCTACTGCTCAGATTAAAGGCCACTTAAAATAGGGGCATCAAACTCCTTCACACCAAAGGAGATGCTGAGTTGATGGTTTGCCAAGTCAGGAACCTATACCAGACCAAGAATGAGAAATTGTGCCATTACCACAATCTAGTTTGGGATCAAATTGAAAGTTTTGATGCTTTCAGTATCTCTGTAGTACCCAGGGAATTCAACGACCAAGCTGATGCATTAGCTATTTCTACAACTCTTTTAGTTTCTCACCAAGATTTTAAAGGAGACAGGTACAGTATCAAACTGAGATTTTGACCAAGTGTGCTTGACAATGCCAATCATTGGCAAGTGTTCAATGGCGACAACCAAATCATCACCTTTTTGAAACAAAAAGATAGCTTTGAACAACTTCACTTTGAAGGCAGTGAACCTCAAAAACTTGAATCAGCCCCTGAAACAAATTTAGATGCAGGTGAAGAATTCCTACAACTAAAAGGGAATAAAATTCCTAAAAGACTGGTTTCCCTTGAAAAACTATTTGACAAGCATGACATGTTCATCAAATAGAAACAAATGGATTCAAGTTCCTCCCAAGAATTTGATCAAATAAATTTGGGTACCAAGGAAAATTCCAAGATGGTGAACATTAGGAAGTGCTGCACTCCAAAGGAGAAAATCTAATTTACTGCCCTACTTCGCCAGTACATAGATGTTCTGGTGTACTCCTATGATGATATGAAGTCACTCTAGCCTGAATAAATTTGCCATGAAATTCCTCTCAAGAGTGATTCAGTGCCTTTCAAGCAAAAATCTTGATGGTACAATCCAAAGATATCAGGGGCTATTCTATTTGAAATATAGAAAATGTTGAATGCTAGAATAATTTTCCCAATCCATCATTCCACATGGATTACCAACATAGTTCTTGTGAGAAAAAAGAATGGTGAAATTTGCCTCTGCATGGATTTTAGGAATTTGAATCAATCCTCCCTAAAGGATAATTACCCTTTACCCATCATGGACCAAGTCCTTCAGACGGTGACTAGTTTAGAGATGTTATCAATGCTAGACAGCTTCTCGAAGTACAATCAAGTAGAAGTTGGTGAAGTAGACCAACATAAGACTACCTTCACCATGCCTTGGGGCACCTTTGCATATTGAAGAATGCCATTTGGCCTGATAAATGCTAGCACCACTTTTTAAGCAACAATAGACCTTGATTTCAAACATGAAATAGGTAAGTTTATTGTGGTGTACCTTGATGATTTAACAGTCTTTCCAAGCATCATCCTGATCATGTGCACTATTTACAATAAGTGCTAAAACAATGTCACCAAAATGGAAATTTCCTAAATCTTAAGAAGTCTATTTTTGGGGTAATAGAAGGAAAACTTCTCAGACACATTATATCCCAAGAAGGCATAAAGATTGACTCAAAAAGAGTCAAATCCATCCATGAGCTTACTCTGCCCACAAGTAAGACTGCAGTTCACTCTTTCTTTGGAAAGGTGAATTTTTTACGAAGGTTCATTCTTGAGTTTGCAAAGAAGACTCACCACATTATGGACATGATGAAGGGAAAGGCCACTTTTAGCTGGACTAAAGAAGGCAAATTGGCATTTCGAGACATCAAGATAGTTATCACCCATGCCCTAATTTTGGTTTGTCCAGATTATACCAAAGATTTCACAATGCACAGCTATGCTTTCGAGCACACACTTTCAGTAATTCTGGTTCAATAGAACAAAGAAGATGTGGAATCTCCCATATCCTTCATGAGCTGTCCTCTTAAAGCTCATGAACTAAAATATTCAAATCTAGAAAAGCATGCTTATGCAGTGGTAAAGGTAGTAAAATACTTCCATTTCTACATCTTGAATTCACACATTATTGCCCTAGTCCTTGATACCATGGTTAAATCCATATTAACTCAATAGGAGTTTGGAACTAAAAGGGGCAATTAGATTACTAAAATCTAGAAGTTTGATCTTTTTATCAAACCAATAAAGCTTGTGTGTGGAAGGGGTCTCTACCAATTGATCACTGACAATATACCAAAAGAAACAGGGCATGAAAAAGTAGAAATTGAAGACACATCAATAGTCCTCTTTGTCACCACCACGAATGAGTGGTATTCAAACATTTCTCATTTCCTTACCTATGGTGAATTTCCTGCTCACCTATCTCGTAAAGGAAAGAGGACTGTCAAGTTGAAAGCTGCCAACTTTGTCCTGTGGGACAATAGGCTATATAAAAGGAACCTTAATGGGGTATTCCTTCACTGCATAGATAAAGTGCAATAGAACCAACTTCTGGATTCCTTCCATAATCTGGCCGGTGGAAGACATTTTTCTACACCTGTAACTACCCATAAGATTATGTGAGCCAAGTATTACTAGCCTACTCTGTTTCAAGATGAATACAAATGGGTACAAAGATATGAATTGTGCCAATAGTTCATTGGAAGACCCAAGTTAGTTGATTTGCCTTTTAAGCTAGTGGTAATAAAAGAGCCATTTCAGTAATGGGGAATTGATTTCATTAGTGTTGTGAACCAATCTTCAAGTGTTGGACATGATTATGTCCTCACAGCCATAGATTACTTCACCAAATGAGTGGAAGCTATTCCAACCAAGCATCCTACTTCAGAAGTAGTATTCAAATTCCTTAAAGAGAACATCATTTCCAGGTTTGGGGTCCCAACCAAAATTGTGATAGAAAATGCAGTATGTTTATCTTCTCATGAGATTACTCAGTTCTGCTTTTATTATGGGATTACCCTCTCCCACTCTTTTGATTATTTTTCGTAAGGAAATGGCCAAGCAAAATCGAGCAATAAGAACCTGGTGACCATCATTAGAAAGCTGGTAGATGACAACCAACAAACTTGGCATAAATCATTGTTTGTTGTTTTATAGGTAGACAAAATTACACCCAAGAGGGCAATAGGTATGTCACCTTTCTAGCTTCTGTATGGTTTGAATCTAGAGATACCAATCACCCTGAAATTGCCAGTGCTAAAATTGGCAAAGGCGGTCAAAGATCAGACTTATGAAAGCTCCATCGACAAGAGGATCAGGTGCTTGACTGAACTAGATGACCATTGAACTATGGTGGTGGATTGAATTGTTGTGCATCAAAGTCTGGTGAAGAAGCTCTTTGACTAGAAAGCAAAAACCTATGATTTCTAGATTGGAGAACAAGTTTTGTTGTGGAACAAGAGAAGAGAACCAAAGGGAATGCATGGGAAATTTGATTCCCTATAGAGAGGCCCATTTACTATCCATCAGCTCAATGGTGAAAATAGTTTTCTATTAAAGTATCAAGATGGCATGCCCTTTTCTTTGCCTCACAATGGGCAACATCTGAAGCTCTTCAATTCTTGAAGTATTAGGTGACATCAGTTGTATATATGTATATTTGTATAGTCTTTAGTTTTGTTTTATGTTTTTCATTTTCATTTATTTTTGGCACCTTTCATTTTGGGTAGCATGACTCTGTATCCCAGTGGCATACTTGGAGGCACTGGAGATTCTAGATTTTATTCCCTTTGATTGTTTTTACAATCGATGGAAGTTCTCCAACTGGAGCCAGATGTTGTTCCTAAGATCCATGACTTGTCTTTGGGGACAACATGTCAACTATTTTAGGTCCTACAGACCAAAATTATCTCTTCTCTTCTCAAAAAAATGTTATGAGTATTCAAATTCTTCAATTATTCGAGTCTTATCATCTAGAGAACTCACAGGTTCAATAGGCAGGCTTTCTCAAAAAGAAATTCCAACACTTAGGCATTTTCAAGGTTGGTTCAATGTTGAGGTTCAATCAAAAGATTCATTGGTGGGCTTCAAATAAAAGATCAAACCATTGAACCATTGAACCCTGCCTCCAAGGGTTCAAAGGTTCAATGGGTTCAAAGGTTCAATGACGTCGACAAACTCAAAAGAGTTAAGCGCTTCAACAAGTTCAAATTTTAATGGCTTCAAAGGACTTAAAGAAAAGAAGGCTTTGAAGAAGAAAAATTTAACCTGTTAAACCTTGAACCAAAATGGTTCAAAGGTTCAAGGTTCAAGGTTCAATGAGTTCAATAAAAGTTCAATCGAATGGTTCGAATGAATGGTTCAAAGCGGTTGGTTCAAGCGGTCAATTGAATGAGCAGAACACAGTATTGAACCATTGAACCATTGTTAGTTTAATTGATTCATTCAATCAAAAGGTTCAATCATTTGGTTTAATAGGAAGGAACAAAAGGATATCTTTTGAAAAGATTTTTTGTGATAAAATTTCACAAAAGAAATCCTTTAGACAAAATGTTCGAAGGAATTCCTTTGGACATTTTGTTCGAAGGAATGTTGAAAGGCCCGAAAGAAAGTGGCAAAGGCAGAGGAAAGATTTCCTTCAAAAAAAATTCTGAAGGATTTCCTTCAGACTTTTTGTCTGAAGGATTTGAAGAACAAGGCTGCCCGAAGGACCTCGAAGGGTAGGTACCCTTATAGGGGACTCTCGGCGACCACAAAATGGACCATTCTCAAGGCCCAAAGGGACACCTTCCCTTTAGGGAGATTGAAATACTTAGAAAAACAAAGGATTCAAAGAACAAAGATTAAACCATCGAACCATTGAACCTTGAACCAAAAGAGTTCAAAGTTTAAAGGTTCAACGAGTTTAACAAAAAAGAAAAGGATCTAGAAACTTTGAAGGACCAAAGGATTCTGAAAAAGAGAATGAACCATTGAACTTTGAACCAAAATGGTTCAAAGTTTAAAGGTTCAAAGGTTTAAGGAATTTCAAAGGTTCAAGGAAGCTTCAACTAAAGAGGAAAGAAAGCAATTGAAGGAAAGAAGCGATTAAACCAAGGAGCCGATAGGACCGCTCGAACCATTGAACCATTAAACCAATGAACTCTCATGGTTTGAAGGTTCAAGGTTCAATGTGGTTCAAGCAATTAGCAATCAGTGACGTCCTCGTATACATCAAATTCAAGGTAATGAAATGCCCATTTATTTTCAAATATGGCACAAAAATTGAAGAACAAAACTCAACGAACAGCTGAAGAAAGAAGCTGAAAGAGCCTACTAAAGGTAAGAAGATAGCCTAAGAGCTCAAATTGCAATAGAAAAGAGGGAAAGCTATAGGAGATACTAAAATATCTACAAGGGAGTTCTTCCAATAGGTGGAATAGTCCACCAAGTAGACATTTGAGCGTGTAAACATTAAAAGGTGTGGCCTATTTTTCTCCCTTTGAATAAAAGTGAGTGGACAGCTGCGTACATATTTGGAGACAGACCAGATGACCCATGCTGAGGAGAAGACATTCGAGATGTTTCTATACACCAAAGTCAAGGCTGATGCCATGTTCTAGTATGGCCCCTTAACAAAACTAAAAATGCATTCAAGGCATTGAATGCAACATGGGCCTTTCCATGAAATAAAGTGCCCAAGTCTTTCTTAGCACGCTATATATTGTAATCTCTTATTTTATGCAAAAGAGATCTTTTTATTATCAAAAGCAAAAATCTACCCAAATTGAAAGGCATTACTGAGACTTTGAGCTTAGATTGTTAATCAGATTTCGTTATATGAATGAGAAAGCAAGTGACCTTTTAGACTTTGTGTTGGAATAACTTGTGTTGTTAAGGAAATTGTTCTTATGTCTGTTTCTTGAATGCACTCTTGTCCATTTAATTAAATAAGCAAAACTAGTGGAAGTAACCAGGAAGGTGTCCTGAAGCTGACTGTGTAGAGACTTTGTGTTGTCACAATTGTCTTTAGTGTGTTTATTTTTTGTTTCTATTTAAAGGATCTTGAGATGACTTTGTGCCCCCATTGTCCTTCATATTTCACTCTTTGGCAGTTGAGGTGGAGACTTTGCGCTACACCTCATTCTACTGGTTATTGTGCCCTGTTACATTTACTTGTCACTACCAGAAAGATTCTTGTTGTTTGTTGAACAACACTTCTGAAAGAAGAGAAGTGCCTTCTATGATTTCACCAGGATTTCTCCTTTGATTTGTGAACATCATCTCTAAAAAAAGAGAGATGGATGGTGTTATCCTATCCCTAAGTGTTATTTTTAGCTTATATATATAGTATATAGTGCCTTATAGTTATAGGGAACCTCCCCTTGATGAGAGGAGAGATTTATCCCCTTTTGATGTGGTAAACCCGCACATTTGGCCAATCAATCTCCTTACACTGTGGTTGAAACAACCTATTTTGCCCATCAATTAGCTGGTGACAAAATATTCACCCAACATCTCCCACAAGCACATGAAAGTTTAAATAATTAGATGGCTAGTTCGTTCCAGGCCATTTTAATAGTAATTATCTTTGACCTTACCATTCTAAGTGATGCCCCTCTTTTGTTAATAAGGCTTATACCACTATATCAGTTTAGGATTTTGGTTTGTTTTTCAATAAAGATTAGAATTGTTTGCATGTTTTTTACTTAGGTTTAGATCAACACTTAGTTCTTTCTTATTTTCTTTTTCATGTCGTGGAGGACCACAGACATATTTAGTGTGGGGTAAGTGTGAATGAATTAAAGATAGAGAGCACAAAGGAAATGGTAAAAGGAAATGTGCATGGAAAAGGGGTGCATAAGTGGAAGCACATAAGGATAAGAAGATATGCAAGATACAACATGTAACCATTATTAATGGATCAAGATGTAAAAATTAGGTTCCCACCTTTGAAATATAAAATTTTAAATTCTTTACAGTTGGCATGCACTTCGATAAAAGTGTGGGATGGACAGATGTGTTAAATATGATAAAAGTAATGTGTAATGGCAAGTGTACCAAATAGATATCATGGAAATACCATTAGAAGCATTAATGAGTGAAATGATGGATGAGGTCATCAAGAAGTAAATTTGGATTAGCCT
The DNA here is from genome assembly GCA_037957365.1 of Torreya grandis. NCBI lineage: Eukaryota > Viridiplantae > Streptophyta > Pinopsida > Cupressales > Taxaceae > Torreya > Torreya grandis. Next base: position 3,163,773 of record JARHVA010000287.1, on the reverse strand, counting down.
TTGAAGCTATAAAGGTTAACTAGTCTTCATTTTAACACTATTATTACAAATTCATGAATTTATAGAGCTAAGTAGAGAGTTTTCAAGCTATCAAAAGGAGCATCTATTGAATTTCAAGGACCAATTTATTATTTTGAAGTAAGGCAATCATTATAAATAGATAGATTAGTGGAGTTATGATTAGAAGGATATAGTTGAAAGAATTATAATTTATAGGTGTCATTGTCTACCATTTGAGGAAATTGAATCAGGAGAGCTGAGGGAATTGGAAAAAGTAACCAGGTATTCTTTCAAGAGGATCTAATGGTTGTGCCTCAACCTTGGAGCTTCTCAAAAGCTGATATGGCCAAAGAAGTCCCAAAAAAGTGATCCCTTGCTTATGATTTAGGAGGAAGAAGAATTTAAGGGTGTAGAAGCACAACCGAATTTGATGAAAAAAGAAGTACCTAGTGAGTCTGATGTGTAATATGTAATCTTGTCACAACAGAAAGAGGGAACAAAAATTAAGGAATATAAGATGGAAAGTGAGGCAAATAATAAAACAACACCACCCCTACCCCCTATATTTATTAAAGAAATACAATATCTTGAGTTGGTGTTGCATGTAGTGAAATGGGAGTCTAATGTATCAACCTGCCAAGTATTGGACTACAATCACTGCCAACTTGTAAATGAACTAGAATTACAGTGTAACTATAGAGTTGAGTAGTAGAAAGCCATAAATGAGTTCATTTATGATCTTATTATTTTCAATCATTTTAATGGTGCCAATTTTTTTTAGCTATTTAATTTACCATACTTCAGAAAGTCCATGGAGGTCGTGAGGTTTCTTACCTCGCACATTCATGAAGATTAATTTTACTTCACGACGCACAAAATAAGGATCACATCCTAGAGAATTAGTAAGTTCATAGGTTTATAATGCTTGGGCACTAACCATAATGGATATCTAGAGCACCAAGGAGAAATTGAGAAAATAATAGTGGCATTTGAGTATAAGAAGCAAGACCACACAATATACATAGTTAGTCTCCAAGATCTTGCCCTTTAGGTAACTGTGCATTTGGATATGACCAAGCTTGGAAGAGTGGATATATGGAAAGAAGTGGATATGGTGCACTTGTATGTAACCAACCAGATAGCCCAAGGGCTGAAGAATAATTATTCCTAGTCTTTTGTTGAATGGATTATTGCATATGTGGAGAAGGCATGTTAATTGCCTAATCAAAAGTTTTCCTAAGTCATAATTCTTTTATTATTGGTATTTGATGAGATTAGTGTGCTAGAGTACATCAATGGTGATTTAAAGTGGGCCTACTCACCTAAAAACAAGTCTTCATCTAATTATTTTAAATCCTTCAGCTACCCTAGTTTTATTACTCCCTCCCACAAGTCAATGATGAAGGGTTGGTATGATGGAATGAAAGAAGATTTTGGGAATGAGCGGCACATCCCCAAAGAATTACCCACACAAATGGGGGACTAAGCCCAATTTTTAGTAAAGTAACACTTTTCTTTAGCACACATCTAGATAATCCCTATAGATGACTTGTCTAGGTGGTGCAAGCTACTCTATGCTTTTACTGCTAGGTATTTTATGACTTCTATAAATAGGATATATGATGTATGCCTATTAGAGATTGATGCTAATAAAATTGATGTTGAGTCTCACACTCTTCACTAATTGTATGTATATCTAGGGAAGAAGGCTTATAGAAAAAAACTATAATTAGATAATATCAATATCAAAGATTAGTAAATCTTGGTTAGGGACAAGATTCATTTATTATTTTATATGTTGAATCTGAGGAATAAGATATCAAGGACTACCAAAGATAGGAAATAAACCATTCCACCCCCGCCAATGATTATAAGATACTAAAAGGAGAAGAGGCTAGGGCACGATGCCATCTTGAGTGCATAAGGACAATCAAAGTGTCTAAGAACTACCCCTTTGCCATAGAGGGATAGAGTACCTATAGGTCAACCACAAGGCCCTAATTCTTCCATACATTCATTTATTGCTATAAAATAAGATATTTTAGTGCCTAAAGATGGGGAATCTGAGTAGTGACTCTAGAGGCACCAATAGAGAGGGGACCCTCCCCTAAGGAACAAATGTAAGAATAAGCCACATCAGAGCTAAAAAAGAAGTCCTCGTTAACACATCACAAAGAATCTGCCCTTGATGGCTGTTGACCAAATTTTGACCCCAAGTCAAAATTGGTCAACCCCTCTAGGTTGAAACTTTTTAGGTTTGTCAAAAACTTATATATGGTCTTACCATGGTCTTAAATGGTCCTAAAGAGTTTCATATGGTCATATTTGTTTTTGTCTAGCCTTGTTCAAGTTTTGGCCTTATGTACACTTATCTAGTCATAGGGGTCAATTACAAGGTCTTAATGTTTTCAAACATGGTCAAAGATTTGGTATGTTTTAAAGTAATTATAAAAGGTTATTTGTGTGTTATTAAGGTCATAATATCATGCATTAACCTTTTATTATGTTATATTGTGATAAAATGACAATTTGGCCACCTTTTGGCCTATTTAGAGGAGTTGCATGTACCAAATTCAAATAAAAATGTTTCAATAAGAATCATAAAATAATTTATGTCAAAAATAGGCTAGATAATGTTTAGGTATGGTTAGAGATTGAAAACATCTGTAATTTAATGCATAAACTAAGCAAAATGACACTTTACAAGCACTTTTAGGCATTTTTACGACCTTAGAAGATCACATTTCAGTTGGAAATGGTTTCATAGTGTCACTTGGGATTCCTCAGATCATTTTAAAGATTTGTACCAAGTTTTAGGTCATATAAATGCTTCAAACATTCTCTCTCCTCCATCATTGCCTTCACAAGCTCAAAATGGCAAAATTGAAGTGGATGGTATGGCTAGGAGAGAGAGAGAGAGAGTTAGGAGATAAAACTTTGGAAATTATTAATATTATTAGTAATATTAAAATTAATGGCATTGTTTTACATTTTCATGTCCCCTCCTTTATGAATAATCGCTAAGAGTGATAACAGGTCACTATGACTTGTCCATCCAAGCAGGGTCTGATTTTGCATATGTTTTTCCACTTCAGAATTAGATGGAGAATAACAGTTTTAAGGAATTTTTTCAGAGGTAAAATAACTCCTTTTCACGGTTGTTTCATTAGCTAACTCATATCCATGAAGTGTCTTTAATAGGAGGAAAAGTGTCTTGATATATAGAGTGTTTCAATTATTCCTGCTCCAAGTTTTGGTTGTTTGAGATGTTGGTCACTTTTAGAGATTTACATAACTCCATTTCTCATGAAAAGTGTCATAATTCTCCCATAATTCATGTATCTTCTCTTGAGAATAATTTATTTACAAAAAATTCATGAATAAACATCTTGTTGCACCCCTTAAAATCATGGTTTGTGTTCATGATCAACCTTTTCTAGGTCTGAATGAAAATGTGAGTCTAAATGGTAATGAGAAATATTTTTTGTATATGAGATATCACTTCGAATACTATATGTGAAATGAAGTGAGGGTGGAGGTCCAGATTTGTACTCTCAAGCAAAATTCATAAAGTGTTTCAGTCACTCACATGAACAAACTTGTGAGTGAGCATTCATAGATTTGGGTTTATGTTCAAGAGATGAAAGTAATGGGAGAGCCACCAAAAAATTGTATGCCTTATTTTCACCATGATAGGATCCTCACTGCTATCATCAAAATCATGGTGAAGAGACCAAACCTCTATACATAGTCAATAATACCATACATAGGTTTGTATAAACTTTAGAGACAAGTTGAAGGTGATATGATGCATGGTCAAAGGGCATATAATCCATTGAAAGTGTGAAAATATGGTGGGAAAATGTTGATATTGTCAATATGTCAAAAAGGTTTAAGAACTCATCAAGCTCTCTTAGCAGCCTCTAAAAGCAAAAGAAACCTATAGGCCCTATGCCTGTAGGTCTTCATTGTGAACTTAAGTTTACTATTTTTTTAAATAAAAACAAGAACAAAATAAGGTTAAATTATATAAATTAAAAATATTAAATCAATGCATAGACTTATGAAAACATCTAAGTGCTTGCAAGTCAAGGGATTGAGTTTACAATCCTAAAAGACCACCTACACGTTTATGCATGAAAGCAAGTGAGAAGTGGTTTGAAAATGCCATAAAAGTGGTTGGTAGAAATTGTAACATAACTAAATAAAATATTTTAAATTTTTAACACTTTAAAAGTGTCATAACTAGGTTATAGAAGGCCAATGTGTAGGACTTAACACTCTAATCACCAAATGGCCACCTATAGTTGCAGACAAGAGAAAGAAAGCATATGTTATTAGATGCAGGGGTCTGAGAATGTCATTAAGTAGCAAATGAAATATATTATATGGTGAATCAAAATCATATGAATTTGACTTCTCAAATCACCATGACAAGTGAGAAGTTTAGCTTTCAAGCCTAATACTCAAACTACCTTAAAGGTCACCTACAGTCTGTATAGACTAGAAGGATTATTCTAGCATCAGACCTAAATAAATAATGAAAATGTGTATGAAAATATATATGAGCCTAAGTTATATTATCAAAACAAATCCAAGAGTCATTCATAGGGTTATTGGTGTTAAGGTGAAGACCTAAGCAAAAAGGCACTCAGGACACCCTAATGGATACCTATAGGTTGCTAAGAGAAGCAAGGTTGGTTCCAATCTTGAGTAAGGAACAATATGTGTATGAAGAGCACTCAAACTTATCTAAAATTGACTAATAGTTCATAGGGTCATTAGGATACAAAAGGAAACATGATATTGATCAAACAGAATCTCAAAACCCTGCTTACATAATCAACAATATCATACTCAGGTTTGCATATTTCATGAGAAGATTTTACTTAATTTGAGAAAGGAAAGGTCTCTAAAGAGGTATAAGGGAATTAAGGATATTTTAATATGTTTTTTTATGATATAATACCTCACTTAAACCCTCAAACCTAATAACAAGTATGGGAATAAGTTCAGGGCTTTGTTATAGGCCTAATGAGTTTAAGGCCACACACATGCCTGCTTATCTGGTTGAGTGAGGGCCATTTACCTAGAATGAAAAATAGAAAGTATAAGGGAGGAAAAAAATTTGAAAATGGTTTCATATATTCATAAACATATCATTTATATCCTTATATCTGATGACAAGAGATAGAATGAAGATAGGCTATGTTCTAGGCCAAACAAGCCTAAGACACATATAGGCAGACCCAGGGATAGTCATGAACAAAGTGACTATTTGAAGGTAAATTGAATTCTTTGGAGAATTTAAAATTATTAATTGTTATCATATACCTTTCAAGATAATTCATAAACATGGGAGAGTAAGAAAAGTTCATTTTGACCTCTTAAGACCTTCTTGAGTTCCTCCCATGCAAGGCTACATTTCAAGTTAGGTTTTCACCCTCTTGTTATAACATTGACCCTATGAATAGAGAAAATTGGTTTTATTTTTAGGTATAAATGTCTCCACACTCAATTATAGTGGCATCAATTTATGGTTTAGGTCCAACACCTTCATGAACAAAGCTCAATAGCTCAGACCCCTTTCAAATGGCTTGCTTGTAACTTGAGGAGCACCTTCTCATACTAAGAACTTCCATTAGGTTTTTCATGGGAACCATTAGTGTTTGTACATGATTTATGAGAACCATAAACATAATCTTGTGGAATTATGATTGAGAAATAGGATTTGTTCTTTATGAACAACCCTTAAGAACGAAACATGCCTAAAACCTTGATAGTGATCAGTCAAGAGAAATGGACTTTTAAAGCACATATAATGACCTATTTTGATCCTAAAAACTCTTTTAAGTTTTTTATGACTCCAATTATGTTCTCCACATGTACTTTTAACATACTTGCAATTATATAGACTATAATAAATGCCCCATTTTGGTTTATTTTTTGTGTTTTTCAAGGGTTTTGAGCAAAGGTAAACTTGAAAACCATTATATGAGGAAATTTTTGATGAGTTACACCTATTAAAGCCCAAAAATATACATAATATATTATATAAGTGGTCAAACAAAGCTCATTTTCCAAGGCAGTCTCAAACACGCCTAAAATGAGACTAGGTGGCAAGGTCATTACATGGTTATCACACTTCCACATGGTCTTAGTGCCTAAAATTTGACATGGAGGTTTGTCATATCCTAGGTAAATTGAATCAAATTCTTTTGGGTTATTTCACATGTGTGGGAGAGGTATGGAGTAGAAAAATAGGGTTTTAGGTAAGGAGGCCTAATTAAGGAGATAGAAAAGTAGAAAAAATGGACTTTCACTAAGAATTTGAACATGAAATTTGACATGAAGCTATAAGGCCATAATATTCCTCAAATATGACCTTGGTTTTTAAGTACCCTCTGTATATTATTCTACACAAGTAAGTTTACAAGTTTTTAGGGTTATAAGGAAAATAGGCCTAGTGAGAGATTGAGGAGCAAAATGGAGTCTTAGAAGTTATTCCAGGAACCAAAATGTATTTTTATAGGTTTTATAAGATATTTAAATTCCATCCATGGAGATAGAGTGACTTGGAAAAGATGAACTTGAGTTTTGACCCACTTGGACCAAGCTAGGCATGGGAAATGAGGAGTTTTAAGACACATATGCATAAACATGATGAAATGTCAAATCAAAGGAGTTTATTAATGCATGATAGGTGTCCAATGAATATTTATGAAGACATTCATGGTGTATTTATGATTGATAATCCCATTTGTCATTTTTCTTATGTAAGGAAGGGTAGTTTTCAAGAAGATGATCAAGGTGTCAAGTCAAGTTTTAAATCCTATGCCATTTGAAGGGTTGGAGCATCTTCAAGAATGAGACATATGGATTTGTAAGTATTTTTAGTACTATTATATAGCTTATTTCTATTTTTAACTCATGGGGGACATTTGTCAATCTTCTCCTTCTATGCCCCCTTCTCTCTCTTCATAATTCTCTACATAAGCAACCACTTTTGGATTTGCAAAGAATCCACATCTAGTATGGAAAAGCCCTAATAGTTTGAGTACTTATTTTTAATTTGAATAAAATATTTAAATCTATTTTTGAGTTCTCAACTTATTTTCTAATTTTTTGAAGTAGTTCATGGTTGAGTGGCAAGTGATAGTCATCTCTTCTTATGTTCATCTTACTCTTTCATGTTTTGTGCAAGTAATCTGCCCTATAACAGGTCACATGAAGTGTATTTAGTTGTTTGTGTATGTATTTAAGCATAAGTAAGAGTACTAGTGTTTATAATCACACCTCTTATTCATCCACCTTGATAAATGCATTGCATCTTACCCCCATGTTGAAACTTTTTTTTTTTAGAAACCTTGGGTGTTGAGATCAATTTTTGTGAATCACCTTTCATAGTGCAAGTTCATGGTATTCTTGTGGAGTTAAACTTGGTGCATCACCTATGTTAGGTTAACATTAATCTCGTTTATCCCTTTTCTTGCAAATCAAGTATACTAGTGGTTAGTTATAGTTGTGGTGCAAGGGAGCTAGCCCTTTGATCTAGAGACTCATCTATCCCATAGGTCACCCACAACTTAAGATATGTTTCCATGTTACATAAAATTAAAGGAGGATATATTATACCTCCTTTAGGGTGCAAATTTTATGCATAACACTCTTATCATGTTCAATAAGACTCATAGTCCAAGAAGTTGTCAAAGGTAGATCCTGACCTTGGCAAATTTGAAGTTGTAAGGTTTCCTTCATGTAGCATTTGGTGACTCCAACACTCATTAGCTCCTAGTTGTATACTAGTGCCTCATTTTCATGCCTAAGGTAAACACAATATCATCTACTAAAGGCATTTCATTTATTTTTTTAGATCTACCTTATTATTTTCTTAGAGCAAAGAGGTTTGATAATACCCATCCATACTCTAAAAAGTCTTTGGCTGCTCACTTACCCATTAAAAGACTTTTCTTGGGTCCAAATTGCAAGATGTCAGCCCCAAAGAACCTACCTTTTATTTCCTTCAATGTACATATTATTTTATCCCTTGCACACTATAATGACATCCCTATGTCAACCCTTAAAAGTGTGCCTTCATATATAGGAAAATCTGCCACTACTCCTATTGAACATGTAAGAAACATTACTATTTTTTGTAATATTCATAACATCTCTAAATAATATGTTTCCATCAAGTTTTTGTATGTCCCTTTCAAGGGAAAGGCACTTGATTGGTATGGCACTTTGGCTCTTTCACTACATGGGATGAGTTGGGTGATGCTTTGAGAAGGAGGTTTGAATACAAATCTGACCACTTATCTTTGACCAAGTAGATAACCACAATACAAAGAGAACCTCATGAGGATATTCAAAACTTCAACATGATATTCCAAAAGACTTTGGATAGGATCCCACTCTTGATAAGGTCTATTTCCCATCATGTTTTCCTTTACTACCTTAAGGCTTTCAATTGTGATATCTCTATGATGATTTAATCCATGGGAGGGGATACTTTGCCTAATGCATATGAGACTACCATAAAGTATGAGAAATACCTTATTCAAGCTAAGAATATATCCCTTAGACCTCCTTTAAATTTTTTTTCATGATGTGCAAACTCTTATGCCTACCATTTCTCCTATTCCCACACCCAAGCACAATCAAGTTGCCCCTAATCAACCAAGCAAACAAAAAGAGGAAGATATGATTAAGGCTCTTAGTTAATATGTTCAATATCTTAAGAGGCAACAAAAATAATAACAATTCAAGTCTCTTCAAGGCCCTTTCCAACCCTACCATTCTTATCAAGCTCCTAGATAACATTGTCAAGGTCAATATCAAGGACATGGGTAACTAACTCAAGTGAGGCAACATAATGGAGAAATTCATAATGTTCCTTCTACTTATCAATCACTTTTACCTATCCAAAACAACCTTGTACAAGACATTGTATGGTGTCCTTCATGGGATCATCCTCATGACTCTTCCAACTACACAAATGATGCATTCAATCAAGTCTATATGGATCAACAAGGAACTATGCCTTCCATTACTCAAGAGGAGATTCCTAGTGGAGGAGAGAACATTGGAGGATACATTCAATCAATTATACCTTGATGAAATACTATCAATATAACTCATGTGCATTCAACTACCAAAGAAATCTCAACATTGGTTCAAGCTCTATAGCTGCAAATACAAGGTCAAAGAAGAGAGTGGTTGAAGAAGTCCAAAGAACAAGTAGTGGTCCAAATGTGAACTCTCAATTAAATCAAGGATCAGGTATGATAAATTCATCTCACATGGCTCAATTAAATAAAAAAACTTATAATGTTATAGCTCCTTCTAAGCATTCTCCTACACTTCGAGTTTCACAAGTTAGTGGTAGTGTTATAGCTTTGAGAGTGCATGGGAAAATTGGAATCTCTCCTTTGAATATTGTGGACAAGATGAATAAGGTTCATGTAAGTATCCCAATTTTGGAGACACTATCCATACATAGTTAAAGAGACATGCTCCAAAATGAGCTCTCTAAGCTCAATGCATCACTTAGGTAGCCTAGTGAAAGAGGGGTAGTTTTGATAAATAAAGTAAAGACTAAGGATGGGCAGCCAATCAAATCTAAAAGGAAAGATAAACCTCCTCCATTATACCTCTCCATCATCATTATATACTCATTGGTACATAATTGCTTCATCGATAGTGGAAAAAGTACGTCAATCATGTCTAAATAAGTGATAGACAAGCTGAAGTTGAAGTATGAGCCACACTCTAAGGGGGTGTTGAAGTTTGATGGATCATCTACTAAGACAATTAGAATTATAAAAGGTTTATATCTGACTCTCCATGCTTGTCCTACATTTTCTATCTCCCAATATGTGGTGGTTGTAGATGTACTACCTCACTTTTCCCTTTGTTTGTCAAGGGACTTCACTGCCAAAATTGGAGGTTATTTGACTTTAGATTGGTCCTACATGGCATTCAGGACTAGGTATAGTCCTAAGGTTTCTAGCAAGTATGAACCCTTATCTAATTTTAATATGGATTCATATGTTCCTAATACTTCAAATATGAATTTCAATATCAATGATGAATGAGACTATCTTAGTGATCAAGAACCTTTAACACCTCTTGATGGCATAATTAACCTATATCTTGATGAGTAGGGAGCTGATCAACATGGATTTGATCCATTCAAGCATAGTAAAGAGACAAGTCTTGGCACACATATCATTCATGAAGAGGACAATGAGTATCCTAATGTAAGTCTTGATGATCCCCTTCATCAAGCTACATGGGGTAACTACTTTCTTCATATGGATGATAATGATGAGTTTCCAAGTGTGTTAGAGCATGGTAATGAAGAGGATGATGTAATTATGTCTGCCCAAGATGAATAAGTTCATGAGTGTGATATTCAATAAGAGTGTGATGATCTATGGCAGCAGTACCATGCCATCGTTGAAGATTTTGAACAAGTAAGTGGCTCAACTCTCCTTCCTAAAGAACATGAGTGTGATAATAAGGTCATTGTTGGACCTAATGAGTATAAAGAGGAGTGTCAAGTCACTGTCAAGTAGGCTGAAATCTTGGAGGAATATAATCAGGCCAAGGCAAAAGTTTATGTGATTGAGGAGAGGTATAGGCTTTAATTTGATATTGAGTCACTTACATATGTGTTTGACCAGCAAGAAGTCAAGTTTGATTCGTCTAAACATGAAACACATCATAGTTCAAAAGAAGGTAAATTTGATAAAGTTTCCATGACTCCAAAGAATCAAATTGATAAGCATCAAATGAGCATGAAAGATATCAATCAGGATGCACTATCAAGTATACCTAAATAAGAGCTAAAAGGACCATTCAAAGAAGCCTCAAGTGGTGTACTTGTAGCTAGTATAGGTCCCATGAATGGTAAGTCCTTTGATCACCTTCACAAGCGAATTTTATTTAACAAACATCCATCATATGGTGGCTTATCCTCCTAGAACATCTATGATTCAAGGAATATTATTTCTGATATTGGTTGAAGCAAGAGGAATTATTTCATCACCTCAAACATATTTTGAGATCTGTACATAATAGGTTAGGTGTGTTTTTTTGAGTCTTTTATGTGTGATTTTCCTTAAATACTTTTGGCATAGTGTATTTGATTCTTGTTGTGTGGTTTGGTGTGAGTTTGAAGTCATAAAAAGGCATGTCAGTTTCATATTATAGCATAAGAGTGAATCCTTTACCCAATGGGAGGATAAAGCCACTGATCCATTAGTATTGCAGGCATGTTACCCATGTGAATCACTAATTTATTGACCAAATTTTGACCCCAAGTCAAAATTGGTCAACCCCTCTAGGTTAAAACTTCATAGGGTTGTAAAAAACTTGTATATGTTATTTTTATGGTATTAAATGGTCCTAAATAGTTTCATATGGTCATATTTGTTTTTGTCTAGTCTTGTCCAAGTTTTGGTCTTATGTACACTTGTCTAGTCCTAGGGATCAATTACAAGGTCTTGATGTTGTCAAACATGGTCAAAGGTTTGGTATGTTTTAAAGTCATTATAAAAGTTTGTTTATGTTTCATTAAGGTTATGATATCATGCATTAACGTTTGATTATTTTTTATTGTGATAAAATGGTAATTTGGCCACCTTTTGGCCTATTTAGAGGAGTTGCACATACCACATTCAGATAAAATTTTTAAAGAAGACTCATAATGTAAATGATGTCAAAAATAGGTCAAATAATGTTTATGGATGTTCAAATAATGTTTAGGGATGGTTAAATACTAACAACATCTACAGTTCAATGCTTAAACTAAGCAAAATGCCACTTTACAACCATTTTTGGGCACTTGTACAGCCTTGGAAGATTGTATTTCAGTTATAAATGGTTTAAAATTGTCCCTTTGGATTCCTCATATCATTTTCAGGAGTTTGATCAATTTTTAATTCATACATATGCTTTGGGAATTCTCTTTCCTCCATTGCTACCTTCACAAGCTCAAAAAGGCAAAATTGAAGTGGATGGTATGGCTAGGAGAGAGAGAGTTAGGAGCTAAAAATTTGGAAATTTTTAGGAGTCCTATTAATATTTAAATTTGTGTTATTGGTTTTCAAATTCATAGCCCTTCCTTTGTGACTAATCGCTAAGAGTGACAACAGGTCACTATGACTTGTCCATCTAAGGAGGGTTTGATTTTGCATATGTTTATCCACTTAAAAATTAAATGGAGAAGAATGGTTTTGAAGAATTTATTTTTAGGTAAAATACATATTTTTCATGGTGGTTTCATTATCTAACTCATCTCCATGAAGTGTCTTCAATAGGAGGGAAAATGTCTTGATATATTAAGTGTTTCAGTCATTCCTGCTACAAGTTTTGGTTGTCTGATATGTTGGTCACTTTCAAAGATTTTAATAACTCAATTTTTAATTAAACATCTCCTCACTTTCTCATAATTCATGTATCCTCTTTTGAGAAACATTTCCGTGTAAATAGTCCTTCAAGAAACATCTTTTTTGCACCCTCTAAAATCATGGTCTGTGTTCATGAGCAACCTTTCTAGGTGTAAATGAAAATGTGAGTTTGAATGGTAATGAGAAATCATTCATATATATGAGAGAGCACTTTTAATACTAGAGGTGAAAGGAAGTGAAAATGAATGACCAAATTTATACTATTAGGCAAAATTCATAAAGTGTTTCAGTCACTCACATGAACAAACCTGTGAGTGAGCATTCATAAATTTAGGTTTATGTTAAAGAGGTCAAGGAAATGGGAGAGGCACAAAAAACTCATAGACCTTCATTTCACCATGATAAGGTCTTCACTGTTATCACTAAAATCATGATGATAAGACCAAACCTCTATACATAGTCAATAGTACCATACATAGGTCTATATGGACTATAGAGACAAGTTGAAGTAGATATGATGCATGGTCAAAATGCCTATAATCCATTGAAAAAGTGACAAGATGATGGGATAAGATTGATAGTGGCAATATGTCAAAAGGTTCTAAGAACTCATCAAACTCTCTTAGCAGCTTGTGAAAGCAAAAGAAACCTATAGGCTTTATGCATGTAGGTCCTCATTGTGAACTTAAGTTTATTGTTTTTATAAAAAGAAAGAAACAAAAAAAATTTGAATCATATAAATTGAAAATATGAAATCAATTCATAGACTCATGAAAATATCTAAGTGCTTACAGGTCAAGGAACGGAGTTCACAATCCTAAGAGACCACATATAGGTTTGTGTATGAAAGCAAGTGAGAAGTAGTTTGAAAATCCATAAAAGGGGTTAGATAACCTTGTAATATAATTAAATGAATTTTTTTGAAGTTTAAACACTTTTAAAGTGTCATAACTAGGTTCTATAAGGTCAATGTGAATGACTTAACACTCTAATCACCAAATGGCCACCTATAATTGTAGACAAGAGAAAGAAATCATATGTTATTGGATGCAGGGGTTTGATAATGTCATTAAGTAGCCAATGAACTCTATTATATGGTGAAGAAAACTCATATGAATTTGACTTATTAAAGCACCATGAAAAGTGAGAAGTTTAGTTTTCAAGCCTAATACTCAAACTGCCTTAAAGGTCACCTACAGGTCTGTATGGACAAGAAGGATCAGTTTAGCATCAAACATAAATAAAGAAGTCAAAGGTGTATTAAAATAGTTCTGAGACAAATTTAGATTATCAAAACAAATCCAATATGCATTTATATGTTTATTGGTGTGAGTGTGAGGACCTAAGCAAGAAGACACTCAAGACACCCTAATGGATACCTACAAGCTACTAGGAGAAGGCAAGCTAGTTTCAAGCCTAAGTAAGGAACAAGATGTGTATAAAGAACACTGAAACTTATTTCAAATTTAAAAACAGGTCATAGTTTCATTTGGATACAAAAGTAAACATGATATTGATCAAATAGAGTCTCAAAACCTTGTCTACACAGTCAATAATATCATACTCAGGGTTGCATATTTCATGAGAAGCTTTTGCTTGATTTGAGAAAGGAAAGGTTTGTAAAGAGGTCTAATGGGAATTAATTCTATTTAATATATTTCATGATGATATAATACCACACTTAAACCCTCAGACATAATAAGAATTATGGTAATAAGTTCATGGCTATGTTCTAGGCCTAATGAGTTTAATCCCACACATAGGTGTGCTTGTTTGGCTGAGTGAGGGCCATTTGCCTAGCATGAAAGAAGATAAACTATAAGGGATGAAATACATTTCAAAATGGTTTAATATTTTCATAAAAATATTATATATATCCTTAGACCAGATGACAAGAGATAGAATGAAGATAGGTTATGTTTTAGGCCAAACAAGCCTAAGACACATACAGGCAAATGTAGGGACAATCATGAACAAACTGACTAGTTGAAGGTAAAGTAAAATCCTGGGAGCATGGAAAATTATTATTTTTTATCAAAAACATTTCAATATCATTCATAAATAATGGAGAGTAAGAAAATTTTAGTTTGACCTCTTAAGACCTTTTTGAGTTCCTCCTATGCAAGGCTGCATTTCAAGGCAAGTTTTCTCCCTCTTGTTGGGACATTGACCCTATGCATATATAATATTGGTTTTATTATGAGGTATAATTGTCTCTATAATCTATTATAGTGGAATTATTTGATGGTTTAGGTATAACACCTTTATGAACAAAGCTCAAGAGCTTAGACCCCTCTCAAATGGCTTACTTGCAACCCGAGGATCACCTTCTCACACTTAAAAATTACATGAGGTTTTGCATGGGACCCATTATTTTTTGGAGGTGATTTATGGGTACCCTAAAAAAAAATTGTGTTATTAGTTTAGAGAAAGAGGATCTATTCTTTATGAACAATCCTTAAGAATGAAACATGCCTAAAACCCTCCTAAAACCCTGATATTGACCAATCATGAGAAATAGACTTATAAAACACATATAATGACCTATTTTTCTCATAAAACCTATTTTATTTTGTTTAATACTCAAATTAGGTTATCCAAATGTACTTTTTTTGTACTTGAAGTTGTATGGATTGTAATAAATGCCCTATTTTGCATTATTTTTGGTGTTTTATAGGGGTTTTAAGCAAAGGGAAACTTACCAACCATTGGAGGAGGAAATTTTGGATTTATTAAACCAATTTAAGTCTAAAAATATACATAATATATTTTTTAAGTAGTCAAACAAATCTCATTTTCCAAGGTAGTTTCAAACAGGGCTAAAATGAGACTAGGTGGCAAGGTCATTTCATGGTTTTCACACTTTCATAGGGTCTAAAGGACTCAAATTTGACATGGAGGTTTTTGATATCATATCTAAATTAAATAAAACTATTTTGGGTGATTTAACATGTATTTGAGAGGTTTGAAGCAGGAAAACATGGTTCTAGGCAAAGAGGTCTAATTGAGGAGAGAGACGGGCAGAAAAAATGGACTTCCACTCAGAATCTAAACATGAAATTTGACATTAAGATGTAAGGCCATACTGGGTCCTAAAATATACCCTTTTTTATCATTACCCTCTGTACATTATTCTACACAAGGAGGTTTACAAGTTTTTAGGGTTACAAGAAAAATAGGCCTAATGAGAGCTTAAGGAGTAAAATAGAGTCTTAAGAGTTGTTCCAAGAACCAAAATGGATTTTAGTAGGTCTGATAATATAATTTAAGGAAATCCATGAATATATAGATTCTTGGATAAGATGAACTTGATTTTTGAGTCACTTGAGCTAAGCTAGGCATGAGAAATGAGGAATTTCAAGTCACCTATGCATAAACATGATGAAATTTCAGATCAGAGGAGTTTATTAATGCATGATAGGTGTCCAATGAAGATTTATAAAGGAATTCATAGTTAATTTATGATTTATAATCCCATTTGTCACTTTTCTTATGCAAGGAAGGGTAATTTTCAAGAAGATGATCAAGGTGTCAAGTCAAGTTTTAACTCCTATACCACTTGGAGGTTTGGAGAATATTCATAAGTGAGACACATGGATTTATAAGTCTATTTAGTATTTTTATATAACTCTTTTATTGCTTTAACTCATGGGGGGCACTTTTCAATCTTCTCCTTCTACGCCCCTCTTTCTCTCTTCATAATTCTCTATATAAGCAACCACTTTTGGCTTTGTAAAGTATCCACATCTGGTATGGTGAAGCCATATGAGTTTGAGTACTAATTTTACCTTTGAATAAAATATTTAAATCTAATTTTGAGTTCTTAATTTCTTGTCTAAGTATGTGAAGTAGTTCATGGTTGAATGACAAGTGATGGTCATCTCTCCTTATGTTCATCTTACTCTTTCATGTTTTGTGCAAGTAGTCGACCCTCTAATAGGTCACATGAAGTGTAGTTAGTTATTATTATATGTATTTAAGTGTAAGGAAGAATACTAGTGTCTATAATTAGACCTATTATTTATCTACCTCGAGAAATTCATTGCATCTTACCTCCATGTTGAAACACTTTTGTTAGAGAAACCTCGGGTATTGAGATCAATTTTTATGAATCACCTTTCAGAGTACACATTTATGGTAGTCTTATGGATTTAAACTTAGTGCATCACCTCTATTAGGTTAGTTTTAATCCCTTCTATCCCTTTTCCTTAAATCTAGAGACTCATCTCTCCTATAAGTCACCCACAACTTGAGAGATGTTTCCATGTTACATCAAATTGAAGGAGGATGTAGTATACTTCCTTTACAGTGAAAATTTGATGCATAAAAATGACACAAAAGTGGACATTAGGAGTCCCATTGGTGAAGAGGGACAACATACACACAACTTTGGGCATGGGTGACCTTGATGACAATAAAAATCACCAGGAGGATGAGCTGGATGTTGAAATACTTGAGTGTTACCCCACTAGAGGAAAGGAACCCATTGATGAATTCATGCAACAGAGGCCACTGGTTATTAGTGAAACTCCTATTCACACACAATATCAATAGAATGTCCTAGAGAAGGACTTGTATATGTGGGAGTATTTTCCCAATTAAGACTCAACCGAACAAACTCGATGATAACTTTATTTTTATATGGATATGTATAATGAAGAGTGATGTTGTGAACGACTTGAAGATAGTATTATTTTGGCACCCAGAGAAATGGATCTCCTAGATATATTTTGGGTAGATCCTTGCTAGTGCATGTCATCTCAAGCAAGTGCGACCCTTTTTTAGTTTGCTCATGAAGTGACAAGGCAAAATGCCTTGCAAGATTTTGATGTGAAAGAACTTTAAAAAAAAAATAAAGAGGTCATTGCTCTATATCATAATGAGTGCACGAAAAGGATAAATCTTGAAGAGGAGTTAGAAGAGCTCCAATGCCAACTGGAAATAACAACGAAGGTTAGAGTGAATAATCCAGCACTCTGCAAGTCAATTTTGTAGCATGAGCCAGCCCTTGTAGATAGAGTTCCTCTTGACAGTGAGGCTATTGATAAATTGGGGACTCTAGTGGAGTTGTTATTGAAAATATGTAAAGACCAGGAAAATCCTCAATGTAAGCAAACTTGGGAAATGGAGCAGTTCACTGAGGCCATTGAAGTTTGTAAGAGCTTTTTTATTAGATTTGGTGATAAGGTTCCTATCTTTGATGGGGTTTTTGTCAAACTAGTGTGACTTGCTAAAATTTTAGAAGCAAGGCTTCATGCAGAAGAACTTCAACACTAGTGATTAGCTGAGAATGCACTAATAATAAAGGATAGAGTTGAGTGACAAAACATTTCAAGATGTAGAGGCCCCTAAAAACAAAATAAGTGCTCATTATTAGGATTTGAACACCAATTTTGTAACACTTTGAGGATAGGTTTTGTTAAAGGTTACTTCGATCGAGGACATTCATAAGGATGCTTTGGCATCACTTGAGCATTTAACCACTTAAACGGGTCACTTTTTAGAACAACTCGAGGAGACTAAATGGCTTAAGGAAGAAGTCAAAGAAAACACTTCCAAGCTCCAAAATGTGTTGAATCATTAGGAAAAAGTGAAGCATCTAGTTGAATAGATGGGCCCTAAGTTTTTTACAGTAGAGGTACCGAAGGATAATGCACAGTTTAAGACAGACTATTGGCTTAGTGTGGGGTGATGTTGGGCCCTCAATTTTGAATATTTTTTGGCTAAGTACTTTTTGAAGATAGTGGTATAAAAGGAAGAGTAGGTGAAAAATAGACATAACACAAAAGATTGTGGTATGGAAGAGGCAAGTCACATGGAACAAGGAAACATGAAACATAAAGAAACTAAGAATGAAGGACTCAAACAATAGTTAAAGACTTGGGCAAAGACGCAGAAATCAAAGATAGTTAGGGAACAATTCGCATGAACATCATAGATGAATAGTCAAGTATAAATCTAACACCAGTCTGTGAGAAGATAGGTGCACAATAATGAAGTTCTAGCATAAAGAGAGCATATAAGGGCAGTTAGGCTTGGGTCCTTAGGGATTCAATGTAATGGCTTGCCATGATTTATTATTATTAATGGTCGTTGACGAGTCATCTTTTTATAATTACTTCTGTAATTGAATGGTTGGGGTAAACCCATGTATAAATACCTCCTAGTTTTACTGAGTGTTGGTTGTTGATCAATGTAATCTTGGAGCCGTAGTAATCTTGGATATGACATATGAATGTAATGAGAGGAAGCTTATATGTTGATGAAATATTTATGTAATTTGTTCATGAATATAATGGAACTATTACTATTTATTCTCAATTTGCACCCAACTTCTTTTTCTATGATTAGTTAAGTAGGGAATGAGGAGCTAAGAGTTAGACATGGAACTAAGTATGAATTTAGAATTAGGTGCCTTTTCGAATGCCCTAGCTTAAGAAACTAATGAATAGATTACTGCATGGTGAAACCAATGGGAACTGGTCTTAAGCTACGTGCTTTGGGTGAGCACATGAGAATCTTTTCTCATGTGATCTATCAGCATGCTAGCTCGTTGGAACTCTTGTTCTCTTAGGTGCACGACTAGGGAAAGACATGCTAGACTAAATAAAAAGAGTGCAACAAAGTTATTTGTCTTATATAAAATTTGTTTATTGACATATTTATTCCAATCTAAGGGATCTAGTGATTAAATGGCAAGTAACTTCACACTAACTACCCAAACCTTAATATAGGCCCCCAAACTTTATTTTCCTTAATAATTTGGTTCAAGATTACTTAGCTCATTAGAGGTACACATGAGTTGAAATGCGTGCACAAGGTGGAAGGTGATAAAAAGGCAAATAATTCAAAAAAATTGTCACATTCTTAGGACCTATCATGACTGCACAAACCATACAAGGACCATGCAGACCTGACCAAAATTGTAGAAACAATGTTGAAAACCTTCATAGATCAACTTTAGAATTACAAGGAACCATTTTGAGAGTCTAAACTGTATATTATTAACTGTAGATTATGGTGACAAATTTAAAAACAATATATTAAAAAAATAAAATCCTTATATTTCTTATCAAATTTAGATTATGGCGACAAATTTAAAAACAATAAATTAATAAAATAAATTTTTTATATTTCTTAACATGTTTGATAAGTATTTAATTAATTATTATTAGTATTATATTTATATATGTTATGTACTATTTAATTACAAATAATTTATTTGGATACCATATTATATTATAATTTAATATGCATCCAAATCATCCTATAATCCCTCTCAAAATTATCTTAATATTTTAAACCCATATTCTTACTAACTCTTTTTTAATATTTACCTTTAACAATTTAAATCTAATAAAATATACATAATAAATAAAATATATTGTAGATCCATCTTCTACTCTATAAGAATTGTACCATAATATTACCTTAAATTTACTTAGAAGATTTTAATTCCACCAACTCATTATATCACATCAAATATTCATTATTTATAACTATATTAAAATCCCAAACATAAAAATGATTTATTACCACATTACAAATTGCATGCTATTTATTTCAAAGATTTCAATTCCACCAACTCATTATATCACATCAAATATACATTATTTATATCTATACTAAAGACCCAAACACACATCAAATAAAAATTATTTATTACCATATTGCAAGTTGCATGTTATTTTTTTTTAATTCCTTCCTTGTAAACAAACAAAAAGAGTGACATTCCTCTTAAAGAATCAATTTCAACTTAAAACTTGAGTAGAAACTTGTAAGATATTTTTAGCATACTTCTCTCTTTAAATAAAAATAATATTATTTGTGGATAGAGATGATTGTAAATTTGCAAGTTGTATCCCAACATTGTTTCTAACGATGATGAAGACATTCTAAAAAGATTATCTGTCACGTATGGGATTTAAGTTGGGCAAAGTTTTAATTAAAATAAAAATATATTATAAGCATTTTAATTGTAATTTGTTTTAAGCTAGTCAAAGTTTTAATTAAAATAAAGATATATTATAGGTTTTTTAATTGTAATTTGTTTTAAGCTAGTCAAAGTTTTAATTAAAATAAAGATATATTATAGGCTTTTTAATTGTAATTTGTTTTAATCCTAACAATGATAAGTGTGGGATTTATTTATGATCAGTCTTTCAAACATAAAATAAAAATATATGTTACAATTTTATTTATTGATATATTAAATACATTACATATTCAATTATATCTTATTTGTATGTTATTACATTGTTTTTTTAATATGCTGATTAACTTTACGGTTTGCATTAGAAATTCGTTATTATAGAATTTCATTTAATATTTTATTTTATTTTTAAAAAATATATTTTTTATTTTTAATTGAGTAAAAGTTATATTATTAACTTTTATTTAATTAATTAAAAAAATATTTATTAATAAACTTTGAATATTATTATTATAAATAAATAGTATATTAATATTTATAAGTGATTGTAATTTTTTTATTGAAAATGTGACAACCTTTAATTATTATTTTCAAACATATCACAATAATTTAATTTTAAAAAATTATTGAGGACATTAAATAATAATGTATAATGTAGATATTTAACAATGGTTCTTTCACATTTATTTCGTATTATTTTATAAATAATACGCACATTTGTTTATGTATAAATGCATGGTCTAAATTTGGTATTATTATTTGTTATGATAACTTCCAAAACTTGAAACTCTTTTTCTGCGCCACATGCAACCTCATATTAAACCTACACTTATCTTGTCCCATTATCATTTGTATTTGGGCAATCCTGACACTTTTTAAGACTATTTGTATAGTTCAATTTTGCTAAAATTTGATTTCAATTCTTTATAAATATACAAGGGATTAGATTTATTTAAGCTTTAAGTACTTATCAAGCATTTTATTACTGGTATTATTTTTGTTATATATATTTTATTTATTGGTTTGTAATTTATTTTTATCCTTTAAGGGTCTAACAACTTAGAGGGTTAACACTAACCTTAATCTATGCATACCCCCAAACCAAACCCTTATCCATTTCAGTCTTGTAGGATTAGCTCATTTCAAGGGATTAGAAGTTGAATTGCATAACTAGATTAGAAGGCAAAAACAAGCAAGAAAGATTAGAAGTGTATTTTACAATTTGCAGACCCTAACATAACCATACAAGTTGACCAAGCCATCTGTATTATCTTGAAATTGATCAGGATCGGTCATATGGTTATGACATTGTCACATTCAGAGATCATAATCTAGTTGGTAACAGTTTCATATTAACATGAACAAATTCAAATTACAACACTATAAGGTCCATAAACAACTCAATAGCCCTTGTTCACTAGAGCAACAACCTTCCAAAAAGCTAAGATCTTCTATTTACCTACATGTTTGATTGATCAATTCATTAGGCATTGTTTACTATTTTTACATGCATCATGATGATTAATTTAAGATAGATATATTTTTATGCAAACATTTTGATGAACCTTAACCATTTTACGCCTCCTAGAGTTTCACATTCTAGTGAACTTGCTTTGTACACACTCCTAGATCTAAATCTCTGGCTTTCTTAATGAATGTCTTCTTGCTTGATAGTGCTTGATCCCAAACCCTACATGTTCCTTTTTAATTTCTAAATTTTCTTAAATCCCTTATTTGTTTGGCCTTTATGTGGTGTTTATAACATTAATTATTCTTGTCGAGTAAGAATTTAAATTCAAACAAGGACTAAAGATCCCAACACTAATATTAAGCCAAGCAAGGCGAAGAAGTCAACAATAGAAAAGCGTTTACATAGGACTAGATATCATATTTGTATCAAAAAAGGCACATGTTATTGTTATGGAAGATCATTTCTACAAGAGGATGTTGAAGGAAGTAGTGGAAATCGATAAGCATCTTAACAAATTTAATAGGGATGAAGGCTTAACTTGAAGTCAATCATGTAGAGTGATTATTTTCAAGTCAAAAAAATATTAAATAATTTATGTATTTAATTTAATTAACTTGTTTATAAATGTAATTTTCTAAACATGGTGGAAGATTAGTCAATTTTCCACATCTAGTGCATAACTAGTGTGGGATTATTTTTTTAATGAGTCAAAAAATGTAAAAGCTCATCTATTATAATAATAATTGAAAAATTGAAGCATCAAATACAAAATATAGTATCAATTTACCACTTTCTATTGAAGGTTCTATGAGGACTAGAAACAAAAGCAAAAGACAACAAACTACATTTATCTACACATATCTATGTTATAAAAGCATCACTATGCAATTATATCATCACTTAAATCAAAGGCCATAACCACTTGGCCTCTCTCCCACTCATCTAATTCAATCATCAAGGCAACGAAGGTCTTCGCCAATTGAGAGACAATGAAAAGAGTGTTGTTTACCTCCAATTTGATGTAGATTACATCCAACTTTTCGCCCTTGGAGATCTCATCAAATGCCATGGCTTTTAAAATCCTCATGGATGTAATGTGTGTTACTAGCACCAAAAAACACCATTTGCATCCCAATCAAGTATAACTTTCAAAGTATCAAGCCTAGGGGTGGATTACCTAATGTCTTTCATGGTCTAGAGAATATAATCAACATAAGCCCCTTCATCCATATGTGCAACAAGTTGAACTCAAAAAATATTAGTAATAATCAATTTGGGAATTTTTTCATCCTTGATATCTACCACTAAGGCAAATTATGATAATTCATTGCTTCTTTTGTTGTGGTTCGAGTGGTGTTGTCTAATAAAACATTAGCATTAATAAGTTGCCTAAGCTTCAAATAATTAATTAGACCCCCAAAAAGGAGTGGAGATCATCCAAAGACTAACATTGTATGATATCATTATTCATCTCCTTGATAATGTTAATGAGTGACTTTCCCCTTGCTCTACCCGGTCTTATTGGATGACCCTACACTTCTAGAATCAATTTTTGTTTATCATTTATCTAATATTAGAAGCCCTGGAAAAACAACAAGGATGATTGAAAAATCTTGGAAATATGCTAATAGAATAGAGGAACTAGGATGTTAAGATAGGAGAAATCTACGAGATAAAGACTCGAGAAAAATCCAAGAGCAAGGACCACACATAAATAATCTTTCAAGGAAATCCAAACTCAAACCATCTTGACAACTAAGAACAACAAATATTATGGAAAATGAGAAAACCCCAAATAGAAAAGCATTTACAAAGACCATCATCCTTCATTTAAAGCATATACTAAGAAAATTCCAAAATTAATGGTTTGAAGTAGTAAATAAACTAATAATTCATCAATATAAAAGAGAAAGGAAACCAAAGTTTCCAACACATACTAGTGGAGAGCCTATAAATTGTGCCAATCTATCCTTTGCTTCCCAAAAATAGAAAAAATAAGAGAGGATGGTAGGCTTTATAGGCCTCTACACATGCCATATGTTGCACCCCTTCACATCCATCATACACCAAATTTTGGTAAAAATATTCTTATAAATGCCCAATGCAAATATCACATCTTCTAATGCCTGCTAATGATGAGGGTGGATTAAGTGACATGAGGGATATATTTATTGTCATTGTCAATTAATGATTTGACCTTCCCATTTATGAGGGGGTAAATAATAATTTTAGAGGGTTTATTTGAGAGTTTTGGCCAATCACTGAATTAGCAAGATGATGGAACACTTTATTTCCTTCTCTTCTAATGGGAAAAATAGAGAGAGAAGAGAGTACTAAAATCATCTAAGTGCCATCATCAATTACTTTAGATAACTACCATGTTTGATCGAGTTATTTTTTATGGCTTCCAGAAATATTCTGGAGTCCCCTTCAATAACTATTTTTTTCCAATTTTTATTTTTGACTATCTTTAGCCCCTTCCAAAGAGCCCTGACATCAAAAAGTTGTTAGTAGTTTTACTAAGAGCCTCATAATAATCCAACAAAGGGGAGCATTTTTGATCTGTAAACACCACTGAAAAACTCAAAGTGAAGTTTTAAATGTACAGATTCTAAATTTCTCAAAATAAACAAATTCTTGAAAATACTCAAAAGAACTTGCAAATTGTTTGGCAAAGTATTCACAGTTATCGAATTGGATTAGAATTGTCAAAAAGACTGATATCTTCCATTCACCAATAAAATCGGATTTTGTTTTAAAAATTAAATGTCGTAAATTGTCAATTTTTCAAATATTGCATGAGTTCTTGATTAATTAAAAATCATAAATATTGAAAATAAAACATGCAATCATGACAAATTACCACATGAAATTGATAATGGAGTTCGGCATTGATTGCACGTCTTCGGGTCCGCCGAATAGTGAGGACCGTTTCCATTAAATTTACGCAACAAATGGCTTACAAATTCTTGAAACGCTACACAACTTCCCTCAGGCCTGATCTCTGTCCAAGAATTCCACCTTCGCTGATAAACTCAAGCTCGGTCACACAGAATCCTTCCTCAGTCTTCAATCCCCTTCCGAAATTGCTTTGGTCCTTCATTCAATCTATTGGTATATCCAAATAATAATAATAGCATTCTCTTTTTAATTACAAAACATAATTAAAAAGGCTTACTTACTGTGTACAAGGTCGGATACTGGAGAAAATTCCATTTGGTAGCTATCTCCAAGCTTCCATCTAGCTCTCGGCCTCTTAAAAATAAAACACAGTCGGATTTCCGTGTCAATACAAGTAAAAATTACTCCCTTTTATAGCATTTCAACCACTGTGGCTGAAGTGTTCAAGACCTTAGCTTTTTAGGCGCCAGGTCTCAAGTTCCAAACTCTCTTCCTCCATTCTAGGCGCCTAGGGAAGTGGGCAAGGGTGGCCTTCCTCTTTTGGCGCGCTTTGACTAAGGGACTAGTCCCACATTTGCTGGGAGAGTTTGTTTTGCATGCTTTAAATAGTAAAGTCATTGAAGTTTTCAAATGCCTAGCATTTGGGCGCCAACTTTGGCTGCCACCCAAGCTTGGTCAAATGCCTAAGATTTGGGATGCATGTTTAGTGGAGTGTTTGGTGGGTGGCGTGGAGGTTTGGCACCTTTAAACATTTGAAAATATCAAATAACATGTGCAAAAATAAAACACTTAACAAATTTTTTTGCCCCCCTATTTATTTGCCATGTGTCAAATGGAGATTGGTCCACTTGGCATTCCTCAACTGAGCCACGTCACTTTTGACACCCCTGTCACATGATTTCTTCAACTAGCTATATCTTGAGCATTCGGGCTCCGTTTTTTGAACCACGAAAAGCGCTAGGAAGCTCTCGATGAGCTCTATGCTGTGCTATCATTTTTATCAAAATATGGAAACTTTTTTTTTTGCAATTGGAGAGATCCACCTAGATCAATTTTTCATCTATGAAAATAGCCCTTGCACCAACCCATCCAAGGTTTCTTTTGATTGCTCCATTGAAATTCAACTTAATTATGGAATTTATAGGTAGAGTCTAACCCATAATCTTAAAAATGTTGGTTTATTTGCTTACCTTATTATTAGTCTCGAAGGGATAACTAAAGGAATCAGTTTTGTTTAACTTCTTATTACTCTCTCCGTTTTCCACCAATCAAAATCTATTATTTTTTGTGCATTAAAAAAATGAAGCTTTTCAATAGTAAACTTGTGCATTTCTTAACAAAAAATATGGAAAAAAGTATTTATCTATATTTTTATTAGACGAGATTGTTAATGTGTTATTAAAAGAGATAACGTTGACATCATGAACAATGCATTGAAATAAATGCAGTTAAATAAATAATTACATGGTCTGCATTAATCTCATGTCCCATTAATTTAACTTATTAATATGATAAATACCTTCACCACTAAATAAAAATCATGGAAATATACATAAAAATATTAAGTTGGAATTTGATGTGTCACTATGCAATGGAGATGTTTAAGGTGAGCAATATGGGCAGCAACTCACATTCATGATTTGTTTTTTCAATGCATTTATTCTCCCTCAAAAGGCAGTTCATCAGTATGCACGAGATCGTGTCGTGTCGTGTGGCATGGTCTTGGGACTCTTTGATTCAAATTGAAGGTTGAAAGGTACAATGCACAATGAACCAAAAATCTGCACAAAAAACAATTTTATTTTGCGTGGTTTTCTGCTACAATAAGTCGCATATGAGTTACGTTTGACTAACCTTTTTTCCACATTATAATGTAAGAAAATCACATCAAGCCCTGAAAGCATCACATATGAGCTATATCTACTTGCAGAGACTTGGCGCATGGTACTCTTTTTGAGATTTAATGTAATTATATTGAGAGGTATTCTACAATGGTATTCAAAGGTGGTGGTGTGTTATAATGTTTGTGAGTGCTTTCACTTTTAATTATAACCTTAAATTTAACGATCATTTGACTATTAGAGATCTTTTCCTTTATTTTTTGGAGAAGTCAATAAAAAAATCATAATATCTTATCTATACAATGGAATTTGGAACCCATTTTTTTTCGAAATATTTTTCGAACTTGACACATTAATATAATTAGACACAATTTATCACCAATCAATAATTTTTTACAAAAAATAAAATAAAGTTATGAATACTTATAACATATGAAAAATAAAAATAAAAACCCTAAAATTAATATATTTTTAAAAATAAACATATATAAAATATATGTACTAATCAATTAAAATTAAATTAAATTTAAATATAATCAATATTTACCTTTCTCAACCTTATAAAAAACTCTAAATATATAATTTTAACATTTCTCGATCAAAAAGTATAATCTAAAATACCAATACAAAGGTTCCTCTCTTTCAAAGGCTCATATGAACACTCAATTTTTTATATAATTTACATTTTTTTTCAATAATAATAATAAAAAAACCAATTCAAATTAACTATATTTTAATATTACGATTTTAAAAATAAATAAAAATAAGCGAGTCAAACTTTAAACCTAATTTCAATACAATAAATGAAAACGAAAATGAAATATATAAATGTTTATGAGTGAACATAATTTCCCCATTTAAAATATATACCACTTAGATTGGAACTAAGAAATAAAATGATCTTGAGCTCGATATTTTATATTTAAATTGAAATATTTTATTTATAAAGAATTAATTTTTATATTAAATAAGTTTATAGGAAATTATTTAAAATTTAAAATTATTTAAAGGCTTGATAATATATAAAATATATAAATATAATATATTAGAGTATTAATAAAATGATGTTACATTTAAAAAATAAATTTATTATTAATATAATAATTTAAAACTTTCATAATTTATAATATAATTATAAAGTTTAATTTAAAAAAGAAAAGAAAAATTAATAATTGATTGGTTAAAAATGAAAATGTTTGTTTACTTATTCGCTACTTTTTTAAATATAATTTAAGTCTATAACAATAATCTTCTAAATATATATTATTATTTCGTGTAAAAAATGAATTGATATTACAAATATTTCCTTAAGTCTATAACAATAATCTTCTAAAGATATTATTATTTCATGTAAAAAATGAGTTGATATTACAAATATTTCTTTAAGTCTATAACAATAATCTTCTAAAAATATATTATTATTTCATGTAAAAAATGAGTTGATATTACAAATATGCCCTTATTTTTTTAGTTAATAGGATAATGTTATAATGAAAAGTGTTTTGTTTTAATTATAAAGAAATTTATTTACTTATTAAGAGCATAGTCCTACGCTATGAGATAGCTAATTGTTTTAAAAGGGTGTTGTTGAGAAATTATAAGAGAGTTTTTCCTATATGAGTAGTCCCATGCATTTTAAAAATTTATTCAATATATGCTATTTACAAAACTTAGGAGTATCTTTAAAAAAAAAAAAAGAGCAATCATGCCAATATTCAACGCATCGCTGCTTCCCATCCCTCCAAAACTTCTTCCTAAATTATAGTTACTCCTTATTTTAAAATGGAAATATTTTATAAAAGATTTTTTAATTTTCATAATACATAAAACCTCCATAACCCTAACATGAAACCCCTTTCTAAACATCCCTCCTCTTTTTTATATAACTTCAAAAAAAATCTATATATAAAACTCTAATCACCAAATAAATAAATAAATAAATAAACATACATTGGACTCTACATACATAGATATATATTGTGGGCCCAACAAAAAGAAAAAGGGAAAAGAAGCAAGTGGGCAAGGGGATCTAATACGAATTCTAAACCAAGTTTGGCAAGCAAAACATCGCCAAACGATTGATGTCTATTTTTGCGCCAGGGAACTTCCTAAGTATATTTTGCTTAAAGAAATCCAATCAAACAACTCCGGTTTCTTGGGATTCATGATCATGTTTGAATTCGCATCCGATATGGATATGACTCAGTGTTCATAATCCTACTGAGCCGCTTTGCTGGAATTCTTATCTATTTTAAACTTAGGAAAAATATATATATATATATATATAAATAATTAAATTTCAATTTGAAACCGATTAATTTATAAGAATACCATGAAGGCTAGTTGAAAGAATTGATATATGAATGGCTAACTGGGGATTTATAATGGATCTCATGAGGATTGCTGTGTTGTCAATGGAGGTTGTCGCTAGAGCTTTAGAAGAGCTTCAGTTCAGACTAAGGGAAGTGCTATAGATTCAATGAAAATTTGCCTATGTTCCTGATTGCACTTGTTTTGAACCCCGGAAGGGCTCATGAGATCTCTATTCATGGTTTGTAATGGATACCCATCTCCCATCTCATTCTCTTTTTTGGAATTGTAGAATTTATTTGATTTTTGTAAAAAAATGTATGTAAGATAATACGTTAAGTCAATAAGATTGGCGGGCTATTTTGGATAATTTCCGAGGATCCCTATGTCTGCTCTATATTACAATGTGTCAATATAATCTCTGTTAATGATAAAACACTTCAATTCTCAGGTAGTTTCTCAATATAAGAGGTTCTCTATGGTCTCACAGTGGGTTTGTTGTAAGGTTTTCTATTTCTTTTATTACATCTTTTTCTGTTGGTTTGATAAATTTTGGGTGAGGTTATAAGCTCTTTTAATGCCATGTAGAATAAGCTTGAACCATATTCTTCAGATTTATAAATTTGGGTCATGTTCCAATGTATTTGTTACACCACAACCTTGCCACATGTACACTGGAGTTATAGGTCATCTCTTATCTGGGTCATGCTTCTAGAGTGTACCCTCTACCATCTCATGGCAACCCCTTTGATGGAAAATCTGTCTTGAAGAAAGAAATTTGAGTGACATTGATAGGTTATTTTGGATGGTTTCTGAGGATGGCTGTCTCTGTTCTCTCCTTCAATGTGCCACTATTCTCTTTTAATGATATAAAAATTCAGTAGTCAGATAGTTGATGAAAAGAGCTGTTCTTTATATTATTAGATTAGTTTTATTGTAGGCTGTAATTTTTTTTGGAAGGGAATCACCAGACAACCCTAATTCTATAAGGAGTATGGCATCCATTATGAGAATCTTGGTCGTTGCCAATTGGGTGAAGTCTCTACAATAATTTCTATGAAACAGTTAAATTTAATTGTTTTTATTCATAAATCTGGGTGAGTTATGAATAATAAAAATTTGTAAACATGGATCATGCTTAAATGTACCCTAAAGTTCTGAGCCACCTTATTGAAATGTGGGAGATTTGAGCGTAGGTCACACTCTTACGAGTGTAGCCCAGGGGTCTCCGTTTTTATTGTTTGGGAATCTCTAGATAACCTTGCCTCCATGAAGTGGATATCACCTGTTTTGAAAATATTGGCCGTTGCCCATTTGGGTGGAGCCTTTTCGCTAATTTCAATGAAATGATTCAATAATGAAACAGTTTTTCAAAAGGGGCTTCAGTGTGTATGTTTCTAGAGCACGTTTGTTCCAGGGATCTCTGCTTTATTATCATGGAATCACCTGATAATCCTAATAAGGATGATTCCCCATTTTCTTCAACCTCATCAGCGGGAAGCACCTATACGTAAAGGGCCCAATGAAGGGACCCAAAGAAGGATGAAACAAAGGTCGTCATTATAGGATTATAGCCTATAGGACCAAGAACATTAGAAGTACCACCTGCTGGAGGAAAGAACATCGGCACCTAGGTGTATATGGATTTGTCATAATTATAGGCACAGTTCAAAAACTCGTACTTGGCAATTACTCTGCAGGCCAAAATTTGAACCGGGACTCAAGACTCGGGACTCTGCAATTTCTCGGCATTACTTGGCGACTTTATTGCTACTTTTAAAAACATATAAATTCATAAAATAAACTTAAATTAAATATAAAACATTGGTAAATAACATTAGAAATGAATGTAGAGGATGCCCTCGGTCCATACATATATTTTCTATTATTTTCGATAAAAAAAGAATAGAAACTACAAAGTTACAAACTACAATGCTCATAGAGTCATATGAAATATCAAATTTGAGTCTGTATATGGGTGAGCAAATTGAAGTCTTGAAGTGACTACTAGCCACTAGATGCATAGATTCAGAAATGCATGTATCAATATGACTATGAAATACTATGAATGAGTCGCTGATATTCAAATTGCCAATATATCACTGCTGAATCGCCGATACGGATCTATAAGCTGCATGAGCACATGATGATGATATAACAAAAGGAATGATTGAATATAGTGTAACTGTGTAACACTGTAATGCCCTGACTCAAATCTCACTTTGAAAGAGTCCCACAGCCGGAAAAAATGCACAGGAATCTCGCTTAAAAATGATAAAAATGCTTAATTTTTTTGACCTGGGATTTTATTAAACAACTTGGTGAATCGAGGGGATTACTCGGTGCCGAGTAATCTTAATTACTCGACTCGTGATTTTCCAAAAGATAAATCATTTTCAGTCCTGCTCACGAGAAATCACAATTTATTGGCTATTTATGGAACTATGGTTAGAGGTGATTTCTG
This sequence comes from Torreya grandis, assembly GCA_037957365.1. Classification (NCBI taxonomy): domain Eukaryota; kingdom Viridiplantae; phylum Streptophyta; class Pinopsida; order Cupressales; family Taxaceae; genus Torreya; species Torreya grandis. Next base: position 3,132,437 of record JARHVA010000287.1, on the reverse strand, counting down.
GGTATGGGGATTGATTTGAAAGTGTAGTCTTGTAAATGTTAAGACATATTTCTAAATTTCTAAGGATCATATTCAATTTTCTTGTAACCCATCAGACATGTTATAGGGGTCTTAGAGTGGGGTTGGTGTAGGAGTCTTTGGTTTTATAATTTTATTATCATAGGATCATCAGATAACCCTACTTCTAGAAATAACTACAAGGTTACCTATTTTTAGAGTCTGGTCCATTGAGAATTGGGTGGAACCTCTTCAAGAAAAATAGTTTAGTAGTTATGTAGTTCTTCAGAAAAGATGATGTCTATGTTCTTAGAGGAGAGGGTTTGGTGCAGGTTTCTATTATCATGGAATCGCCGACTGACCTTAATTCCAGAAATAAGGTTGATGTTGCCCATTTTCAATCTTGGCCATTGAGATTTGGATGGTTACTCTTCAAGGATTTTGTTTTATTTATGGGAGGTTTATAAGGGCTTATGGTTCAAGAGGGGACCACTCTACCCTTAAAATGCCTCGTTGAAACAACTACATTACTTGGAGTAGGGGACATGCCTACCTGGCTTGGATCCTGGGTCATTTTGGCAGGAAGCACATATGGCTTTCTATCCCACGGTGCTCAGGCTTAATTAAGGGGCGCGAAGGACCCAATGAAGGCCATCATCATGGGACCAAAAACATTAGAGTACCGACTATTGGAAAAATGATTATGAGGCCTGGTTCATATGTGTCTGCTGTAATTGTTAGTGATTTCTGGGTATTGGGATTGAATTGACGTAATGAACATGTCTTGCTGTCTTGTCTATGTAAGACATTTTTCTGAATTGCTGAAAAACTGAGAGGTTATTAGGAGGTTTGTCACAGATTTACAATCTAGGTTATGTATCTGATGTCAAATTGCCAATGTGCCAGATTTACCAATCTGAAGACACTCTGGCTCACTAAAATCTAGACTTGGCTTAAAGATACCATTGTTTTAGTAGAAAGAAAAAGGAGTTCAGGATTATGTTTTGTAATACTCGTTTTACTTCTTGATAGATGAATTTGAAATGGAAAAGAAACAAACTGCCACAACTTGTTTGAGGACATCTTTATTCCTAATTAACTACCAATAGAGTAAAAAATGTTGCATGGCGAATAACAGGTGATGGTCATACCTTTTGGAATTAAAGATTGTAAACATTACTGTGTTCATAATATTAAAATGTTGTACATCTGTACCGCATGATCTGGGAAAGTTTCTGTGTTGGAAACTGAAGGCTAAACCATGAACGTTGAAGTCATGGTCACATGATAGACCAGTTTTCCATGGTATGAGTGAATGTGATCAATATTTGAAAATATGGGAATGTTGATTGCATTTAGTGTTAAATATGAAACCAAATTCAAGTACAATGTAAAATTGATGTTGAGACATTGGATGAAGTGAGATAATTCTAGCTAGGTTCTATTAGTTAATCCACATCCCTAGTGAGTCCTAATCTGAACAAACCTATCATTAACCGTGCATCTTGCCTTTGCTGACTTCTTAAAGCCTTGAAGAGTTGGATGGCTCAGGCACTCCTACTTTTGATTATTGCTAATCGACATAACAACATGATTACTGTTAATGGGAACATGAGGAAGCATTGATAGCCTAAGTCAATGCATTCGCCGTACTTAATGGAAGAAGTTCGGAATTTGCTGAACTGCATGAAAAACCTTGAAATTTGTGGAAATTAGCAGAAATTCACGTTTTTAGGGTTTTCATGTTGTTTTCTTCCTGGGTTACCGCGTTTCTTTATTTCTAACATTCCAAACGCCCGCCTTTCATTAGCAAATTTTATTGAGACGTTATTTCGCCATCGAACCAGCAGACTCCAGTCCACTCAACAAGTGAACACAGTCTTCGACTCCACACGATTCCCGAGCAATCGCGAGGCATTCCAAGCGATCAATTCGATGCTTTGTCCAACGCAGCAGACTTCAAAGACTCCACACTACACAGTCCACTCTGTGACTCCACGCTGCGTCCAACTTGATGACGATCTTTATTGTTACTTGGAACTCATTTAATAATATTATGTGCTAAATACTATAACTCAAAATCTTTCTTATTCATCTTAAAATCGTCCACACAGGCACAAATATGCAAACTATGGCATTTTACTTGACTCTCTGCTGCTACTACTTGGCATTTTATAGTATATCCATAGTACTCATTCTATTACATATTTTTGCCTAGAAATATATCTTTCAAAAATCTGGGTTCTACTCATACAAGATAGTTTATTTTGAATGGTGGGTTGGTATATTTTAATTAGTAAGTATATTTCCATTAGCCGAATTAAACACGAATATTATCTCAAACTTTTTAGTTCCGATTTTTTTCATCGGTGAATTCGAATGCGATGACTTAGGAACTTGAGCCTATGAGAAGCAAGAAGCAGAGTTTTTGGAAGCATTGCAACCATCTTACCCACTACGGGTTTTTGGATTGGCATATTGTTGTTGATGGAACATCCAACTGTTAGATCCAACTCAATATTCATAATGATAACAGCACTGAAGCTTGCGGGCTAGGGATGAGTGCATGATTATTTATAGAGGGGTTTTATTATCATTTGGATTTGGTTTTTTAAACCCTAGATATTTCTTTATTAGATTTTATCGATAAGTTATAAAGCATTTTTTTGTACTTAATAAATATGACAGGTCGGATTGTATTCGGAATGCACATAAAATTCTATTTCACGATTCAAGTTTGAGAGAGAGTAGCTAAAAACTTTGTTCAGTTCACATTCTCAAAACTGACCTTTCCTATTCCTACGGGAATGGAAGAACTTATTGAATAAGACAAAAGCTAGACACTTATGCAAGACACGTAGGTTTAATAACAACCATGTACAATATTGTTACGTCCCCCCTTAATTTGCAGGGGTATTTGTTAGACAAAGCATTCATCTGAATTTTTCAAAATTTTCTCATCCAAGCACTTTTGTCAGGACGTTTGCTGGTTGCTTTGTTTTTAGGCAATGTTGCAACTTGACAATGCCATCTTTCACATAGTGCCGAATCGGATGAAATTTGGCATTGATATGCTTGGTTTGGCCGTGAAAGACTGGATTCTTTGCCATCTAGATTGCAGAAGTGTTGTCAACCATGAGAGGTGTTGAAGAAATGCTCCTGCAAATCTAAAAGAACCCTTATGAGCCACAAGTTCTCTCTAGTTGCCTCTGAAGCAGCCATATATTTTACTTTTGCTGAATAAATTGTCAGCGTTGATTGCTTCTTGGATTTCTAACTAACAATTGTTGTTCCCAAATTTATCAGAAAACTCGAAGTGGACTTTCCTCTTCATGGTCACTAGCATAGTCGGAATCTAAATACCCAACCAGTTTGAAGTCACCTGCCCTTGAGTCTTTGAGTCCAAAATTTTGTGTTCCTTTGAGATATCTGAGGACCCTTTTTGTTGCTATCCAATGACCGTCCCTGGGTTGTTGCATGAATCTTGAGAGGACACCCACTGCAAATGATATATTTGGTCGAGGTGTGGTCACATAAAACAAACTTTTAATGAGTTTGTATTTAGTGGCATCAACCATATCTATTGAATCTTTAGATTTTAATTTGAGATTTTGTTCCATAGGTGTGCTGAGATGCTTACAATCTTCCATTCCAAACTTGCTCAGAATGTCACCAATGTACTTCTGCTGAGTGATAAAGAAATACTTTGATTTTGGAATTACTTCAATACCCAAATAGTAATGAAGATAACCCAAATCAGTCATTTCAAAGCTTTTCATCAACTCTGATTTGAACTTTGCAGTGTACTGTTCATTGTTCCCTGTGATGAGCAAATCATCAACATAAACCACCACAAATACAACTATTTTTTCAACTATTATAACGAAAAAAGTTGCATTTTCAAACTTAAAATGTTTGAAGTTCTTGTTCATGAGTTGCTAAGATAGTTTGTCGTACCATGCTCAAGGGGTTTGTTTCAAACCATACAACAATTTTTCCAATTTGCACACCTTGTGTTCTTGTCCGTTTACTAAAAAACCTTCAGGGTGTGTCATGTACATAGTTTCCTTGAGGTCTCCATTCAGGAATGTAGTTTTGACGTCCATTTGGTGAACTTTCCATCCATTGTGCGCTGCTAGAGCCAACATGGTCCAAATGGTAATCCATTTTGTTGTAGGTGCAAAGATTTCATTTTAGTCAATTCCTTCTTTTTGAACGCATCCATTTGCGACAAGCCTTGCTTTGTTCTTGTCAAGTGAGACATCAGTCTTGTATTTGTTGCGGTAGAGCCACTTGTAGCCAATAGGTTTGTAGCCATATGGAAGATCAACCAATTTCCAAGTCCCAGTTTTGACCAATGCACTGTACTCATCTTTCATTGCTTTTCTCCAAGATTCAAGCTTTACCCTGTTTGAAAGATGTTGGTTCTAAATCAAACGCGACATTGAGTTCTTTTAGAGAATCATTCAAGGTGAGCTTTTCAATTCTATCTTGAATTTATTCAAGGGACTTGCTTGATTGTGATGCAGTTTCATGTGCACTTCTTGTGCCAATTTTTCCAACTTCATCAGGTTTCACATCTTTCAATGTTTGAGTAGCCACTTTGACATCTATTTTTGTGTTTTAGGTGCTTAAAGCTCATTCTCTAAAGTTCCATCACTTTCTGCTCTTTGTTCTAGTGGCCCGTGTTCATTGTCTGATGAAGTTTCACTCTCTCCTTTAGGAGTTTCAATTTCATGTATAGGAGACAATAGAAAATCAATAGATTCCCAACTCTGTGTCCCCTATTCATTGTTTGGAACATCCAAATCACTCTCTCTGTAAACATTAAACTTTGCATACTTGTCAAGTCGACTCAGTTGCCGATTAATAAGCTCTTTGTCCTTTGCAATCTCACAAAAGACTTCTCTTGTGACAAAAAACTTCTTATCTTTCTCATCGTATAGCCTGTATGCCTTGGAAGACTACGTTGTTTGGATACGGGTATGGGTATGATTCGGGTACGTGGGTACGCCATTTTTCTAAAACCTTGATTTGGATACACCGTGGGTACGTCTCTCTCTCTCTCTCTCTCTATATATATATATATATATATATATATATATATATATATAAATGCATATTACTCAATTTTTTTGTAAAACACTTGAAAATAGTAAATAAATAGTGTTTGTTCATTCAATGCTTCAAATTGCAAAATGTTCAAAGTATACATTGCAAATACATTCAAATTTTCAAAATGCAAATATAGAATAAATCATAGATTCATAATTCATCTAGATTGTCCTCATATTCATAATTAATAATTATGAATGTTACTCCCACTAGCTCCACTTGGACAACTCCCACTAGCTCCACTCTCCACCCCTGGTGTTGAATCCTCTTCATTGTCATCGACATCGACATCATCCACACCAAGTAATGAAACTTGGGCAAATGTAGATGTGGAGGCATCCAAGTCTATATTCTCTGGAAGGATATCCCAAAGTTTGTTATGCCCTCGCATATAGTTCTCAGACTTGTGTGAAAGGAGGCGCAAATTGGAATGTACAAATACCAAATCCTCAGCTTTCTTGGATGCCAACTTGTTTCTTTTAGCAGAATGGATAAATCCATATGTACTCCAATTCCGCTCTGCTGAAGAATTACTAGCCACCTATCACAAAAATAGGTTGTTAATTGTTAGAATTTTTGAATTTAAAATTTGTAACAATGTAAAAAAAAATATCAATAACTTAATTTTTTTTTAATTTAATTCAAATTGAATACCTGTGATAGAATCTTGATTGCAATAGGTCGTAGGTACTTGGCATCATGGCCATGTACATACCACCACTTGATTGGAGACAAGCTAGATTTGTCAAAAAGAGCCTCAATTTCTCCCATGCTGCCCTCTGAAGCTACAAACATGGCCATTTCATTGCGGACCGCACTAGCTACAGATGGATCAAGAAAAAACCTTCTGAATGTTTGCCTAGTTCCATTTGCAACCTCCACATCATCATATGGTGGTTGCCTATTGGGTAGCCGAAGTATTTCATTGCTATAATACTTCGGATTGAGAACATAAGCAAGGAGATGTAATGGGGTGGTCATTTTATTCCACCTCTTCATGACCAAAGACTTGATTTCATTATAAAACATTTCTTCTGGGTCTTGCTCTTTCTTTTGTATGATCTCTCTCATACTTTCAAGCATGGAATCAATCCTATCATAAACCTCTCCCATGCAAGCTGCATCTGAATCCGTAAATCGGATCATAGATAGAATAGGCTCTGTAAAACTGAGCACATATTCAATCTTGGTCCACCAGTGATTATCAATGATCAATGCTTTGATCTTATTGGCTTTTTCAATACCAGTGGTGCTTGCTTGCCTCCACACACCCCAAACATTGCCTATCACCATACTGCTTAGTGCCTCTTTCACTTTCACAAGTCGTCTCAAAATGAGCGTGTGAGAGGCAAATCTAGTTTCAACAATCTACAAAAAAAAAATAAGACCAAGTTTAATTGTCCAAACTGTAAACGTTGATAAACAACTATAATTAAATTATTAATTATTAAAAATTTATAACTTCAAAATAAAGAACTTCAAAAGTAAGACTAAGAATTTGTTCTCGAATTTCTTACCTTCAACAACTCCAACTTTGAGAATTTCTTGAAGATGGCTTGAGACATGTGATGATTTGTGACAAATGTTTGAATGTCACTGGCCTCTGCATAAATTTGCTCTATCCATTGAATTTTACCAATCTTTTGCAGCACCAAGTTGAGGGAGTGGACAACACAAAGTGTCCAAAATATGTGCTCATATCTGCCCTCTATAATCAACCCAGCTGCTCTACAATTCTTTGCGTTGTCTGTGATGACTTGGAAAACATGTTGGGGGCCCACAGACTCAATAACTTCTATCAAAATGTTTGCAATGAATTGAGCATCTTTCACTTCGCCTTCACAATCCACTGCCTTCAGGAACATTGCCTCTTTAGGGCATACTGCAATAACATTGATCAAAGGCCTATTTCGAGCATCTTTCCATCCATCTGAGATAATGGACACCCTTGAATCCTTCCATGAATATCTAATTGGCTGCAAAGAAGTGTGAATATGTTCTACTTCTTTGGCCAAGAGTGTGGTGCGAACTTTCTCATAGTTAGGGCCTTTGTAACCTTGTGGAGCTTCATTGACCGCTTTCAACATTTGTTGCCAATAAGGCGATCTCAAAACATTGACAGGCAACCCACATGCATAAATGCATCTAGCAATCAACTCATCAGCAATGTCTCTCTATGCGACATTGAAAACTTTTTCCAATAATCCTTTTAGTTTTTTTTGTGAAGTGGCATCTGCATCATCATCAGAGGGTATTGCAACTGAATGAGCTCGAGTTTGACTTTCAATGAAAGGATGACTCGCAGCTGCAGGTGTTATGGGTGGTCTCTCTGATCTACCTCTTTGGAGAGGTATTGTTTTAGAATGGTTTTTTGAAGCAACTGCTGCATCGGCTTGCTCTTGCTCTTTCATAAACTCAACTATTTTTGGCTTGGGAATTTTATCACACTTTTTGATATCCGACAGCCTATACCCAGTCAAATGAGTTTTGACCTGAGTATACGAGGATTTGTATGTGGCATGACAATCATTGCATACCCACACACAAGTCCCACCACCAGCAATGATCTCAAGTATCGTCACATGTTTTCAAAGAGGGGAGGCAGGGTCATATTTCACTTGAAGCGAGGTTTCAGCCTGATTTGCTTCATCATGCCCTGCCCCTGACATTGAATTGGATGCCATAGATATCCTAATTATGAATTATCAAATTATCAAATTAGATTCTAGAACCAAGCAAAAAAAAAAAGTTAAAATTAATAAGTATAACTAACTCTGTTTTTGATTCTCACAATCGCAATTACGCGCGAGAGAAGAGCATACGTAGAAGTTAGGGTTAGAAACATAAAAAATATACATTTGATTTTTTTAAATATTTAAACTTGAAAAAATAAATGTAATGCAACTAACTCTGTTTTTGATTCTCAAGATCGCAATTACGCGCGAGAGAAGAGCATATGCAGAAGTTAGGGTTAAAACTTAGAAAATTACATAAAAAAATATACATTTGATAATGATTTTTTTAAACAATAAATATTTATGGAAACGAGAAAAATAAAAATAAATAAATTTTAATAGATTAAAACTTTTAATTTTAATTTTTAAACAAAGAAAATAAACATTTGATTTTTTTTAATAATTACTAATTTACTAATTAGTATTATTTACGAAAAAAATTAATATTTAATTTTAATATTATTTAATATTTACAAAAAATTAAAATAAATAAGATTTTACTTTTTACTTTTAGTGTTAAAATAAAATTATATATATATATATATATATTTTAATTTACAAAAAATGAAAATAAATAAATAAACTTCATAAATTTTATAAAACATTGTAGAAAATTAAAAAAAATAAATAAACTTAAAAGAATTTTAAAATTAAAAATATTAAAAATAAAATTTAAATACTATATAGGATATAGTAAATTTAAAATTTTAAAATAAAATATAAATTATAATATTAAAAATTTAAAACTAAATAATATTTAGTATTTAGTTTTAAATTTTTAATATTATATTTTATTTTAATAGTTATACTAAATGAAAAATTTAAAACTAAATAGTAAATACAACTTAAAACTTAAAAGTTTAAAAATTAAAACTAAATACTAAATGAAAAATTTAACATACCTGCAAACTCCTCCCCGGCGGCGGCAGTGCTTCACTCCGGCTCGGCTTCACTCCACAGTCTACTCTTCTCCTCCTGGCAAATTTGCTCTCTTCTCCTGGCAAATTTGCTCTCTTCTCTTCACTGTCTTCAAGCTTCAGCAAACCCTGCCACTGCCCCTGCAAACTGCCAAACAATGGTCGCGACCTGTTTGGTGTGGTTTGAGGAAGAGGGAAGGGCTGCTTTTATAAGCATTTAGGGCGTTTAGGGTTTGATTTTAGTTTTCAGGGTTTTTTTAATGCATTTTCTGAGTTTTTCTTTTTATGTTTTTCGGCATTTTCATCGGAATCTGTTGGGTACGAGCTGGAAACGTCCTGGGCACGCCCGGAGGCGTTTGTGGCCACGCCAGAAGTTTTCGGCACGGCTACGGACACCTCTGGGACGCCTTCGGGCGTGCCCGGGACGTCCCCGTGCTGGAGGCGTTGGGTTGGGGGGCGTATCCCTGCAACGCAGTTGGAGGATTTAGAATATCCCAATTCGATGCATTTTCGACTCCTGTGGTCCAATTTATTTCTCTTCTCCTTTGGAATTAATGCGTAACAAGTGGATCCGAAAATCCGAAGATGTCGCACTGAAGGAAGATGACCACACAACATCTCATACAAAGTCTTGGATCCAAGTGCTTTTGATGGTGATATGTTGCAGAGGTATACTGTTATTTCAGCTGCTTCGGCCCAAAAGTGCAGATTTACCCCTCTATAGTACAACATAGCACAAACCATATTCATCATAGTTTTGTTCATTCTTTCTACAACTCTATTTTGTTGCAGAGTGTAAGGAACTGTGAGATGGTGTTTGATCTCGTTTTGCTCAAGATAGAGTTCAAACTTCTTTGAAGTGTATTCGCCACCATTGTCTGCTCTGAGTGTCTCAATGTGGGTTTGAGCTTCATTTTCAATCACAGTTTGAAACTTTTGGAAAGTCTCGAAGGCTTTTGATTTTTTCTTCAGAAAGTATATCCATGTCATTCAACTATATTGATCAATAAACAACATGAAGTACTTATGACCACCAACAGAGAGGATTGGAAAAGAACACAAGTCCGAGAGAATCAGTTGCAACTTTTTGTCAACTTTCCACTGTGATTTCGGGAACGGTTCTATTGCGTGTTTAACTAGTATGCAAGTTTCACACATTTCATATGATTTGCAGGCAATGTAGGCATGCCAACAACACCATTCCTTTGCAATACACGAATGTTGTTATAGTGAGTGTGCCCAAATCTTGCATGCCACATGTTTGGAGACATTTCGTCTTCCACGAGATGAGCATAATTCCTTGAATTTGATGGCTCATCCCTAAGTTTGAATAGTTTCCCTTCTTCATATCCAGTCAAGGCGACTGCATTGTCACCTTTTTCCTTGTACTACTTGTACTTGTTATTGCCTTCATTTTTAGAAGACGTGGCCTTGTTGGATGTTTTGGAAGAATTTGCTTTGACATAGCACACTTTCTTCCGTTGTGGACTCGATTTTTCTTTCAAAGGCCTTTTCTCTTTTTGTCATCTTTTCAACTAATTGATCAAATGTGAGTCTTCAATTGATTGCTTGCTTGTAGAGATTCCAAGTAGGTTGAATAGTTGGAAAGAAGGGATTTTATGAATGTGGTCATATAGAAATTAATTTTGACACCCGTTGCTTCTACATCATGTTTTATGGCACGTATCTCTGAAGCCAATCTCATCACATCATCTTTCAACTCAAGGTTGAACAACTTCAATTGCAATTGAATGAATTCCAACTTTGAGTGGGAATCATATAGCTCCTTCAATTTGTGAAATGCTTTCCATGGAGTATTGCATCTCTGAATATGACGAAACACATTTTCATCGACTGAGACCCTCATCAAGGCCAATGCTTTCTGATTTTTCTGCTTCCATGTATGAATATCTTTTGCATTTCTTGTTGGCTCAATTGGTTGTGTATCTCCATTGCAAATATCTAATCATAGATCATTGAAGATGAGTGTGTTCTCCACTTGTCGAGACCATTCTAACGAACTGTCTTTGTCGGTCAATGTTGTGCCGATGAGAGATTTGATTGAATGCATGGTTTTGAGTTTTCAATTTGTGTTTGGAGTTTTGAATTTAGAGTTTAACCCCAATTGGTTCTTTATCACTCCAAAACGGTCCCCTTTTCTATATACCACTAGATCGATATACCAAACCTCTCGATATGCCCACCTTTTTTATATACTCGTCGGTATGTGGAAGAAGCTAGCCCTTTCTATATACTCGGTAGTACGTTAAAGAAGCCTTAAGGTATGTGAGAGTAGAGTGGGATGTGGTACCTAGATGGCACGTGAAAAAGATTCGCCCTGTCAGTAACAACGGCTTAACAAGAAAACCTCATAAATCAATATACTCAGTTTTTCTTGATTTCTGGATTTATGTTTTTTGACTGTGACAAATGGGTTAAAGAGTAGCTCTCCTTATTTCTCCATAAATTTACAAAATTTGATTGTTGTTTGCCACATTTGCTTAGAGTAGCTTGCTCAAAGCAATTTCAAATGAAAAAATCACCCCAAAGTTGAATGCTTTCAAAATTTGAAAATAACATTTAAAAAAAAAAAGAATTCTATTTTTTAATGAAAAAGCTTAAAATGTACCTTGCTTCCTCCAAATTTGTTTTATATGCTGATTTCCAATATTGGAAATAGAAAATACATGGACTTTGGTCTTTATAAAGGCTATCCAATCATCTTATATCTCCTTGCTTTTGTGCCAAGTGAAGGTGCGAGAATGTAGACTATGCCCTCCTTGATATCAATACGCCTTGCTAAAGCTTTAATCAACAAAAGAAAAGCTTTTATGCAGCCACATTCCCTTTGGACAGCTCTAGATAGCAAGAAAATAATCTTAGGTGATGCCATGCAATCCTAAATGTGCCAGCCAGGTAGTACGCTAGCTAAAGAGTTGAACCACAGACAAAAGTCTTAAACAATTCCCACACAGCGAATGAAAGAAACTTGTAGGTTAAGAACAGGTCTAAACGCCTTTTTGCAGTCAAATGAGGCCAAAAACAGCTGAGACAATGTCAAAATCAGCACAGAAATGCGCCAAAATTGAAATCACACAGTCCATCAACGTGAAACAGCTTTCTTCACAGGTGTTATGCTTCATGCAGGTCTGCCATGCCTCAGAAATTTGTCAACAAATAGCTATTTTGACTTCCTTTAATCAAAATGCCTCCTTGAAGGTTGATACGCTGCTAACGGACAAAGAAGAACAAGTTACAGAATGAAAGCAAGACCATGCAGGGCATATGGCTAGAATAATGGAGGAGAAAGAAGAAAAGAATAATTTTCTAGGCTTTAATACCAATGACAGGGTGGATTATATTCAGAATGCACATGAAATTCTATATCACGATTCAAGTTTGAGAGAGAGCAAACATTACAATATAAAACCCAAAAAGGCTGTTCATTTCACATTCCCAAAACTGACCTTTCCTATTCCTATGGGAATGGAGAACTTATTGAATAAGATAAAAGGTAGACACCTATGCAAGACACCTAGGATTAATAACAACTATGTACAATATTGTTACAAAATATTGAAAATTGAAACAAAGAGTAGTAATATGAATCCAGTCTTGTGAGATTTCATTATGATATAAAAGAGCTGATTGGAAGGATGGTTTGGAAACCATAAGTGTCAATCTTAGAACGAGAATGATTTGACACATAAAATCTTGCCTTTGCTATGGATGCCATTGTAATAGGGCTAGAGATGGGTGCTTGGTTATTTGTAGTTAATTTTGACTATCATATGGATTTGGATTTCCACTCTAAATATATTTTTTTTATTAGATTTTTTGACTGCGTGATTAAGCAATTTGTTTAGGCTTAATTACGTTGATAGGTGTCCTACAATGGCAGCCGATAGGTGGTGGTGGGCTGTATTGTATGTGAGTGCATAATAATTAATGCACGACCTTAAATTTTATGCGTATTTGACCGTTATGAGGCAACATTTCTTAAAATTGTGATATCTTAGGCATAATATTTGGAGCTCCTTTTTTTCCAAAAAGATTTTTTTGAGTCCAACGTAATGTTGTAGCTAGATTGAGGTTGTCTATCACTAGTCAACAAAAAATTCACAGAGAAGTGTTGGGAAATGTCTCAACTTTGTGTGCAAGCTAGGTGGTGCACAAGGTGTTTTGCACAAGCTAGGTGGTGTGCAAGCACTAGTTGCATGCAATGTTGTGAAGGTTGATTGCATAAGAAAGGATGGTTGCACAAACTTTCATGGAAACTTCCTTTGACACTCGTGCAAGGTTGTCAACATGCAAGAATGATGGTAGAGTTGTGTAGGTATTTTGCTCAGTTTCATTGCACTTTGGGAAATTGCAAACTAGTGTGCAGTGGTTGAGTCACAATAAGGTGTTGTGAGGAGCTGTGCAACATGTAAAGCAATGCAAGGTTATTTGAAGGCATTCCATACACTTGTCTAACTATATCTATCAGATTGGAGAAGTGCAAGCAACATCTTGGTGGCGCTCTAACAAAAACTTGTTCAGGATCCTTATACGTCGTTCATTTGACTCAAAAGTTGGTGAATGCAAATTCCTTTGCTTGCTGACATTATAAAGTGAAGTCCCTGATAAAGGCACGATTCTTCTAAGGAAGGATATGTGTAACAAAGTTTGTTAAAATGTTGAATACACATAGTCAAGTGTGTGCATGGTATATACAATAAAGCATTATATGAAGGTTACAGAACCTTAAGATTTGGTGTAATTGTTGTCAATCAGACTCGCACCCTTGTGAAAGTAGTTTCAGGCCTTCACAGTCTGCTGAAACATGAAAACAATCCTAGGTTGTGGGTGGCCTAATCGACGGATTGAATTTCTAGATTCTAAGGGCTAGCTCCCTTTGGTGTATCAATTAGGATCTCTACTCTATGCCACAAATTGCCGGGAAAAGGAGGGAAGAAAGAAAACTGAAGGAAAAATTGTATTTAATGATGGTGATACACCTAAATTTTGGTTCATCCACTCAATTTGAGTTCCTAAAAACACTGATTAGACAAGAAAAAGATTGAACTTTCAATTCCAATTGACTCCTATGCATTAATATTTCATGAAAAGGTTCTATTTGGTGATCAAAGTTTGAGAGAAATGAGGGAATAGCCCTAATTCAAGGCATTAACCAACTACTTACATCCGCTGTAACTTTAGCCAAAAGACATCAAACATAGAACATGACCTGCATAATCTAATCAACTAGTAAATAGGTAAGAATCAGGGCTTGACAAGAAAGAAAAATTCTATCACATATGCAAATCACTGACATAAATACACTATACCAGCATCTTGGAATCTGAAAACAGTCCTATTTATTTGAAAAGGTTACAAAACTCAAATCTTGGCAGAGACTGATCTTGCCAAAAGAGGGATCCTCAAAATAGTTAAAAAAGCCAACTTATATAGAAAAGGCATACAAAAGCCAAGAGATTGGTGCTGAAAATAGAAAAGGAGATCAACTCCCTCATCACCCCAAGTCCAACTCCAACTATGTCAAGATAACCAAGCCTCCAAATAATATCTTTTTGTCTTATGCCTTGCATGAAAAGCTCTTTGGCGTTGAAAATGACGGTGAGCCCATTTCATAATCCTTATTTAGAATAAAGATTAAATTCTTTAAATGTGCATGGATCTTTGGTAATTCAATTCTCTTCATGCATGATGCTACGCCAATATTCAAAGAGAAAACTCCACTTGAAGCTGAGTTGGACGTGTTTGAAAAGGCTTTGATTAACAAGATAAACAAGAGTGCATGCATGAAATTCTATGTTATGCTCTCCTTGTGTTAAACTCTTCAAGCCCTTCATGCATTCGAATCTCCCTTTGGAACTGAGAGAGTTGTGCTTGAAGGCAGCTGCATGTCTTTTCCAATTCTGAATAATTTGATTATTGCATTAAAAACTCGGCATGCTCCTTACTGCAGTCTAATCTTGCTTGGGCCACTTCGCATGCTCTGAATATGAGTTGTAGATCACGTCATCAGAGTCAAAAGGGGAAGTCCTCATTGTCTTCTATTGATTGGCTATTGAAATCCCACTAGTTGAATGCACTTATGCCACTTGTCCCCGACTAATTGGTCCTTCAGATTTGCATTGGGTAACTTTATATTTCCTTTACCCTTCTCTGTTTTGGCCAATTACTGTGGGCTTTTTGTTCGGGCTCTTTGTAAAGTCCTCTTGGCGTTATTTCTTTCGGCCTTTTCTGTGGCTTCACTCTTGGACTTTTCTTTATTTCGGGCAATTTGCCCAAAAGAATTGTTTCTTTCTTTCCTTCGGACAATTTGTCTGAAGCTTTTGTCTTTATTCACTTTTCCTTTGGACAATTTGTCTGAAGGAATTCATGTAAATGCCTCTTCGGCTTTTATGAAAATGCCCTTCGGGCTTTTTGACAAGGACTTTTTTCTTTCATTTCCTTCGGACAAATTGTCCGAAGGAATTGTTTCGGGCTTTTTGGCCTTAGGACTTTTCTTTTGGAGTTTTTGCAATGGACAATTCCTTCAGACAAATTGTCCGAAGGAAATTGCCCTTCGGAATTCTTGTAAAGGTCTTTGGGAAAGTTGACACTGCCCTTCGGAAAATTTGAAAGAACCCTCGGCTTCTCGAAAGAACCCTTCTAAAAAAATGTAAATGTCCCTTCAGAAGAATTGGAATGGTCCACTTGCCCTTCGGAAAAGTTGTAAAGGACCTTTCGGACTTTTGACAAGGACTATTTCTTGCGAAAAGTACCTTTCGAAAAAATTGGAATGGTCCACTGTCTTTGAAAATGCCTTTTTCTGAAGAGCAAATACCCTTCGGCTTTTCTGAAATGCACTATTCGGAAATTTGAAAATGCCCTTCGGAAGAATTGGAATGGTCCATTTGCCCTTCGGAAAAGTTGTAAAGGACCTTTCGGACTTTTGACAAGGAATATTTCTTGCGAAAAGTACCTTTCGGAAAAATTGGAATGGTCCACTTTGTCTTTGAAAATGTCTTTTTCCGAAGGGCATATACCCTTCGGCTTTTCTGAAAAGCACCGTTTGGAAATTTGAAAATGCCCTTCAGAAGAATTGAAATGGTCCACTTGCCCTTCAGAAAAGTTGTAATGAACTTTCGGTTGAAAGAAATGACCCTTCGGACTTTTTGGAAAAGTCCCTTCGGAAAACTTGGAATGGTCCCTCGGCAAAATCCTTTGGCAAAATTGAAATTGTCCTTTCGGAAAAATTGAAATTGACTTTTCCCAAAGAAAAAGAACCCTTTGAAAAAGTGAAAAGTGCCCTTGCTCTTTTGAAATGCCCTTTCGGATTTTTGACAATGGATCTTATGTCCTTCAGACTTTTTGAAGAAGTCCCTTTCCCGAAAGAATTGTACCTTTCGACCTTTTGGAGACGCCTTTTCGAAATTTTGAACTGGTCCCTTCCTCGGAAAAGTTAAAAAGGCTTTTCGAGATTTTTGAAAATGTCAATTCCTTCGGACTTGTTGAAGACGACCCTTTGGGAAAATTGCAAAGACCAATTCCTAACACTTAGACAAAAAGGCATGGTTATGCAAAGTTTCGAATGATAAGGGTTGCAATTTGACTTGTGGGGTCAAAATTGTCAACAGTAACATTGTAAGACGGTCTGGTTTACTTATAATCAAAAAGGTTATTGTGTTCCTTTTTTTTACCCGAAAGGGGTTTTCCTAGGTGAAATTTGTATCCCTTTGTATGTGTTTGTCATCATCTTTGTGTGTATAAGTTTCACATAGCAGAATTTTCCTTTGTATTTGTTTGTTGTGCAAAAGTTATTCTCAACATCTGTGGTATCAGAGCTCGGTTGTAAGCTTTTTAGTAGTTGGAATAACTTGCGATAAATGGTTTCCTTGAAGTGGGAACTCTATGGGAGAATCTTGTGCGAATAAAATGATTGGAAGCAGGAGGATAGAAATTGAGAAATTCAAAGGTCAAGATTTTGAGTTATGGAAACTCAAGATGGAAGATCTCTTGGTAGATAGAGATCAATGGATTGTTGTCACAGACATAACACCCAACCAAATGAAACTGGAAGAATGGAAAAAAGTTGATAGGAAAGCTAGAAGTTGTATCTAATTATGTTTGTCAAATTCAGTGCTACTTAATTTTTCGACTGAAAAGCCTGCAGAGCTTTTTTGGGATAAGTTGGTAACGTTGTACCAGGACAAGTCACTGGTCAATAAACTTATCCTACAAAAGAAGTATTCATTGCAAATGAGTGATGGTGACTCAGTTGCAGAGCACTTGAACACCTTCAACATTGTGGTAAGTCAGTTGTCATCCGTGGATGTCAATATGAATGATGAAGAAAAGTGCATCACATTGTTGTGCTCTTTTCTAGACTCGCGGGATAATTTATGATGGCAATCACTAGCACTACATCGGTGCTAAAAGTGGAATATGTAGTCACAAATGACAACATGAATGATGAAGAAAAGTGCATCACATTGTTGTGCTCTTTTCTAGACTCGCAGGATAATTTATGATGGCAATCACTAGTACTACATCGGTGCTAAAAGTGGAATATGTAGTCACAACTCTATTATCATAGCATATGAGGCACAAGTCTATGGAAAGCTATCAGATGAATGACACACTGACCATGTGAGGTCACCCACAAGAAAGAGGTAAGCAGAAGATTGGGGAGAAGCGCTCGAAGTCTAAAGGTAGATCTAACACTGCAGATAGATCCTTAAAGAAGTGTTGGAACAACGACAAGACAGGGTACTTCAAGAAGTGCAGAGCAAAAAAGGTGGAAAAGGGAAAACCACCTGATGTTGTACAATCCTCTAGTGAGGTCTCCATTGATGGAGATGGAGATGGAGATGTATATCTCGCAACCTGAAGCTTGACTACATGCATTGATGCGTGGTTGATTGACTCTAGAGCCTCCTATCATATGAATCCTACTAGGGAGTGGTTCTATGAATATGATGGCGGTGATGACTTTCTAGGAGACAACTCAACCTACAAGGTCGTGGGTAGAGGAAAAGTGAAGCTAAAGTTTAGAGATGGGAGGATCAAAACTCTCCCAAGCATTTTGCACAATCCTAGCCTTGCGTGGAATTTAATCTTTGTGAGCAAGATGAATGATGCTAGTGTCCAGGTTTCATTTAGAGCCATGGTGTTGGCAAGAGGCGTGCGCACAAGTACTCTGTTTAGGCTTGATGCGGCTGCAGTAAGCAGTGCATGTAACAACATTGTTGTTCTTGAGGCCAAGGCTGAAACAAGAACTTGCACATTGCTTCCAGAGGATAAGAAAATGCTCTGGCATCTGACCCTGTACCATATTGGTGAGAAAGATTTGTGCATGTTGCTAACTAAAGATATGGCAAAAAGGATGGATACTTGTCCCTTGGACTTCGACTTTTGCGAACATTGCATCTACAACAAGCAGAATCGGGTGAAATTCCCTACAAATATGGTGTGGGCAAGTGGAATCTTGCAGTTGATCCATAGTGATGTGTTTGGACCGGTTGATGTCTCATCACTAAAGAAGTTTGTCTTTTATGTGTATTTTTTATTTGTCTTTCATAGATGACTACCCTCGGAAGACCTGGATATACTTCCTTTTGAATAAAAATGAAGTTTTAAGAAATTCAAGGAGTTCAACACTCTTGTGGGGAACCAGACGGAGAAGAGGATCAAAGTATTGCACACGGATAACAGGGATGAATACTACTCCAATTCAGTGAATTTTGCAGGGAGAGCAGTATTCCAAGGCAAAAGACAACTCTATATACACCACAACATAATGGAGTTGCAGAGCGGATAAATAGGATGTTGATGGACAAGCTTAGGAGTATGTTAAGTGGTGCATTTGGAACATAAATTTTGGACTAAATCAATGGCTACTGCTTGTTACTTCGTCAACAGGTTACCCACACTAGCATTGGTTGACTAGACTTTGCAAAAAGCGTGGAATGGTAAGAATACATGATTGCGACACCTGCATATTTTTGGTTGCAAAGCTTACCCTCAAATTCCAAAGGAGAAAAGGTCAAAACTTGACTTTATTTTACAAAGTGCATCTTTATTGGGTATGGGAGTGGTGTCTAATGGTACAAGCTATGGAATCCTGAGACAAAGAAGGCGGTCTATAGCCGAAATGTAGTCTTCAGGGACGTGCACAAAGATCATGTGCAAGAAAAAACAAAGAAGTAGCCAAAGGAAGAAATAGAAAAGGTGTGGGTTGACGCAGATGTTGAAGACCCTATATCTGAGTATGGTGTGACGAATGAAGAGTCAGAAGCAGAGGATTCTACGACTCCTATTCTAAGGAGATTGGAACGGGTGCACAAAAAACCTAAAAGGTATAGCCCACCGGATTTTTGTTTTTCGCTCCTACTATATGTGATTGATAGCGAAGACCCCAAGACCGTAAAGGAAGCTCTTGGTTGTGCATAGAGCAAGTCTTGGAAGAAGGCTATCAAGGAGGAAATGGAGTCTCTAGACAAAAATGAGACTTGGGACTTGGTAAAGTTACCTCCTTGATGAAAACTTGTAGGCCACAAGTGGGTTTCCAAGAAGCAGCAAAATGCCTAAGGGAAACTGGAGAAGTATAAGGCTCACATGGTGGCAAAAGGATTCTTGAAAGTAGAGGGAATTGAATTTGGTGAGACCTCTCCTGTTGCGAAACTAACTTCAATCAGGTTTATTTTAGCCATTGTCGTTGCACTTGATCTTGAGATAGATCAAATGGATGTTAAGATAGCATTTCTGATGGAGAGCTTGGAGAATAGATCTATATGTCGCAGCTGGAAAGCTTCAAGGTAAAATGGAAAAAGGACTTGGTCTGCAAGATGAAAAAGTCCTTGTATGGCTTGAAGCACTCACCCAAAATGTGGAATCATAAGTTCAAGGTTATGTGGTTGGACTTGTGTTTGTAAACAACAATGTTGATCCTTTTGTTTACTTCAAGGAAGAGGGTGATAACTTTTTCATCATAGTCCTCTATGTGTATGACATGTTGTTGATCGAAAATGACAAATACATGATCAAGCTAGTAAAGTCTTAACTATTTGCACAATTCGACATGAAAGATCTCAGTGCTGCAAGATTCATCTTGGGCATGGAAATCAAATAGGACCATGCAATCAGGAAGCTCTAGCTAGACTAGAGGAAGCATGTTGAAACGATATTAAAAAGGTTCAAGATGTAGAACTACAACCTTGTGTGCACACCTTTTCCAGTTGGTCAGAAGCTATCAACTTCACAATGTCCAAAGACACAAATTAGAGTGTGTATGCAAGTGTGGTGGGAGCCCTGATGTACGAGAACTGACATTGTGCAAGCAGTGGGAGTAGTCAGCAAATTCATGTCCAATTCAGGCAAGGAGCATTGGGCGGAAGTGAAGAGGATCTTCAAGTATTTGCAAACTTCTGACTATGCAATTTGCTACCAGGATACATCTGGTGAAAGCAAGGATTTGGATCTACAAGGACTCGTGGACTTTGATTGGACTGGAGATCTTGATGGCCATAGGTCTACCAATGGATAAGTGTTCAACTTGTTTGGTGGAGTTGTAAGGTGGATGAGAAAATGGTAGGCTAGTGTTGCAATATCTACCACTGAAGTTGAATACAATGCAGCTACCCATGCAAGCAAGGAAGCAATGTGGCTTCAAAGGTTGTGTTCTATGGTTGGGTTCACACGGAATGCTATAAATATAAACAGAGATAGTCAATGCGCAATTTGTCTAGCAAAGAACCTTGAGTATCATTCTCGGATGAAGCACATTGATGTGCGATATCATTTTGTAAGGGAAATGATGGAAGAGAGAAATATTTATATGGAGAACATGAACACAAAGGAAAACATTGCGAATTCATTGACCAAGGTAGTGAGTACAAATTAGTTCTCTTGGTGCTAGAAATAGATGGGCATTGCTGCCTAAAGCTACAGAAAGATGAATGTGTGCTCCTTTATGCAAAGTGTTCAAAAAATGGGAAATTGTTGGAAAATGTCTTAATTTTGCATGAATTTGCACAATTATAATTGTTTGCAAGTTAGATGGTGCGCAAGGTGTTTTGCATAAGTACTAGTTGCGTGCGATGTTGCAAAAACAAGGATGGTTGCAGAGACTTGCGTGGGGACTACTTTTGATAGTTGTGTAGTGGCTAAGTCACAGTAAGGTGTTGCGAGGCGTTGTGCAACATTTAGAGCAATGAAAGGTTATCTAAAGTCATTCCATGCACTGGTCTCACTATATCTATCAGACTAAGTAAGTGCAAATGTCTTGGTGGCACTTTGACACAAACCTGTTGAGGAGCATTACACGTTCACTTGGCTTAATAGTTGGTGAATGCAGATTCCTTTGTTGTGCAGATATTACAAAGTGAAGTGCACGATTCTTCTAAGGAAGGATATGTGTAACAAAGGTTGTTAAATGCTGAATACACACAATCAAGTGTGTGCATTATAATATAAAAAAAACGTATGAAGGTTACAAAACCTTGAGACTTGGTGTAACATTGTAAGACAATCTAGTTTATGTTATAATCAAGAAGGTTGTGGTGTTGGGTTTTTTTACTTGAAAGGGTTTTCCCAGGTGAAAGTCGTGTCCATCTGTATGTGATTGTCATCATCTTTGTCTATGTAAGTTTTGCATGCAGAACTCTCCTCTGTATTTGTTTGTCATGCACAAGCTATTCCCAACAAGAAGGTGATGAAGTTAGATTGATATCTATTGTTTTTTTTTAAATAAATGTATTTAGGAATTATGTACTAGTAAATATTGAATATTAAAATAAGGAAATATTAGTGTGAATCCAGACTTGTGTGATCTTATTAAATTATATATATAAGCTGATCAAAAGGATGGTTTGGGAGCCATATGAGGTAATCTTGGAATGGAATTGATTTTACAAATGCAATCTTAATTCTGCTATGGCTGCTATTGTAACTGAAAGAGGTGGTTTATTTTAAATGCTTGTGATGATCATTAAGAGGGGATTTGTGCATGATGAAATGTTTTATTTGTTGGAAATAAAAGACATGACAGTTAACTAGGGGTAGTCCATTATATGACTGGAGAGATTTCTTTTGATATTACAAATATATATTTGCTTTTATGAGAATCAGAGTCATACTAAGACAGCCCAATTGGGACCTTTTAATATAAATGGGCCTTGCGTCTGGGTTTAGGCAAATCAAAAACATTCTTGAGATATGTGTGAGCTCTCTTTGATTTGTAATCAAGCCCTTCTGGTTTCATTTCAACTTTTGCATCATAGTTACCCTACTCTCCGAGTATGGGGAGCATTTGGCGAATTTTACTCACTTACCATCCCAATGGGTCACTTACTCACTTGGTTAAAAAGAGCATGATCAGTCAATGCTCAACAGAACTCGTGCATACTTGGTAAGTATTATAAATAATCGCAGTCATCAGAAAATATAGTTTGATTGGGGAGTATTCGGTTGCAATAATTTTCCAAGTATGTGTTATGCTCTTATTGCTTGGGATTCTCTGAATTGGGACATGTACAAGTCATGTGAATTTGTGTTACATATTGAGTGTTCTTGGGAATGAACTTGTATGCTAATGAGACCAATGGAACATTAGGAGTTGATCATTTTTGTGTTTGTGTGAAAGGGAATAGATTCTTATATAATATGAATTGGTTGAAGGGCTATGCATATGTGTTAACAGTGGTTGTTAAGTAATGAAAGTACATTGGAAGCAATTGAAAATATGAATGTATGAACGGAAAAGCTTTTATTGTGAATTTATGTGAAAGGATATAAATCTTATATAATATCAATAGCTGGAAGGACTCAGGACTATGGATATGTGCTGATGTTGGTTGTGATAAAATTAGATTTTGAAGCTTTTTCTACTTACGGATTGATGAGGACAGCAAGTGTTAGCAATTCAAAGTAGAATCTGTTGGGTTCCATTGTGTCCTGGTTCCGTTGCATATATTTGTTTATTTTTGGTTAATATTGCATCTCTCACTGCTATGGACAAGTATTACAGTACCATAAGGCAGGGCCCTACATAATACGGAAAAATAGAAATCTATGCATACTAAATTGATTAGAGTGGCAATTTAGAATGACTTATATAATTGGTCTAGAAGGTAATAGATCCGTTGGAGGTTTAATCAATTATTCCTCACTCTGAGAATATACAATGTAGGATCAGAGGCATGTTTTTGCAGCTAACCCTCCTCGTCTATCACATGCCAGAAAACATGATTGCAATGACTCTGGACTGAGGGGAGGCATAAGATGTCAAAATTTTACAATTTTTCCCATATTGAAAGAGGGGATCAAATTTTCAAATGGTACACCCCAAGCTTAGTAGGGTGCCTTAGGTAGAAACGATTAGGCTCTACTTGGTCAGGATTAAACCATCGGAATTTAGGGTGATTATCTGAAGAGGCATTGTGGGAGGCATTATAGTATAAGCAGGGAAGATACCTAGGAAATATATGAATGGAGGTTTAATCCATTATTCCTCAGCATATAAAATGTAGACTATAGGCATATAATTGCAGCTGAAATGACAAACAGCGGCCTTCTTCTGTCATGTGCCAGAAAAAATGATTGCAATGACTCCAAAAAGAGTGGAGGAGCAAGATATCAAAATTTACAAATTTTCCCATTTTGAAAGAGGGGATCAACTGTTCATATGGTACACACCAAGCTTAGTAGGTGTGATGCAGAGCATGCACCTCTCACTTATCCTTGTTTCTAAATCCACTTCCTTTGACAATGGTCTCTTGGTTCATTCTTCAAGCACTGGTTTCTAGGTTCACCTGATAGTTTTGTGGTTTCCAAAGTCTTGATCTTGTTTATAAATGTCTCATTAACCCTCTCTTCTCAGTCAACAACTCTTCCAACACTTTCCCAGTCTCAACTCATCCTTTTTCACAACTCTGCCTATTCTGCTCACAGTCCTTGTAGCCCTATTTTTGGGCTTATTGGATTTGTACGGCTTTGTACCTTCTCAAATTTGAAAACTGACACTTGATGCAGATACCATTTATGGGATTCTAGCTACTCACAAGTTTACAAGACCCAAGTCTGTTTCTTGATCACTCTTTGAGCTCCTTATAGGTTACTGTTAGGTCTATTAGGCCTCACTAGGTCTAGTTTTCCAACAGTCCTCTCTAGGAGTACAGAAACATACGGAACAACAAATTAATCTTCAAAATCTCTTGAAAACCACTTATATCTGTTCAATGACAAATTTTTAGGGCATTTGAATGGTTTAAACTCAAGATATGCTTGAAACCCTAATTTAGGGCTTTCACTACCCTGTCACTACCCGAGAGCAAAGAAAAATCCATTATGAGTGTTTCCAAGGGTTTCAACGATCTATGAAATGTTTTCTAGGTCTGTCTTGACCTGGTTCTAGTCTTCCAATCCTTAGATGTCATGAATCAATCCATTGTCCTAGGTTTCCACGTCAAATGTGCTTGATTGTGTCAAAAGAATGATAGTATACAGGTCTGTATTCCTGTAAGAATGAGCAACACACTTATGCAATGAAACACAAGATTCAAAGACACTTCTTTCCCATACAAAAAACTTACCTTGGCTTATCAAAGCTCAAGAGAAACAATTTAAAGTCTATTCCTTTTCTTAGAACAAACACACAGTTTGAACACACCATGTCTGCTTAAGGAACAAGGGTATATCATATAACTGACTGTGAAACAAAAAGTTCTTGGTTATTTTGAGATTGACCCCCTCAAGTAAGATCAAATACCCATTCAGGAACCTTCTATCCTTTTATTTAATGATCTTGCCATGCACATTCTGTATGCAGTTCAAACAACTCAGAACAGGGTCTATACCTGTATTCTTTAATCAGGGTTCCCTTTTCTTTATGTCTTGGAGCAAATACACATTATACAATCATTCTACTATCCTTCCACCACGTATGAAAACAACTACCAACATCATTCATATATCAATCAAGACAAATACAGTCTGTAAACAAACAACTTATGTAGGAACAGGGGTCTGTATTGTTACCACCTTATATAGGGATTCGTCCTTTCTTCTATTCCTTCGAGTCTTTTCTTCAAAACAAACATGCATTAACTAATATAAAACAAGTTCTCTTACTCATTTAAACACCAGAAACAACACATTTTGAATCTCTTTCCTTGAGAATATTTTGATCATAGTTTGTTTTCCAAAACAACAGAGCACAGTTCTATAACAAAGTTTCAATGAAACATCAAATTCCTTATTACAAAACTGATTACACACACCTTCATCTATCTCTTGGAATGGAATATCAATCTACCACTGCTAACTGACTCCAATCTCCTCTATAAAGGTGCATAACTACTTCTTGAATCTTTCCCTCGGAGAGGTCTCTTTCAATTACATTGCATAATATCTTGATTTACACTATATGGACTATATAGAACCATGACTTTTAGATTCATGTACATTTTTGGACCTCCTACATTGTCAAAACTCTTATACATATTTGACATATCCTGCCACCTTCACAAAATACGTCCTTAGACAAGGCTTAACAAGACTCAAATTTTCAAAAAGAGTTTTTGGCGGGAAAAGCTAGAATTCAAATTCTATGCACCTTAAGACTATCTAGACTCCACATATGGACTTCTTAGGACCTCTAACACCTATGAGACACCTAATAGACCATCTTAAGACAAAAATGAAACAACTTTGGGGTCCTTATAGCATGCCCCTGCATCAAGGTGCCACAGCAAGCAATGCTTAGGCTCCACTGGATCAAGATTAATTTTTAAGCCATCGTAGTTTAGGAGACATTATAGTTTAGGAGACATTGTAGATTATGGAAGATAACTAGGGACATTGATTATAGTTAAAACAGATCAAAAAAATTATTATCAAGACAAAAATTGAAACTAAGATGAACATGTTATATTTGGAATTTGCAATGGTCAAAAATGGCAAGTTGTGTTGTTCACTGCAACATTATTGTGTTTTTATTGTTAAGGAAACTATAATGATATAAAAAATTGATCTAACATAATTAAACACGACTTTGTCACCATTCCATGAAATTGACAAACTTTTTTGATACCCACAATATAAAACATCCTGAAGATGGGTCACATAGGGTGATCTGAAATGTTGATTTTTCAAAAATCTCAGCATAGTTTTTTCCATAAATATTCTTCAACATCTATAGAACTTGTTTTGTTTAATTTATGCGAGGGCTGAGCATTTCATCTTTGTTTGTGAAGATTACTGTTTTTTGCTAACCACCAGTATGAGCTTCTTCTGTCTCAATTTTACATCTCAGGATGTTTGTTGGCTGTTCTTGCTAGTTTTTTCAGGTAGTTTGATTCAATCCAATCAGACCAATGACAACTGCAATTTCAGTTGATGGAACAAAACAATGATCAGCCTATTATTTGAAAATGCAGAAAAGGAACATTGGCAATGCGGCTTCCCCTTTACCCTGCAACACAAAAGAGGAACTATTTTTTAAAAGAGACAGGATGGCAAGGAGAGAATGGATGGATTCAAGAATTTGCATGGCAAATTCTTCTTGCAGGCACATTAAAAATACTTCTGCAGCTATCCTGTGGTTCAAACTTCAACCTAACACATAAAGAGAGATAATCCTTGTAGACAGACCATGCAAGGTGAGAGAGTGAACTTGTATGGAACATGTATGCCTGGATTGAAAGGAAGGCAAATTTAAAGAAGATAAGAAAGATCATGATTTGGGTTTTCCTATGGCTAAGGACTATTTATTAAGCACTGACTTCAGTTAGCATTAAAGGTTAGTGAGGCTTTAGTGCATGCATAAGTTTATCAAAGATTGCTGAGTCTGAAAATCGGTATCTTAATTTGATTGTACCGTATCAAAATGAGAATCATTATTCAATATGGAAAGAATAATTTAAAACTGAAGCATGGACATCACGGTTTCAGTAAAATAATTGAACAGAAACTGTCCCTTCTAGTTCAACTACCAAACAACCTTACATAGACAAGGTTAATATGCAAAATCTGAACAAGCATCAATTGTGTAGGCCTTGGCTATCAACTAAGTCACCGCATTCGCCCGTACTTAATGGAAGAAGTTCGGAATTCGCTGAACTGCATGAAAAACCTTGAAATTCATTTAAATTCGTCTTTAAATTCATCCCGAATTTCAAAAACAAATTTGATAAAAAAAATCCTTGAAAATCGTTTCAAATTCATGGGAATTAGTAGAAATTCACGTTTTTAGGGTTTTCGTGTTGTATTCTTCCTGGGTTGCCCCTCATTTCCTTATTTCTAACATTCCAAATGCCCGCCTTTCATTAGCAATTTTTATTGAGACTTTATTTTGCCATCGAACTCGCAGGAAACTCGCAGCAGACTCCAGTCCACTCTACAGCAAGTGAACACAGTCTTCGACTCCATGCGATTCCCGAGCAATCACGAGGCATTACAAGCGATCAACTCGATGCTTCGCCAACATAGCAGACTTCAAAGACTCCACACTGCACAGTCCACTCTGTGACTGCACGCCATGTCCAACTTGACGGCAACCTCTATTTGTACTTGGAACACATTTAATAATATTACGTGCTAAATACTATAACTCAAATTCTTTCTTATTTGTCTTAAAATTGCCCACATAGGCACAAATATGCAAACTATGTCATTTTACTTGACTCCTTGCTGCTACTACTTGGCATTTTACAGTATATCCATAGTACTCATTCTATTACATATTTTTGCCTGGAAATATATCTTTCAAGAACCTGGGTTTTACTCATACAAGATACGTTTATTTTGAATGGTGGGTTGATATATTTTAACAAGTATATTTCTATTTGCCGAATTTAAACAGAATTTTATCTCAAACTTTTTAGTTCCGATTTTTTTCATCGGTGAATTCAAACACAAATTTGAATGCAGTGACTTAGGGCTCAACCAATCAAGTTCCCAGCTAAAATGGTCAACAGATAAACTCAGTAATCAACAACTGCAGATCAAACTAGAGTAATTTTGCAGAGATTACCACAATAGGAACAGAAAGGTTGCCTCAGCCTGGAAGTATGGTCTGCCATAGTCTTGAACACCGCTCAATGTTAGCAAAAGATCCTCAAATGATTGCTTGATGATTGATGGAGTGAGAGTCAAAGGAGAATTCAAAATTATTTTTCCATTTGGGCATTCCTTAGGATAAGTGCTAGTCCTGCAGATTTTGACAGCTTGGGTAGATCCCTGCAGATTTCTACGCTATTGTGTTTTCATGCTTATACAAAATTCCAGACACACCCTGTAAAACATGCTGGACTTATGCAAAACTCTGCTGCTCTGAACACAAATCAAAATTCATATGATTAGAAAAATAATTGAACCTAAAGAAATTCACAAGGGCTTCCCAAACTCTGGCTTCTACATCAACTGAAAAAAAACACCTCTGTACAACCTATGGTGTCTCAAGAAATTTCCGTATGACACAACTTACCCACTGTCCCAGCCAGGTTTGATGCCTTGCCAGTGTTTAATTCCACTTTGCAACTCTAAGTGCTCCCTGTCACAAACTGCACACCATCAGTAAAATTTGTTATATTGAAAAAGGAATAGTAAAATACACACACACACATATATAAAGGTAAAGGTTGCCTTTTAGGTCACCACCGAGGAAGGCACCAATGTGGTGTGTGAGACCCCTTCATGGAAACCCACAAGGGGATGTCTTTCCTTTTACTTTATATATTATTCAAATTTTGTACTCCTGGGTTTTGGAAACCTGCTTAACCATGATGGTAAATTTTATATCATGTCAGATAATCAATCTGCTAGTTGGGAAAAGACATTACTGGAATCTAAACAGAATAAAATAAAGTGGCTTCCTTCTCCCTTAATGATACTTTGTGTATGAACAAATCCAAACACCAAATGCCGTATGATAAAGGTTAAGAATGGGGTTATACGTATGCATTTAAATGTGTGCGTGTGTGTTCGTTCTACCTTGTACGAGTTGAGAAGGTACTAACTGGACTTCCTTTCTCCAATAATAAGTACTGCATTGGTTGATAAGCTTGCTCAGCATGTTCAATAGTTAGTTCATTTTCATGTTCCCTAATCTGTTTCTTGCCTACATCTAGTCACCTGCATTGTCAAGGCTGGGCAATCTATTAAATGCTTACCCAATTAATTAAGCTTTTGATCGGGTTGTAGAGTTTTTGCCAAATAAATTAGGATTACACCCATGCTTGGGCTATCATCTTATATCTTAATTTGTCTTTGATTTTCATTCTTTTCTGCTTCTATATGTGATTTTGTTTACAATATTATTTCCCCAGGGTTGTATCCATATCTAACCAATAGCTAATTGCCAGATTAGGATACAGGTTTTATAGAAATTTACTGTTGTTTGATGCACACATTCTGAAAACATTACCGTATGTATTGCTGTTTTCCATGGTTATCTATTAGGCCTGTATTTTTCTTGATGTTCAGCTTTGGGTTTGGCATATTTCATTTTTAAAATCAACTTTTCCTCGATTTACCTAGTTTTTTTGCAGGACAAGCTTAGAAATCCCAGTTGCTGCAGTTTTGAGTTAATGCACTTCAAAGTTTCAAATTACAGTTTTTTTAATGCATTCAAAGGTTCAAATTACAGTTTTTGAGCTTCCCTCTAATTATGTTCTCATATGTAAACCAGGGATTCTCACACCATGTTCCATTAATTCATTTTTTCATCACTTTGGAGGAGTGGAAGAACCAACTGAGCTGTCAGTTAGGCTCTTAAGTATCAATGAACCCCAATCAGGGCCTCGTGCAGTGGAAAAGTGGCCTTTAATTGCTTTTACAATATATTGTACGGTAACATGATCTGTTCCTTAAAGCACTCAAAGAAACTAGTTGATTCAAAATGATATGTCCATTGCTCTCTCTTGAATATATGTTGTCAAATCCTGATGTGAACATCGGGATCATTGTGTACTTTGAAGAAAGGTATAGGTTCGCATGCATCAACCTTCATGGATATCTTGCAAGGCACCAGCCATAGAATCAGCCAATACATTAAACATGGATGCTCCCAAAGAAAAATTCTGAATGTGCTTTTTAGGAGATGATATGGAAAAAAGTTGCAAAGTTGTCAAATCAGATGGATATACATGTAAGTCTACAAATATATAAGGGCAGGTGTAAACTCTTCACTAATTACAAGTGGTTTATAGCAAGAATTTCTGAACCAACTTGTCTTCATACATGCGAAGTTTGGTCATGTTTCTGTGCTTTCTTTGGCATGAACAATACTATATGTACACTAGTTTTGGTGCATTTGAGACCGCATATATGCTATCAATGAGCATATCTTGGCTGGTTAGCATCACCATGTGTGTAACAGTGTAAGTGGCTACACATTACTTTATAGTTACTTAATCGAGTATTTCTTTGAAAATATTGAACATTTTTTTATTGCTATTGATGCATTGATATTGTAATATAGGTAGATTGATGTCAGGGCAACAAGCCCATTTTCCACAAGCAATCTCTTCCACGAGGTTTGGATTCAAGCTACAATGCATGTGTTCTTTGTTAGAAACTAGTAAGGTGCTAGGCTTGATGGTGCATTTAATATGCAAAATGCAGTGAGGCTTGCGTTGTTACAAACAAGTGCTGCTGCATTTGGGTAAATGTGCTTTGTGCATGAAAGGCATCTGAGATAATGGATTGTGTATTTTCCATAGCTATGCTCGACTCTTATGTCTTATAAGGCTTGCAGATCTATTTGATTGTTGATGCTTGCGGGGCATGAAATAACCGATTTAAGGGGGTAATTGATCTGATGTCTAATGTTGTTTGATATCAGTTGGAGAACTATGCTTGTTTAGTGTTGTTATAAGTTGGCTACATCAGGAGCAAAATTAGTTAACAGTTATTTACTTTTCGAAGTCACTTCATTTCGATGTTGTTTCCATGAAGGCAGATTATTAATAAAATGTTCTAAAGCATCCAAATTGTTAAAACATGGCTAGTAGAGTTTGCAGATCTGTATTTGAGGGAACTCAATCCTCATCTTATGTGGGATATGCCACTTTGTTTGTAAGCAACAGTAATGAAAGACTTGCAAAGCGTCACAAGAGAACCATAGGCAAGACAAGATCCACAAGGCATGACTATGAAATTGCTGGCGATGTTATTAAGGGGAGTCATGGTGAGTATAATGCACCACGTCAGGCTTTTCACTCTCTAGCCTCTTACCCCATTGGCAAAGCTGTGGGTACCGGTATTTCCTTATAAACCACCTCTTGCACACAATTGTTATACATGAGGGATTATTATTAACACCCAATTTTAGACGCAAGCTCAGAAATTTTTGAGTTTACTCTTTTGTGGGTGAGTATATAGTCAAAAGGTTATTAAAATGAATATATATTTAAATACAAATTGTATGCATG
The DNA here is from genome assembly GCA_037957365.1 of Torreya grandis. Lineage (NCBI taxonomy): Eukaryota > Viridiplantae > Streptophyta > Pinopsida > Cupressales > Taxaceae > Torreya > Torreya grandis. The sequence continues at coordinate 3,101,252 of JARHVA010000287.1, read as the reverse complement.
GCTGAAAGATATAGCAAATTTGATTGATTCATCTATTAGTGATCAATTGTGCAAGTACCATTATTGCACAAAAGAATAAATTGAAGCTGTAAATTGGTTTACTTAATAATAAGCAGTGCCTTCAAAAAAAAAAATTCTATGTATGATGAGGATGTGTGCGTGGGATCCAGGAAGCACATCTAACAACCCCTGGATTTCACAGGCAGGAAGATGCATAGGAAACATTCTCTCACACCCCTGAAATGCCAAGGATTGGTCCATGGGTGTTGTTCCTAATCAAAGGACAGTAAATATTAATGGATGGAGACTTTTTACGTGTAGACCAGTTAGCAAATCTTTCCAAATTACAAAAACAATAAAAATGTGTTATTTAGGCTAGTTTTTGGAAAAATAGGATGTTTCATTATTACATGTATATTTTGGAAAATATTGTATGCATTTTATATAAAAATTTGCTAATTGGTTTATTTTTTTTTTAAATTTCGTGAAAAATCCACCAATTAGTGAAAACAGTCCATTAAAATGTCCTACCACAAGATGTCTTGGGGATGTTTCTGCTACATTCCCTTTATAATTTCGTGAAAAATCCACCAATTAGTGAAAATAGTCCATTAAAATGTCCTACCACAAGATGTCTTGGGGATGTTTCTGCTACATTCCCTGATGATGGGGATGCCCAAACATCCCTCAACCAGCTGGACAAAAAACATCAAGAATTTTAATTTTTTTTTTTTTAGTTGCTATTATGGAGGAAACCAATTAGCAGTGTTTTTTAAAACTTTTTTTATTGCTCTTATGGAGGGAACCAATTAACAGCGTTTTTGAAACCCTAACCCCTAGTTGTCAATCATGCCACTTCTGAAGCACATTTTTGAACTTGCAAGCGCAACCAATTAACAATAGTAGAGCAAACCATTCTCTTAGCAGTAGCAGAGCAAACCATCTTCTTGGAAACTTGCAGCAGATCAGCATTAGCAGCAAAATGTTTTTCTTTTCTTTTTTCGTTATATTATGGAAGGGACCAAGTAAAAACCTTAATGCAATCCTAACCCTAACAATACAAACTCCCTTTGCATGTCAATCATGCTATTTCTAGATCACATTTTTGAATTTACGTGTGTAACTCATTAGTAGTAGTAGAGCAAACCATTTTCATGTAAAATAGCAGCAAAATAGGTTGTTTTTTATGTCACCGCCAAACGAAACATCAATTCAATATATGAGACCCCCTTTTGTGTATCTAACTAGGGCATTGTTTTCCATTTACCTTATATATTGTTCAAATTTTGCACCCCTGGGTTTTGATCTCATGACCTAGCTCAATAGTAAACTTGAATTTGCCAATCCATCTACATGTGAAGTACCACTTGAACTTATGAGTAGTAGCATGAATTGTTCTCTTTTGTAGTTGAGTAGTGGATTTAGAGTTGCAACCACTATTTTTTGCAGTTGAGTTAAAAGGGTTCAAAACAATCACCATGCTTTGTAGCAGCGAAAAAAATATTTATTGGGAGCCCAATAGTTTTTTATATAAGTATTTTTCAAAAATTGTTTTTTCCAAAAGTATAAGTATTTTTCAAAAATTTGCGATTAATTGGGAAAAAATAAGGAAAATTAGAAAAACATAAAATTGCCGAAACAAATGTGGGAAAATGAGAAAAAAATGTTCTTTTTTAAATTTAAAAGCATTTCGATTGTATAGAGATACATACTAGGGATTCCAATTGCATAGAAAATAGATACAAATTATGAGAAGAAGATAAATGAGATTGTATGCTATCAAAATCAACCAACTATTTTCTTTCATTAATTTTCATACTTTTCAAATTTTATTATAGTATGCATTTCAAAATGCATATTACTATTGTTTACAAAGGAACAAAAAAGGGGAGGGAGCCAATGGCAACGAGGTAGATTAGGGATCGACATGTCAAGATGTTGAAGCTCCATGGTTAGAGCCTTTTCTCGTTTGAGAGACGACTCTGATGTCGTACACAACTTCCTCTAGGATATCAAAGTTAGAATCGTTATAAATAAGCTCCTCATTATTTTTGAGCTACTCAGATTTGGCTTGACCTCATAAAAGTCAATCCACTGATCTGCGTTAATGGTATCTAACATTATCAAATAGAATATATATGTTAGTGATGTTTGCGAATAATATTTTATAATAATATAAATCAATTTTTCATATGAATTGACAATTAAAAATGCAATATTTTTAAATTTTGAGCATTCTTCATTTTCAGGGGAAGATTGTGGTAGATAAATGCCAAGTCATTTACTCCATTCTTGAGTGAGTCGATTACGTTTTTTTGAATGAATATGTTCGAACACACTCTAATTACACTCGTAAGTAAATGAATTCTATGGTTGACTCAAAATGCGTATTTCCATCATTCAAAAGCATTTGGTTTATTTGTTAAAGAAATCTCACTATTGTATTGTAAAAATAGATTTTGTTAATATTATAACATGCACATTTCAATCAAAATTTAACATTTTTACCGCATGTATGCAGAAGAATTGTGTATTTGGTTTAAAGGTCTTTTTTGTGATGGTTGTCTTATTAAAGAAGAAACCCCTTCCCTGCTTGTATATTGACAACTCTCCTATAACTATCTTAAACTCCTTTTGAACAAGAATCACTTTCCATGCACTTAAATAAGCCCTCCATGACGTCTACATCGTTTCAAAATAAGGCGCTAAAGAACAATATTGGATTCAAGAAGTATTTAACTGCATGGAAGGGAAAATGCTTTTGTCGATTCCATCTATTATCAATTATTTTCTACAATGACATGTACTTGGTTTCATTATTCTCCAATCTGCTTTTAGTAGCTTCTTTTGCTTTATCGATTGCATTGTACAAATAACCCATGGGAGATTTATCCTTGTTAAGGAGTCTCAAAACTCAAACTAGAGGCTTGGAGAATAACACAATTTGCTCTACTTTTTTTTTGAAAAGATGGTTAGAAAACATAGTTAGCCACCATTTCGCTATCTGTATGTTTTGCAAAGGAAGATTTCACCCACTCAATTGAAATGATTTATTTTAAATTTATTTGTTATTGGCAAAAAAATTGCAAGACAAGGAAGTGGGTTGCAAACCTTGTCACCCTCGATCGAAAAAGTTATTTATCGTTTGTGAAGATGTGCACTATACTGAGTATCTATGTGTGATTGTATATGAACTTGGAGATTGTGCGGGCTTTTTGCAAAACCTCTTTCACCCATGGAATTTTGTCTATGCCCTCCAAGGTCGAATCAAGACAATGTGCCGCATATGAAGTCTAAAATACAATGCCATATTTGTCCATAAGAAACCTTCTAATAGCCACACAAGCAAAAAATTATATGTAATGAATTGAACCACATTTTGTGGTCTCACTTTAATCACAACCTCATCAAATAGATGAAAAAGTGTCTTGCTCGATTTTATCATATTAGATGCATTGACATTCTTAATAAAAATTGTGTTAATGTCACATGACACAAAGAAGTTGACGAGTGTGTGACTTTTATTTGTCCACCCATCTAAAATGGTAGTACATCTTGATTGTGCTCATTCCTTGCGAGATTTTGTAAGAACACTCACATTTTATACATCCTTCAACAAATTAGTCTGCAAAGCCTCGTATGATGGGGTTGTGAACCCAAGACCTGCAACTACAATTTTATTCACCATACTTCGATAGTATGAATATCTGGCCACATTAAATGACAAGCTATAATAGTACCAAAAGTTGGAGATTACTATCTTTCTCTATCTGTGAACAGTTTTTTTCCAACTTATACTTTAGCATGGTTTGCATTCCAAATGTAGTGCAAGGGCTAAATAAGGCATGAATGTTTCTCCTATTTGCATTTGACCTACAAGGCACTGATCCAGGGGTCGATTGAGACATCTTTTTTCATTTTTTATGTTTTGCTGATGGACTTGGTGTGTCATCATATAGATCACCCCTTGCATCTAAAGAGTTAGATCTCACTTTCGTAAGTGTTTTTGTCTTGTTGGCCTTCAACTCAGTATATATTTGCAATGTTGCTAAACCCTAATTGGTGATATCTACAAGTCATGCATTAGTGTAATGTAAAATTTCATGCCTTCACTATTTTGTCAAATGCCACTTCAAGCAGTATATGCTTCCATTGCATACATGTCAACAAAATTTGCATTTGACCTTGTTTGTGTCTTCAATTAATGTGCCATAGTTCCATGCAAATTTTTCTCATGTGACATAATGATCAAATCTACAATGTGCATGAAAAATTATATTCAGGCGTTGAAATGTTTTAAAGGTGTTCAATTTTCTCTTATCACTCTTAGAATATACCTTTATCTCTCCAAATTATCACTCTTGCCTTTCAATGTATCTAAATATTTAATAGCCAAACTATCCAATATACCATGCACCTTTCTATATAACCTAAAATACATGAAAACATAATGGTACAGAAAAATAATGTTCTCGATATATCATATCTCTTGATATACCAAACCTTCCTATATACCTCAACTTCTTATATACTTGAAAGTACGTGGAAGAGTGATAATATGTGAAAGAGAGTTGTATGTGAGAGCAAAGTGATACGTGAGAGTAGAGTGGCATTGAAAAAATGATACGTAAAAGGTCTCAGAGTTGTCTAATAGAATCATTGTTCACAAGGGGCATCTCAGAGCTCGTAGCCCTAGTGTTCTTCTGACACTGACCTCTTTGCACTGGATTTATAACTAAACGATAGATACCAAAAAAATTAAAGAGAAAAAAAAATAAAAAAGTTGTTTTAGAGATGTTTTGTTTGTTTTTTATTTTGTTCAATGTAGTGTTTTACATTCTTGCAATTTTTAAAACATACATGAGAAAATAATATAAAACATTTATTATTTTGAATAATAAATTTTAATTTCAGTGCAATTTTTTTTTTCAAGTTTTAAGATTATTTCACAACTAAAAATATTAAATATGTTACGAAATATTTCATTTTTTAAAAAATTTAAAATGTTGTTAGGGTTAAGGTTAGATTATGTTTTTTAAATTTTATATTAAATTTGAACATATTTAATATTAAAAAAAATTTAATCATAACCTTAATCGGATTAAGGTAAGGTTATGTTTTTTAAATTTTATATTCAATTTGATTACATTTAATATTAAAAAAATTCTTATGTTAAAGTTAGGGTTAGGTTATGCTTTTAAAACTTTATATTAAATGTGATTTTTTTTTTATAATTAAATTTTTTATTGATATAAAAAACCAAGAAAACAACTTACAAAGACAACAAGATGTTAGCATTTATAAAAAAATTAACTTGTTAAATTCCACCTCGAGAATCTAGCCTAATCATACTTTCTAAAAAGAACAAATGTTCTTTTAGCAAGTTCGAGGAATTTGCATGCAAATCTATCTTTTAGGTAAGCTTTCTAAAAAGGACTTGCATGCAAATCTATCTTTTAGGTAAGCTTTCTAATAAGGACTTGCATGCATGATACATGCAATCCCCATTAATTTTTTTACTATTTTTGTTTTTGGTAATTTTTGAGAATAATTTATCAACATCTTGTTTTTGGCAGGTTTCCTTTCCCCGCTTTGCCCTTCTTTACTTGTCATCCTCCCTTGCATTTTTAAAACTAATCGATGCATTTCTTTTCGATGATTTCCTTAAATTCCTCCATCTCCATATTTTCAAAGATCTTGGTCATATTTCTTATTTGGTCTTTTGCTTCAGACTGTATCTCATAGTTCGCTAACCAATCCATAGCGCAATTTCCTTCTCTTAACGTATGGTTCCACTTGACTTCCTCAAAATGGTTTTGTAACTTTTGCCCTTCTTCTATGATCCTTTTTAGTCTTCAGTTAAGGTTTAATATGTCATCCATTGCTTTAATAATTAAGAGTGAGTCTCTTTCTATTACCACTTTCTTAATATTTTCTTTCAATGCCAACTTCATTCCTAGTATTAATCCCTTGACTTCCGTAGTGTTGTTGGAATTGATCCCTATGTGAGACTGTGCTATAGGCTATCCCCTGTGCCTTATGATATCTTAAAATGACCCTCACTCTAGACTTTCCTAGGTTTTGTTTTGACGCACCGTCAAAGTTGACCTTGTACTATCCTTATTTTGGGGGAGCCTATTTTATGCCTTTTCTTATTATCTCTTTTTTATGCTTATTGCTAGGTTTCAAAGTATCAAAAAACTTTCTCATATTTCCCCAATTTTGGAGAATATTGAGTTTTTCTGGATCGTCTTCCTTATTCTTTAGCTATTTCGAGGATAACACTGTCTCCATAATACTAGCTTCTATTTCCATCTAAACTTTCTCTCAGGATTTAAGCTAATCATTATTTTCGAATATTCTCACATTTTGTTCTAGACACACTTCCCAGGTGATCATACCTGACCACATTTTCCATATGTCCTTAAGAATATTTAATTTCTTACTACACCTCCACCCTTTGAGATGATTTGGAAGGTTCTTATTCATGCTCCAACTCATGTTTAACCTATAATAAAATGATTCCATAATCTTGAAGCAAAGTTGCAGTGGAGGAGGAAGTGCTCTATGTTTTCCTCAATACATAGCACAAGACGCATCTAGACGGTCCCTAAAAACCTCTCTTTTTAGGTTTTCCCTTGTTAGAGTTTTTCCATACACAACCAACCACAAGAAAGCTTTCACTTTCGGCCACGCTTTAGAAATCCATATACTATACCATAATGAACCTTTAGGCCCTCTGATAGGACCTTCTATCTAAGCTATATATCCTTCTTTAACTGTGTACACCCCTATGCCTTTCCTATTCTAGTTCTAGGTATCTTGATTTGCACTCCAAGGAATCCTAAAAGCTAGCAGTAGGCCATTTAGAAACTTATGGTATTCATTCTGTGTGCCATCTAAATTTTGGAATGTTTTCTAGGGAAGGGTCTTGTGGCCTAGCTTTACTCCTTCATCCCAATAATATTTCACTTTGTGCCCCCAAAGTCTAATACTTTCTTCTCGGATACTATCAAAGTTTGGTTCCATTTTTAGGGTCTTCTGTGTAATCCAGTTGTCTTCCTAAAAGTCTATGCTTTCCCCATTTTTAACCTGCCAAAATAGTCCTTTGAGAACAATATCTCTGGGCTCCCTTATGCTATTCCAAATAGTTGAGCCCATCAGAAGTTCATTTGCTGTATATATTCTTTTTGGATTCCTCTCATCGAGATATTTATCTCCCATCAATTCACTCTATCTTTCAAAGGGATTAGTTTTGATTTTATAGACAATTTTATCTACCAGGGCTCGATTTACCTTAGAGAGGTCTCTTATACTCGCCCTTCCCTGATAAATTGGTTTACAAACTTTATCCCAAGCCAGAAGAGGAAATTTTGCCTTTTCACTTGTGCCTTGCCACAAAAAATTCCTTAGTATTCTATTTATCTCAGACAAAGCACCCAAAAATGAGCCTTTAGAAGAGAGAACCAATATACAATTGTTATTCTATTTATCTTGGACAAAGTACCCAAAAAGGAGCCTTTAGAAGAGACCCAATATACGGTTGTGGACAACAAGACTGTCTTGATAAGAGTTATCCTCCCTGTATATGTCATATATTTTCCTTTCCAGCTACTTAGTTTACCCCTGATCTTATCCATAATTTTGTTCCATTGATTAATCTCTCCTTCCTTTAAAGAGAGGACAGCCTAGGTAATTATCAGGGAGAGATGCTTTTTCAAACCACAAAATTCTACACAGGAAAGATTGGATGCTAGGAGAGACATGGATGAAAAACATCTTGGATTTACTTATATTTATTGATTGTCCCGACAATTTTTCATAGTTAGCTAGTAAATCCCTTATTTATCTAATTTCTTGAAGCATTGGCAAAGCAAAGAGCAGGGTGTTATCCATGAATTGCAGATGAGAGTGGGCATGACCATTAGTTGTACCCTGAATCCCTTTTATTTTGTTTGCTTATTTTAGGAATGTAATGTGTCTCCTTAGGTCCTCCACCACGAGGATGAAGAGATAAGGGGAGAGTGGGTCCCCTTGCATGAGGCCCCTTGAGGAGGCAAAGCACCCTTCTAGGGATCCATTGACCCTAACCAAAAACTTGGGGAAAGTGTAATAGTTCTATACCCATCTTCTCCATTCTTGATTGAACCCAAACTTTCAGAGTGTTTCGTTAAGAAAAGATCAATTCACTTTGTCATAGGCCTTAGATAAATCCAATTTTATTAGCATTCTTTGCATCTTGTTTACGTAAAGGGAGTGAATAATTTCATGGGAAATGACTATCCCATTAGTAATTTGTCTTCCTTTGACAAAGCCTCCTTGTTCCTTCGCAATTAGCTTAGGTAGAATGCTTTGACGCTGATTGAAAATGGTTTTGGATATGATTTTGTAGATAGTGTTGCAAAGAGAGATATGACGAAAATCCTCAGGCATTTTGCTCTTCAATTTTTTTAGAATGAGAACCAAGAATATAAAATTGAACAATTTTGTGATTCCTTCGATTCTTGAACAACTTCTATGAGCTCCTATCCTATAAGATCCTAGAAGAGCTGGTAGAAAAGCACTGATTATTATCTAGGTCCAGAGATCAATCCCCTATCATCTTGAAGAGCGCTCTCTTGACTTCTTTTAGTGATATGTCCTCCATCAAGTTTTTATTGTCAAATTGGGTAACTAGATGTGGAATTTATCTCTAGAAGACTCCCTGATCTACATGTCTCTCCTCTTTATTCTGTTGCAACGTATCCTCTTAGAACCCCACCACGTATTCTTTAATGTCCTTGGGCTCCTTGACAGGGTGGAAATAATGTTAGAGGAATGACAATGAAATTTTATTTCACGATTCAAATTGAAATGGAAGCAAACATTACATTTTATAAGCCAAAAGATGACTAATCACTTCACTTACCAAAAAATCCATTCAACTACCTATGAGACTCTTGAGCTACACACTAGAAGATAAAAGCAAATGTGCAACTACTCCTAAAAATTAATAAATATTATATACAATAATATTACATCCACCCTTAATCCGCATGGGTTGTTGTCTAACCAAACATTATTTTGAACTTTTTAATTTTTTCTCGTCCAAGTGCTTTTGTCAGGATGTGTGCTAGTTGCTCTGCTATCAAGCAATGTTGTAACCTGATACTACCATCTTTCACATAGTGCCGAATCAGATAAAATTTGGTATTGATATGCTTGGTTCATGAAAGACTGGATTCTTTGCCATCTGGATTGCATAAGTGTTATCAACTATGAGAGTTATTGATGAAACCTACTGCTCCTGTAACTATGAAATAACCCTTCTGAGCCACAAGATCTCTCTAGTTGCCTCTGAAGTGGACATATATTCTACTTCTACTGAAGAAATTGCTGACGTTGATTTCTTCTTGGATTTTCAACTAACAATTGTTGTTCCCAAATTTATTAGAAAACCTGAGATGGGATTTCCATCTTCATGATCACCAACATAGTTAGAATCTGAATACCCAACCAGTTTGAAGTCTCTTATCTGGAGTATTTGAGCCCAAAATGTTGTGTGATTTTGAGATATTTGAGGACGCTTTTTGCTGCTACCCAATGATTCTCCTTGGGTTATTGCATGAATCTTGAGAGGACACCAACTGCAAATGATATATCTGATCAAGTGGTAGTCACATAAATCAAACTTTCAATGATCTATCTGTATTTAGTGGCATCAATCAAATTTGTTGAATCTTTAGATGTCAATTTGATATTTTGTTCCATAAGCATGCTGAGAGGCTTACAATCTTCCATTCTAAACTTGCTCAGAATGTCACCAACATACTTCTGCTGAGTGATGAATAAATATTTTGGTTTCTAAATTAATTCAATACCCAAATAGTAATGAAGATAACCCCAAATAAGTTATTTCAAAAATTTTCATCAACTCTAATTTGAATTTTGTAGTGTACCGTTCATTGTTCCCTGTGATGAGCAACTCATCAACATACACCACCACAAATACAACTATTTTGACAAAAAGAGTTACATCTTCAAACTCAAAATTTTTGAAGTTCATATTCATGAGGTGTTCAGCTAGTTTTTCGTACCATGATCGAGGGGCTTGTTTCAAACCATACAATAATTTTTCCAGTTTTCACACCTTGTGCTCTTGTGCCTTTACTTCAAAACCATCAGGTTGTGTCATGTACATAGTTTCCTTGAAGTCTCCATTCAGAAATGTAATTTTGACATCCATTTGGTGAACTTTCCATCCGTTGTGAGCTGTTAGAGCCAACATGGTTTGAATGGTAGTCCATTTTGCTATAGGTGCAAAGGTTTTATTGTAGTCAATTCCTTACTTTTGAGCATACCCCTTTGTGACAAGCATTACTTTATGCTTGTCAAGTGGGCTATCTACCTTGTATTTATTGTGATAGACCCACTTACAACCAATTGATTTGCAACCATATGGTGGATCAACCAGATTCCAAGTCCCATTTTTCACTAGTGAATTATACTCATCTTTCATTACTTTTCTCCAAGAGTCAAGCTTCTTAGCTTATTTGAAAGTTGTTGGTTCTGAATCAAACGTAACATTGAGTTCCTCTTGAGAATCATCCAATGTGAGTTTTCCAATCATGCCCTGAATTTCATCAATAGACTTGTCTGGTTGAGAGGAGGTTACATGTGCACTTCGAGTGCCTTTTTTACCAACTTCATTAAGCCTCACATTTTCAATGTTTGAGTGGCCCATTTAGGTATCTTTTTCTATGTTGTAGTGTTAGAGGTACAATCATTGAGAGGGGGGGGTGAATCAATGAGCTTAGATATTTTAATTATAATTGCAATTATTTCAAACTATTAAACAATCATCATATATCAACTTGTTCAAGTAACATTAATAAGATATCTCATTTTCATTCAATGCATACACAAGATCAAACACATAACACATAGTTCCTATGGAAAACCCTCATAGGGAATAAAACCCACTTTCAAGCCTACAACATATCGATTAATGTCCTATAAGAAATTATAAACAAGAGACTAGTCAAGACCTTTAGATCAACAAACCTTAATCATGTACTCCTGACTAAAAGCCTTTAGTGAAACACCTGTTTCACAAGGAGCAACTGTCCTTAAGGAACATCAAGTCCTTTAGACCCTCCTTTGAACACCTCCACCTTAGAAATGATGTCTTAAACACCTGATGATGGATCTCTATTTTTTAACCCCTGCATAAACTCTCTCTCTCTCTCTCTCTCTATCTCATACAGGCCTCTCACATAGGCATGCCACAATCTCTCTCTCTCCTTCACTCAAACTATCCTCATATGCACACTCAGACCTCTTCACATATCCTCAACCTACAAGAGCACTATTTGAACATCAAAAATATGACCTAAAAGTTATACACATAGTCCTTAATCTGATTTTCTCATCAACTCATCAATTTATCACTCTATCTCTCCTTCATTCCATAACTCTCACATACACCTTACACTAGTCTCTATTTCAAGTCTTCCACAAGTCTAAAAACCAACACATTTGGTTTCACCATTTATAGAGAAATCATGAATTAACAAGATTACAATATTTCCTTGTTGGCCATAATACATGCCTTCATCCCTAAGGCATCTCATATGGGTCACACTTAAGTACAATACACTTTCAAATAGGCTTAAGTCACTTTTAGGTCCTATAGAGACCCATTCATCTCTTTGACACTTCTTTGAGAAAATTAAAAATATAGGAACACTTTAAAAATACATGGACCCATTCCACATGATCTATATGTCCTCTTTAAGTTCTAATAATCATCATAGTACCCTTCTGTTTAAGCACAATTCACTTAATCAACATTTTGTGCATACAATCACTATGAACGAATACACAATCACCTTATAAACCTTTGTTCATACTGCATATGATTGGTAAAACCTTCATAATGCACACAAAGAATATTTATGGATTCTACAATATTATATAATAGCTAATTAATCATTAAACATTGAAATAACATCAACACAAGCTTGAACATCCTTCTCGGGTCACTTGCATAACATAGTCAAACACACAGTCAAATTTGGACCTTCATAAATTTGATTGTACACACTTTTAGTCCCTCAAATTTATATTTATATATGTGCCTCAGATTCCTCTACAAATTCAATTTTTACACCATGGTCAAATTTTGTATAGATTGGAAGATATATCACAAAAACTAAAAATTGGTTTTTCTTTTGTTAAATTCAAATATTTGAATTCAAACGGTCAAAATTAAAATTCAAACACCATGATCACCTATCAAGTCTTCATTTCTTAGATTAAACATGCATTTTTTATCTTATTGTATGAAGTTTGACCTTTAACATATAATGCACCAATGCCAAATGTTAAACCTTAAACATGTTGACCTCATCTCGTGCAATCTGGAAACTTTGACTCAACACACTCCATTGTTCTTCGGTACGTAGCTCGGTCTTTAACAATTCTAAACAACTATCACTTTGACCTCTTGACTTTAATTCACACCATTTATCTCTATTTGCATGAACACCCACTTACCATTGATCCTTGGAAGAAGCTTGATGTTTATCTTTACTCAGTGTTAAACCTTGAACACTTGGCACCATCTCACTGCTTCCTGACTTCTTAGAGAAATGTGCTCCATTGATGTTGCTCAAAATTTTATATGTGAAAAAATGACCAAGTATGTGAACCTTTGCAATCTATCTGTAAGGTCAACTTTGCACCTCCATATCTTTTGCTTCGCTCAAGTGCATGTTCTCAAACTTGACCATATGATTTCCTCACATAGGAGAATCCAACCATGTGTCAATCTACTCTTGGAACCCTCACACATGTGAGATATAATGAAATTAAAATGCCTCCTCAGATTTTTATATCATAGAGCCAACAATGTCAATAATTCTTTGGAAGGCCAACTTTGCACATGCATATCTTTTGATGTGCTTCGATGCATGATCTGAAATTTAGCATAAATCAAGCTAAAAAATGAACAAACTCATATGATCATCTTAATATAAAATGTCCACACGTGAAATATATGCTACCATCAAAATGCTTACTCAGCTCTTTCTTACCTCATGCAAATTTGGTTAAGTATAGGAAAACATTGTCAAACTCCCTGAGAGCCCAACTTTGCACTTGCATATCTTTTGTCCTGCTTAGGTGCATGACCTGAGATTTAGTGCATAAGAACTAGGCACAATATTGAACAAACCCATGTGACTATTTAATTTTTAAACCTCCATGCATGCAAATGTTGACATCATCAACATGCTTACTCAGATTTATTTGAACATATAAAACACTGTTAAAATGTTTAAGAGCCCAAATTTGCACATGCACATCTTTTATCAAGCTACATTGCATAACCTGAAATCTGGTGCATAAAAACTAGGCACAAAAATGAACAAACCCATGTGACCATTTACACCTGACACCTCTATGCATGTGAAATATGATTACATCAATATGCTTACTTGGCTCTGCTTGAACCCCTTTGCAAATTTGGCTAAGTCTAGGAACTTAGTGAATTCTATATGACAAGCCAACTTTGCACCCACAAATATTTGACTAAACTTCATCACATGACTTGAAACTTGGACCTATAAACTTAGGATTGATGTGATCACAATCATATGACCAATTCTCCTTGACTCATCCACATGTGGCAATGGTGACATCAACAAATTGCCTACTCAGATTTTCTGCCACTAGACCAAAAATGTCTAGATGAAAACAATGATCAACCAAAAATCTACTCATACACATAAGCATTCAAAGCATTTTTGACTTCTGATAGGACTTTTTTCTCATGCTCAAATCACCATACTCATCTTGAAAATCTCTAACCAAGCCAAAACTAAAGATCAACCAAGCCTCCTTCAAGCATACTATGAGAAACACACTTTGTCATTATCACTTAGACTATCAAGACAGTTCATCCACTCACTATGAGACCTCTATGTCATCACCATGACATCATTGACAACTTTCTAACAATTTCCCCCTTTGTCATTGATGTTAACACACATCATATAGCAATATACAACTCACTTTTCTTCTCACTCTTCAGGTAATCTCACCATAGAAACTTTCTCTCTCTTTTGACACAATGACAAAGTGGGAAACAACTGATCTTGAGGACCTCAAAAAATTACCAACAAGAAAAGACCATCTTAGAAAGATAGTACAAACTCTCCCTTACCTTGATCCAACCTCTTCTTACCTTGAAAACTTCTTTTTGCTCCATGCCAACACTCTCTTCAACCAAGCACTGTAACAAAATAAGAAAGAACATAAAAAAATACTGAAATCTGATGGAAATCATCAATAAAACATTAGAGAGGGATTCCCCTTAAGATCTTTGAGCGATTTCACCTCTTGATCATCTTCAGATCACCACACAACATGAAGAACCACTACACAGGCTTACAAGCCTTCTTTCTCAAGCAACCACAAGAAACATTAACATAACTTCATACCACTCACCAAATAGAAAATATACTCCTAAAGGCAATACAATCCTAAAATATCAGGTACTATCCTTTTCAAGATTCAGAAGATATTGAATGCAAGAATAATTTTTCTAATTCATCATTCCATCTGGGTCGTGAACATACTTCCTGTAAGGAAAAAGAATGGAGAAATTTGTAGTTGTGTTGATTTCATGAATCTCAATCAAATTCTCTAAAGGATAACTACCCCCTACCCATCATGGATTAAGTATTACAAACAGTAACTAGCTTAGAAATGTTATCAATATTAGATAATTTTTTTGGGTATAATCAAGTGGAAGTTAACGAAGCATCAATACACCTTGGGGAACATTTACATATCGTAGAATACTTTTTGGTCTGATCAATGCTGGCGCTACCTTCCAAAGAGCAATGGACCTTGCTTTTAGAGATGAAATAGGAAAGTTTATTGTGGTGTATCTTGATGACTTGACTGTTCTCTCTAAACATCATCTTGATCATGTGCATCATTACAACAAGTGCTGTAACACTGTCGGCAAAATGGTATTTCTCTCAATCCTAAGAAGTCAATTTTTGGGGTGACAAAAGGCAGACTTCTCGATCACACTATATCCCAAGAAGGCACAAAAATTGACTCATAAAGAGTCAAATCTATTTAAAATCTTACTCTACCTATTAGTAAGATTGTAGTTCATTCCTTCTTTGGAAAGGTGAACTTTCTGTGAAGATTCATTCTTGAATTTGCAGAGAAAACTTGCCACATTGTTGACATGATGAAGGGTAAGGCTACTTTTCGTTGGACTGCGGAAGGTAAAGTGACATTTGAAGATATCAAGAAGGCTATTACTCATACTCTAGTCCTAATTTGTTTAGATTATACCAAAGACTTCATAGTATACAACTATGCTTCTGATCGTACACTTTCAGCTATTTTGGTTCAGTAGAACGAAGGTGTAGAATCTCCCATATCATTTATGAGTTGTCCCCTCAAATCTCACAAAATAAAATATTCTAACATGGAGAAGCATGCTTATGTTTTGGTTAAGGCGGTAAAACATTTTTGATTCTATATCTTGAATTCACATACTGTTGTTCTAGTGCCTGATACAACAGTAAAGTCTATTTTAACTCAACAAGAGTTTGGTACTAAAAAAGGTAATTGGATTGCTAAAATTCAAGAGTTTAATCTTGATATCAAACCTACTAATATTATGTGGGAAAGAGGTCTCTGTCAATTGATTACTGATAACGCACCAAAAAAAATAGAACGTGAAGAAGCAGAAGTTAAGGACATGTCAACAATTTTTTTTATCACTACTACTGATGAGTGGTATTCTAATATCACTCATTTTCTTACCTATGGTGAGTGTCCTACCCATCTATCTTATAAAAAAAGAAATGTTAAGTTGAAAGCTGCTAACTACGTCTTATAGGACAATAATTTATATAAAAGAAGCTTTGATGGAGTATTTCTTCGTTGTATGAATAAAGTGCAACAAAGTAAAATTTTAGAGTCTTTTCATAATTTGGCTTGTAGAGGACATTTTTTTGCACCTGTGATGGCTTACAAAATTTTATGAGCCAGATACTATTGACCTACACTATTTTAAGATGCATATAATTTGGTACATAGGTGTGAGTTATGTCAACAGTTTGTTGGCAAACCCAAGTTGGCTGCATTACCTCTCAAGCCGGTGGTGATTGAATAACTTTTTTAGAAATAGAGTATCGACTTCATTAGTGCTATGAATCCATTCTCAAGTGCTAGACACAACTATGTTCTCACCACAATAGACTATTTTACCAAGTGGGTGGAAGCCATTCCAGTTAAGCATGCTACTTCGGAAGTGGTATGTAATTTCCTTAAAGAAAATATTTTCTCAATTTGGAGTTTCAAACAAGATTATAGTAGACAATGCCACTTGTTTCTCTTCTTATGAGATCACTAAATTTTGCTACAATTATAAGATTATTCTTTCCCACTCCTCAGACTATTATCTGCAAAGAAATGGTCAAGCAAAATCAAGCAACAAGAATCTGATTACTATTATCAGGAAACTGGTAGATGACAATCATAAAATTTGACATAAAGAATTGTTCGATACTTATAGGTAGACATGATTACGTCTAAGAGGGCAATAGGTATGTCACCATTTCAAATTTTATATGGTTTGAATGCGGAAATACCAATTACCTTAGAACTACCAGCACTGAAGTTGGCAAAGACTGTGGAATACCAAACTTTTAAAAATTTTATTGATAAGAGGATCATGTACCTAACTTAACTAGAAGAGTAACGAACGATGTTAGTGGACCGTATTGTTGAACGTTAAAATCAAGTAAAGAAACTCTTTGATAAGAAAGAAAGGATTTATGAGTTTCATATTGGAGATCAAGTCTTGTTGTGGGATAAGAGGAGAGAACCAAAAGGAATGCATAGAAAATTTGATTCCTTGTGGAGAGGTCCATTCATCATTCAAAAATTTTGTGATAAAAATAGTTTCTTGCTAGAATATCAAGATGAAACACCATTCTCACTACCTCATAGTGGGAAACATCTGAAACACTTCAATCCTTAAAATATCAGATAAGTTCATTTATACATTTGTATATTTTTTAGTTTTTATTTATATCTTTATTTAGTTTTTTATGTCTTTTTATTTTTGGTAGCTTGACTCCGTGGCCTAATGACATGGATGAAGGCACTTAGAGACTGGATTGTACTCCCTTCGATTGTTTCAAATATCAATCAATGAAAGTTCTCCAGTTAGAGCCAGTTGTTGTTCCCAAAATCAGCTACGTTTATTTTGTGGATAACCCCTATGAAACTTGTCCATTTCATAATCTATACTCTAAGTTCTTCATTCAAAATAAGATTCTTTTGATCTCAAGTGAAGTTGACTGACATCTTGAAAAAGTTTACAACACTCCCTCATCACAATTTTTTAAAAATCATGAAACCCGTTGTAGTCTTGATCTAATCAAAATGTTAATTTTGATCATTTTAAAGGTGTTAGCCTAATTTCATTTCTTTCATGCATAAGCATCATTTTTCACCACTCCTTCATGTTTTCATTCTTTCCATGTAAAAATGACAAAAATCACAGCTCTTGCATATTTTCAATTTTCCATGCACTAACGGTAATTTTTGCCAATTTTTCAATTTTTTTAATTTTTGCCTCTTTATGCATCGGCGATAAATTTTGCCACCAGTACATGCCTTCACTGTCCTCTGCTTCATCGGTGATTTTTACCGCCAATGCATGACTTTCCCTATCCAATGCGAGGGTGGAAATTTTTGCTAAGTAGAGATTTTGAAAAAATCTCAAAATTCGCGTGGCATTTATGGCTGTGCATGCCGAGTTGGTAAAACTTGTTTTGGGACATTTAAATTGTCTTTTGATTATCATTTTTATCATTTCAAGTTTCTTGAGACTCCTCCCTGCAATCATTCAACTGTGCAAGTGAGACTAAGATTATGGATTCGCCAACTGCCAAGCTTAGGACTTTGAGATTACCGGGTAAGTTTTGGTTTTTATTTTTACTTCTCGATTTTTGTTTTTTGAGTTTTCTTTTCCTTTAGGTTGGTCTTTTATTTTTATTTGATTTTTTTTTCAAGTTCCTCCCTCATTTTATGGCTTTACCCTAGTGAGCCTTAACGGCTATTTTTGCAACCCTCCTTTCGTGCCATAGGTTTTCGTTGTGTGTCATCGATGAAATTAGTCATTCAAATATTAAAACTATGATTTCCTAACCATTTACAATGTCAGTATTTTTCACCGCTTGCAAGTTATAGACTTCATTTTTAACAAAGTGTAAAGGTGGCCAATTTTACTGCTGAAGCATTCCTATCATTTCCTATAGTGGCAGAAAATTTTGTCGTTAAGACATCATAAACTTGAAAATCTTTGCTTTATGCAGAAGCGGTAGAATTCACCGCTCTTGCACAAAGCCAACATATGAGGGCGGTAAATTTCACTACCTCTGTGCAAGTATGAGTTTTCCCCTCCCTACAAAGGTGACAATTTTTGCCGTCGAAGCAAAAGGCAAATGCCCCCATATGCAAGGGTGGTAATTTTTGCCGTCCATGTAAACATCCTCTCAAATTTCATAACTTTGAGATATTTTCAATTTTACCCTTATGAGCTCGCTTTCCTCTAGTTTTTTAGTCTAATCGCACTTTATCCCTTTCAGATGCATCCCCATGGTCATGATCATTGACATACAGTTTTCTCAGATTGCTAGTATTTTTTTAAATTACATGATCATGAATTTTGTTGTAGTTTCTTCTGTAGATCCTTCTTCATCAACATCCTTTTCATTGAAGTCCTTTCAGATGATTGAGTTTTCTCTGAATAAGTTGAAGGTAATGAAGTATAAATATCAAGATATTTTTTCAATCACCTCGATTACTTTTAATGTTGACAACATTAAAGATACATATATCGATCATGTAGACATAGTTGCGTTCATAGAAAGAACTAAGTCAAGCAATCCCAGCCATGAAATAAAGAAGATAATTGATAATAATATTCATTTGATATCTTCTTTCCCTGTAGTAACTCACCACACAGAATTTGTTCTCCAATATGCTCAGTTCTATAATAAGGATACCAAAGCTGTATTAAACGCTAGTGGCAATGTGATAATTAGACTAGATCTTGAGTTCATTGATAAAGTGTTCATGCACCCTCCTGTTACAAAAGTGATAAAGCTTGATTTTTTTGAAGCACAAAGAGAATATGACAAAGATCCTAAAAAAATGAAAAAGGTAATCAACAATAAATGGCTAAAGACTCTAAGGGCAAATTTGTCAAAGTGGCCACAGAGTTTTTCAAGAAGTGACTTTATCAAAGAAGTTAGTGATCTGATAACTCTTCTCAGTAGGATAAGAGGTTTGCCCTCTTCTTCACAATTTCATGAATGAATGTATCCCTTCATCAAGATAATTATCCAAGGCAAACAATTCATTTTCTGGGGAGAACAAGTTAGCAACACTTTGCACGAGTAATTGACGAAGGTATCCACTACCTCCAAATTCTACATGGCTTCTTACTTGGTCTATATTGTAGCTTCAATGAGAATCTTTCTGGGTTTAACATCAGAAGGAGAGTAACCCCAATGTATCAATACTACTCTTAGTTAACATTGAAGGATTTTCTTCATCATTTCAGGAGAGTAAATGATGCTTTCTTTGTAGTATTTTTATGTCTTTTTGATCCTCAATTAGAACAAAGAAGAGTGTCAGATGAAGCCTAGACAGTTGTGAATGATTTTAGATGTATGTTCTTACAATTTTTTTCTTTCTCGTACCTAAGGGTTGAATTTTTTCAAGGTCATCCTTACATGTTTTCGAGATTCCCCTAAGATAAATTGGTCTTAATGGAACTATGCAGACAAATGATCATCGTGTATAATAAACAGATGGAACTCAAGAAGCTCGATTTCAGGTTTCTAGTTGAAATTGATAAGTTTTTAGTGTTGACCATTGGAAAAGCTAGAGCCATGGAAACTGAAATGCAACATGTGACCTTGAAGCAATTTAAAAGAAGACCAAAATTTGATTATAGGGGCATGAAGGATGTAATCAGGAAGAAAACCCAATTTCATGAACCTATGATTGAGGATGTTTGGGTAGATTTGAGAATAGTAGATGTTAAGAAAATGGACTATAGTAGGTTATCTCTTGAGCAGATTGAATATCTGGGACTCGCTGATATCCCTAAGAATTTAGTGGATGATGGAGATTTGATTGATGATAGATACAATACTGAACAAATTGCCAATGCACCTCTTCCTCCAATCCAATGGTCACAAAAAGAATTGACTTTCTTGAGGAAAATATTTAAACCTATATTGACAAACACCAATAATTGGTTAGCAAATAAAGGAATTACTTTGAAAGAATTCATCACAGATTTAGAAGCTGAATTTCAAGAGGAAACAAGAAGAAAAATAGAAAATAAGATGAAAAAAAAAGTGATGTCCCTTCTTCTTCCAAGCCACATAAGCCTAAGATCATATTTGTGATGTAGAAGTCGAAAGTTATGGAAAGAGTCAGAAATAGAAGATATGGGAGTCAAAAAACAAGGCACTGAAGAACCAGTGATGGAATAGATGGAGACTGACAATAGACCTACAGATCAACTAGAGAAGAAAACTTTGTCTCTATAAGGGAATGTGCAACAAAAAATAAGAATCTCTTCTTCCCTACTTGACACACCTGTTGCAACTCTTTCACCTGTTTCTCTGATTAGTGTTCCCTCTTATGGATCACCCTCTCCTTCTAAAATAATTTTTGACAACACTCAAAGCACTTTTGAAGATATTCTTCATTCCTCAGGGTCAATTCCCAGTTTAGCATCCCGATTTTTTGATATTGAAGATAGTTCTACTTTTGATCACTCAGTAACAGGTGCAGTTTTTACTGATACTCCACCTATTGTTTCCACTACCTGTGTGAGTGCAACTTCAGTAACGCAAATAATAGAGATAGATCTTAATGTAAGTATGTCTGTGCTCCCACCATGGTTATCAGCTTACACACCCAAAAGGAAGAAATAAGCAATCTCTCTAGATGACTTTGATTTTAATAAAATGGTGCCAATAAAAGCCAAGGCCCCAAAGAAGCTAAAGATTCTTTCAAAAATGATTGGAGATAAGGGACACAAATTTTTTAAAATTGCAAGATCTTCACAGGATGCAACCATTGAAAATTTTGATGTAAGTGATTACTTTATCTCTAGAGTTAAATTAGGTAATATAACTCATGAGAGTGCCAAGAGTGATATGCAGTCATCCGTGGACATCTTGATTCAAAAATTTGACAAAAAAAAAAGAAATGAAGGATCACTACAAAGCAATGGTGGAACAATTGACTGTAGTGATAAGGAGAATTAATTTCACTTCAAAAACAATAACCCCTGAGGCCATTTTCATAGAAGACCCCATTATTCAAAAAGTGAAAAAGACCTATCTCAAAGAAAAAGTGCTTGAAGAGTACTTAGACAAGATGCATGCACAAGGAGTTTCCTTACTCAAAGAGTTATCTGAGAAGACAGATAAAATGAGAAGAATAAGAGCAGAACTTGATGATCTTATTAATATTATTTTTCAGGATATTGAAAGCATAGAAAAGTATCTTGACAAATGGATGGATATGAGGAAACTAAAAATAAGCACTCTAATATCAATCAGTGTCATTACTGATAGAGACTCTTACACTGAAAATAAAGAGGCATTGACATATAGGAGTCTGGTGTTTAAAAAGTTGCTCAGTGACCTCGAATATTCAAGGAAACTTAGTGAACAAAATGATGTCAGTCTTTTGCATAAATTGGAGGAGCTACCTTTCAAAATTACATCACAAGATAACCAATTCTTTTTATCAGAAGAAATGATTCAAGAATTTGAAGGTATGTTTCAGAAAGAATTTGATGATAAGGCATTTTCAATAGCCTCTATGGATAATATTCTGCATAATCAGTTAACTCTGGATAATCTAAAAATTAGGTTAACTAGTCATGAAAAATTAGTTACACTAGTAAGAGATGCCATAGTTAGAGCTAAGATGATTTTCAAGAACACTGTTACTCCAGACAATATCGGGATGCAAACAACTATCACTATGGACGATGCTTACATGAAAAAATATGGGTATACAAATTGAAACTATTTTTCTCTTAGTTTAATTTTCACTTTTCCGATGTACTTTTGTAAACACTTTAAACATTTCTACATATACTTTTTTCATATGTAATTACATGTAAAAATATAGGAAGTCCTAAGTCAAAAAGGACTCTTATCTTTGACTCAGTCAAAGTATTTAGGTATTTTATAAAAATCCTCAAGGCGTCTCCCTATAAATAAAGAGGGCCTCTATTATAAATTGATCTTGGATTTATTGGAAGCAAAACTCTGCCAAAATTGAAAGACATTTTGAGACTTTGAGCTCAGTTGTAAATTCAAGTTTTATCAAGTGAATGAGAAAGCAAGTGACCATTCAAACTTTGTATTGGAATAACTTGTGTTGTGTAAGAAATTGTTCTTATGTCCTTTTCCTAATACAATCTTATCTATTTGATTAAATAAGTAGAGTGAGTGAAAATAATTTGGAAGATGTTCTGAAGTTGATTATGGAGACTTTGTGCTACTATAATTGTCTTTAGTTTATGTTTTATTATTTTAGAACGAAAGATATTGGAAAGACTTTGAACTACTTGTATATTTTGTGATTATATTCTTTGTTTTAGTTTTCAGTGAAGACTTTAGGTTGCATCTCTTTCTACTATGATATAAGTTATAAATTAACAAGAGAAGCAACGATATGCTTTGTACTCTTATGGGTTTCTTATGAATTTAGTTAATATCTAGAAGTTTTCCTTTACTTTGTAAACATCATTTTTGGAAAAAGAGAAATAGATGATATGATCTCACCCTTGAGTTAATTTTTAGTTTAGATTAGTTTATGATAGTTTATAGGGAACCTCCCTTTGCTGAGAGGAGAGATTTATCTCATTACACTGTGGCTAATATAACCATTTTGCCTTCAGTTAGCTAACGACAAAATATTCACCCAAAAAGTTTCACCATTGATAGAGCAATAATGAATTAACAAGATCAAAATATTTTCTTGTCAGCCATAATACATGCCTTCATCCCTAAGGCATCTCACATGGGTCACACTTAAGTACAATCCACTTTCAAATAGGCTTAAGTCACTTTTAGATCCTTTGGAGACCCATTCGGCTCTTTGACACTTATTCAAGCAAATTAAGAATATAGGAACACTTTTAAAATGCATATACCCATTCCACATGATTTATAGGTCCTCCTTAAGTGCCAACAATCATCATAATACCCTTTTGCTTAAACATAATTCACTTAAAAAACATTATGTGCACACATCACCATGAATGAATACACAATCATCTTCTAAACCTTTGTTCATATTACATATGATTGGTAAAACCTTCATAATGCACATATATAATATTTATGGAGTCTACAATAAACTCCAATAGCTAATTCATCATTAAATATTGAAACATCAACGCAAACTTGAACATCATTCTCGGGTCACTTGCAGAACACATTCAAACACACAATCAACTTTAGACCTTCATAAATTTGACTATATCCACTTTCAAACCTTAAAATTTATATTTATATATGTGCCTTGGATTCCTCTATATGTTCTCTTTTTACACCATTGTCAAATTCTTCATAGATCGAAAGATATAACACAAAAACCAAATACTAGTTTTCACTTTGTTAAATTCAAATATTTGAATTCAAACGGTCACAGTTAAACTTCGAACACCATGCTCGCATCTCGAGTCCTCATTTATCAGATTAAACATGTAAAATTGATCTTATCATATGAATTTTAACCTTTAACACATAATGTGCCAATGCGAAACATTAAACCTTCACCATGTTGACCTAATCTCGTGCAGTCTATAAACTTTGACTTAATGCACTCCATCAATCTTCTATACATAGCTCAGTCTTTAGCAATGCTAAACAAATATCACTTTGAACTCTTTAATTTAATTAACACCATTGATCTCTATCTATATGAACACCTGCTTAATGTTGATCCTTGGAAGAAGCTCGATCTTTATCTTTACTCAATGTTAAACCTCAAACACTTGGCACCATCTCACTGCTTCTTGACTTCGTGGAACAATGTGCTCCATTGATGTTGCACAAACTTTGATTTGTGAAAAAATGACCAAGTATGTGAACCTTTGCAATCTATCTTTAAGGTCAAATTTGCACCTCCATATCTTTTGCTTCGCTCAAGTGCATGTTCTCAAACTTGGACCATATGATATCCTTATATAGGAGAATCCAACCATGTGTCAATCTACTCCTAGAATCCTCACACATGTGAGATATAAAAATATTAAAATGCCTCCTCAAATTTTTTACCATAGAGCCAACAATGCCAAGAATTAATTGGAAGGCCAACTTTGCTCATGCATATCTTTTGACGCACTTCGGTACATGATCTAAAATTTAACATAAATTAACCAGGGTCAAAATTGAACAAACCCATATGGTCATCTTATTCTAAAACATCCACATGTGTGAGATATGCCACAATAAACATTGTCAAACTCTCTGAGAGCCTAACTTTGCCCGTGTATATCTTTTGTTGTGTTTAGGTGCATGATCTAAGATTTAGTGCATAAGAATTAGGCACAATAATAAACAAACCCATTTGACCATTTCCTCCTAAAATGTCCATGTGTGCAAATTATGACATCATCAACATGCTTAATCGACTCTATTTGAACATATAAAACACTATCAAAATACTTGAGATCCCAAATTTGCACATGCATATCTTTTATTGCACTATATCACATGACCTAAAATTTGGTGCATAAAAACTAGGCATAAAAATGAATAAACCCATGTGACCATTTCCACCTGAGACCTCTATGCCTATGAAATATGATTACATCAATATTCTTATTCAGCTCTACTTGAACCCCTTTGCAAATTTGGATAAGTATAGGAACTTAGTGAATTCTGTCTAAGAAGCCAACTTTACACCCACATATCTTTGACTACACTTCATCGCATGACTTAAAACTTGAACCTAGAAACTTGGAATTGATGTGATCAAAACCATATGACCAACTCCCCTTGATTCATCCACATGTGGTAATGATGATGTCAATAAATTGCCTACTCAAATTTTTTACCACCAGACCCAAAATGTGTAGATGAAAACAATGATCAATCAGATGAAATACACTTATACACATAAACATTCAAAGCATTCTTGACTTTTGACCCTTTGCTCATTCTGAAATCACCATACTCATCCTGAACATCTCTAACCAAGCCAAAACTGAAGATCAATGAAGCCTCCTTCAAGCATAATAGGACAAACACATTTCACACTTTGTCATTGTCACTTTGACTATTAAGACACTTCATCCACTCACTAGGACACCTCCATGTCGTCACCATGACATCATTGATAGCTTTCCAACATGCAGGTGCTTTAGGTTCATCATATGAAGTTATTTCATTGTCGGCCCTCTGTTCTTCTGGCCCCTATTCAATAACTAATGAAGTTTCACTCTCTCCTTCAAGAGGAGTTTCAATCTCATGTATAGGAGATAATAGAAAATCAATAGATTCCCAACTCTGTGTCCCCCACTCATTATTTGAAACATTCAAATTACTCTCTTTGTAAACATCAAACTTTACATATTTATCCAGTTGACTCAACTATCGATTAATATGCTCTTTGTCCTTTGCAGTCTCACAAAAGACAACTTATCTTGTGATAAGAAACTTATTCTCTTTCTCATCGTATAGCTTATATGCCTTGGAGGAATCAAAATATCCCAAGTGAATGCAT
This sequence comes from Torreya grandis, assembly GCA_037957365.1. Taxonomy (NCBI): domain Eukaryota; kingdom Viridiplantae; phylum Streptophyta; class Pinopsida; order Cupressales; family Taxaceae; genus Torreya; species Torreya grandis. The sequence continues at coordinate 3,075,389 of JARHVA010000287.1, read as the reverse complement.
TTTTGATTCCTATGGTCCAATTTATTTCTCTTCTCCTTTGGAATCAATGCATAAAAAGTGGATCAAAATATGAAGATGTTACACTAAATGGAGATGACCACACCACATCTCATATAGAGTCTTTGATTCAAGATCTATTGATGGTGATGTGTTGTGAAGGTATACCACTATTTTAGCTGCTTCAGCCCAAAAGTGCAAATTTACCCCTTTGAAGTACAACATTACATGAACCATATTCATCATAGTTTTATTCATTCTTTCAACTAATCCATTTTGTTGTGGTGTATGAGGAATTGTGAGATGGTGTTTGATCCAAGTTTGCTCAAGATAGGATTCAAAATTCTTTGATGTAAATTCACCACCATTATTTATCTTGAGTGTCTCGATGTGAGTTTGTGCTTCATTTTCAATCATTGTTTAATTTTTTTTAAAGTATCAAAGGCTTTTGATTACTTTTTTCAAAAGTGTATCCATGTCATCCTACTATAGTGATCGATGAACAACATTAAGTACTTATGAACACCAATGAAGTGGATTGGAAGAGAACATAAGTCTAATTGAATAAGCTACAACTTTCTATCTACTTTTCGCTATGACTTTGGAAATGGTTCTCTTACATGTTTAGCCAAGATGTAGGCTTCACACTTTTCATCTAATTTTGTGAGCATTTTAGGAATTCTAAAAACACCATTATTTTGTAATACATGTGTTGGGTGAATATTTTGTCACTAGCTGACTAATGGCAAAACAGGTACATCAACCACAACATAAATAGATTTATACAACAAAATGGATGTGGTGACCATAGCCAGATTGAGACAAATCTCTCCCCTCAGCAAGGGGAGGTTCCCTATAAACTATTATATATATATATATATATATATATATATATATATATATATATATATATATATATATATATATATATATATATATATATATATATATATATATATATATATATATATATATATAAGCTGAAAATAGACACAGGGGTGAAATCATACCATCCATCTCTTTTTTTTCAGAGATGATGTTCACAAAATAGAGGAGAATTCTGGTGTAATTACTGAAGGCACTTCTCTTATTTCAGAAGTGATATTCAGCCAACAACAAGATTCTTTCTAGGTAGTAACTGTAACCACAAGAAACCCATGAAAGCACAAAGTCTTTCATTGCTTCTTCCCACTAATTAGGATAAAGAATACCATATGATTAAGCACAAATCAAAGCCTCCACCTAAAATTACAACAAAGTAAAGGATTACAAAGGATAAAGAGAGCTCAAAGTCTCTCTAGTATCCTTTACACAAAACATAGATTGAAGACACTTATGGTAGCACAAAGTCTCCCACAGTTAGCTTCAAGACATCTTCCAGCTTATTTCTACTTGTTCTGCTTGTTTGATTGAATGAACAAGACTATATTTAAGAAATAGACATAAAAACAATTTCCTAGATGACACAAGCTTATTCCAACACAAAGTCTGAAAGGTCGCTTGCTTTCTCATTCAATTAACAAAATATGATTAACAGTCTGAGCTCAAAGTGTCAGGAATACCTTTCAATTTAGGTAGAGCTTCACTTCTAATAACAAATAGATCTCCCTTATACAAAATAAGAGATTACAATATATAGAATCACTAGAAAGACTTGGGCACTTATTTTCATGAAAATGGCCCATGCTGAATTGAATGCATTAAATATCTTTGAAAGGGCCATGCTGAAATAGGTCATCAGCCTTGACTTTGGCATTCTAAATCATCTCAAATGTCTCCTCCTAAGCATGGGTTGTCTCGTCTTCTTTATGATGCTTACACGACTATCCATTCACCTTTACTTAATGTAAAAAAATAGGCCACGCCTTTGAATGCTTGTATTCTCTGATGTTCACTTGGTGGACTGTTCCACCTACTAGAAATAACTCTCCCATAGATATTTCTAGATTTCCTGTAGTTGTTCTCTATTTTCTTGCCACATTTTGTCTCTTCCTGACGATCTGAGCTCTCGAGGCTATCTTCTCACTTTATGTTGGCTCTTTCGACTCCTTTTTGGGCTGGTCGCTGAGCTTGTCCTCAGGTCTTTTGAAAATCAACAGTTATTCCATCACCCTAAAATTGACATCCATAGGGATGTCACTGGTCACTTTGAACCTTGAACCTTGAACTCTTTTGGTTCAAAGGTTCAATGGTTCATTGGTTCAATGGTTTGGCGATTGAATGTTTTGTGAAGGATCACATTTGTTCTCTTTTTCTTCTTCAGTTGAACCATCTTTTGAACTTCTTTCTAGAATCTTCCACTTCATCCATTCACTTGAAGATTCTGTTCAAACTTTTAACTCTTTGAACCCTTTGAACCTTTGAAGCATTTTGGTTCAAGGTTCAATGGTTCAACAGTTCATTCCATTTCTTTGAATCCTTTGAAGCTTTGAACTTTCTCAAATCTTTTCTTTTCTAAGTCCTTCGAAGTCTTTGAACTTGTTGAACCTTTGAACCTTTGAACGCTTTTGATTCAAAGTTCAATGGTTCAACGATTCAATCTTTACTTTTCGAATCCTTTTATTCACTAAGTCCTTTGAACTTGTTAAACTCGTTGAACCTTTGAACCTTTTGAAGTTCAAGGTTCAACAGTTCAATCTTAACTCTTTGAATCCTTTTATTCACTAAGTCCTTTGAACTTGTTGAACTCATTGAACCTTTGAACCTTTCAAATTTTAAGGTTCAACAGTTCAATCTTAACTCTTCAAATCCTTCTTTTCTTTAAGTCTGTCGAAGTCGTTGAACCTTTGAACCCGTTGAACCTTTCTACCTTCTGGAGGCAGGGTTCAATGGTTCAAAGTGGTTCATTCTAATTGTTTGAAGCCCACCGTTAAGTCTTTTGATTAAACCTGACCATTGAACCATCCTCAAAACACTAAAGAAAAGCCTTAAGTGTTTTGAACTTCCTTTGAAGAAAGCCCGCCTGTTGAACCTGTGACTTCCTTAGCTGAAAAAGGCTTGAATATTTGAAAAACTTAACTCCTTAGAACATTTTGAAAGAAAGAAAGAGACCATTTTGGTTTGCAGGACCAAAATGATCAGCCTATTGTCCACAAAAGTAAGTGACAGATTTTTAGAACAACAACTGGCTCTAATTGGGGAACTTTCATCAATTGAAAATTTGAAATAATCAAAGGGAGTAGAAACCAGAATCTCAGTGCCTTCACCTATGCCATTGGGATACGGAGTCATGCTACCTAAAAAGAAAGGCGTCAAAAACAAATGGTGCCAAAAACAAATGAAAAACACAAAACAAAAAAAGACTATACATATATACAAATAGACTTATCTGATACTTCAAGGATTGAAGTACTTCAGATGCTACCCACTGTGAGGCAGAGTAAATGGCATTCTATCTTGATATTTTAGTAAGAAACTATTTTCACCATTTAAATGATGAATGGCAAATAGGCCTCTCCATAAGGAATCTATTTTTTCATGCATTCCTTTTGGTTCTCTCCTCTTGTCCCACAACAAGACTTGATCTCCAATCTGAAAATCATGGATCTTTACTTTCTGGTCGAAGAGTCTCTTCACCAGACTTTGACGCATAGTAATTCGGTCCACCACCATAGTTAATTGCTCATTAAGTTCAATCAAGCACATGATCTTCTTGTCGATAGAACTTTCATAAGTTGAATCTTATACTGCCTTTGCTAACTTTAATGTTAATAATTCTAGGGTGATTGGTATCTCTGCATTCAGACCATACAAAATTTAGAATGGAGACATACCAATTGCCCTCTTGGGTGTAATTTTGTCTGCCCATAAAGCGTCAAGCAATGCTTTATGCTAGGTTCTTTGATTGTCATCTACCAGCTTCTTGATAATGGTCACCAGGTTCTTGTTGCTTGATTCTGCTTGACCATTTCCTTGCGAATAATAGTCAGAAGAGTGGGAAAGGATAATCTTATAATAATAGTAGAACTGGGTAATCTCATGAGAAGAAAAATAGGCTGCATTATTTGTTACAATCTTGGTTGGGACCCCAAACTTGGAAATGATGTTTTCCTTGAAAAAATTACATACTACTTCTGAAGTAACATGCTTGATTGAAATGGCTTTCACCCACTTGGTAAAGTAGTCTGTGGCTGTGAAGACATAATCATGTCCAATACTCAAGGATGGATTTATAGTGCCAATGAAATCAATTCTCCATTGCTGAAATGACTCTTCTATTACCACAGGCTTGAGAGGTAACACAGCTAGCTTGGATTTACCAATGAACTGTTAACATAGCTCGCATCTACATACCCAAACATATGAATATGAAAATAGAGTAGGCCAATAGTATCTGGCTTGAAAATTTTTATGGGCAGTTACAGGCACAAAAAAATGTCCTCCATAAGCTAAATTATGGAAGGACTCCAAAAGTTTATTCTACTGCGCTTTATCTATGCAGTGAAAGAATACCCCATCAAGGTTCCTCTCATACAGATCGTTGTCTCACAAAACAAAATTGACAGCTTTCAACTTAAAAGTCCTCTTTTTTTTATGAGACATGTGAGCAGGACACTCACCATAGGTAAGAAAATGAGCAATATTTGAATACCACTCATTCATAGTGGTGACAAAGAGAACTATTAGCGTATCTTCAACTCCTGTTTCTTTATACTCTGCTTCTTTTGGTATGTTATCAACAATTAATTGGTAGAGACCCCTTCCCCACACAAGCTTTGTAGGTTTGATAACAAGATCAAACTCCTAGATTTTAGCAATCCAATTGCCCCTTTTAGTTCTAAACTCTTGCTGAGTTGGTATGGACTTGACTATTGTATCAGGAACTAAATCAACAGTGTGTGAGTTCAAGATGTAAAAATGAAAGTGTTTTACCACCTTTACCATAGCATAAGCATGCTTCTCCATGTTTGAATACTTTAGCTCATGAGATTTGAGAGGATAACTCATGAAAGATATGGGAGATTCCACACTTTCTTTATTCTGCTGAACCAAGATGGCTGAAAGCGTATGTTCAGAAGCATAGCTATACATCACAAAGTCTTTGGCATAATCAAGACAAACTAGAATTGGGGCATAGGTGATAACTTTTTTGATGTCTTGAAATACTGACTTACCTTCTTTAGTCTAGTTGAAAGTGGCTTTGCCCTTCATCATATTGACAATGTGGCGAGTCTTCTCTGTGAATTCAAGAATGAACCTTCGCAAAAAGTTCACATTTCTAAATAAAGAGTGGACTACGGTGTTATTGGTAGGAAGAGCAAGCTATTGAATGGATTTGAATATTTTTGGGTCAATCTTTATGCTTTCTCAGGACACAATGTGACTGAGAAGTTTACCTTTTGTAACCCCAAAAATTGACTTCTTGGGATTAAGAGAAATACCATTCTACCTACATTGCTCCAGTACTTATTGTAGATGATGCACATGATCAGAATGATATTTAGAAAAGACTATCAAGTCATCAAGGTATACCACTATAAATTTTCCTATTTCATTTTTGAAAGTAAGATCCATCACTCTTTGGAAGGTGGCGCCAGTATTAATCAAGCCAAAAGGTATTTTATGATATGCAAAAATGCCCCAAGGTATTGTGAAAGAGGTCTTATGTTAGTTTGCTTCACCAACTTCTACTTGATTATATCCTAAAAAATCATCTAGCATTGATAACATCTCAACACCAGTCACTGTTTGCAACAACTGATCCATGATGGATAGGGGATAGTTGTCTTTTAAAGATTACTGATTCAGATTTATGAAATCAACACATAGGTGGATTTCTCCATTATTCTTTCTCACAGGAAATATGGTCGCAATTCAGGTGGAATGATGGATTGAAAAAATAATTTTTGCATTCAACATTTTTTGTATCTCAGACAAAATTGTGCCTGATATCCTAGGGTTATACTGCCTTTACTTCTGCTTGTGAGGCAACAACCCAATCTTGAGAGAAATTTCATGCTAGATTTCTTTAGGTCTGAGAGATTTCAGATCATCATATGAATATGCCAAAACATCAATGTAATGGTGAAGTAGAGTGATAAATTTGAGTTTTTCATCAGGGATAGAACAATTCCTAATGTTGACCATTTTTGGATTGTCTTCTGTACTCAAATTGATTTGATCAAAATCCTTGGAGGATTTTGGATCCACTTGTGGCTGTTCCTTGATGAACCTATCATGCTTGTCAAATAGTTTCTCAAGAGAAACTAATCCTTTGAAAATTTTATTCCCTTTGAGCTGAAGGAACTCTTCATCAGTGTTTAAATTTGTTTTCAAAGCTGATTTCTGTGGTGAAGATTCACTACCTTCAAATTATAGCTTTTCAAAGCTATCTATTTGTTCCAGAAAAGCAATGATTTGGTTGTCACCATTGAACACCTACCAATGGTTAGCATTATAAAGTACACTTGATTAAAAGACTAGCTTGATAGTGTACCTGTCTTCTTTGAAATCTTGGTGAGGGACCAAGAGAGCTGCAAAGATGGCTAATATATTTGCACAACTATTGAATTCTCTGGGCATGACATAAATACTAAAAGCATCAAAGATTTCAATGTAGTCTTATATTATATTGCAATAATGTCACAATCTATCATTATTGGTTTGATACAGGTTCTTCATTTAGTAAACCACCAGCTCAGTGTCTTCTTTGGCATGAAGGATTTTAATACCTTTACCTTAATCAACCTTTAATCCAAGCAGCAATGATTTATACTCAGCAGTGTTATTAGTGTTACTGAACTGCAACTTATATGCATAGGGGAAAATATCTCCTTGAAGAGATATTAAAACTACTCTAGTTCTAAAATTGGTAGAAGAATTGCTGCCATCAAATTCTAGAATCCAAATATCATCAGAATTTGATCTTCTTTCAGATTTTTCTTCATCAAAAAGAGAAGATCCTTTTTCATGTGTACTGTGCCCTACCAATTCTTCTGATGTCTTATCTAAACTTTTTATATTGTCACTTAGTAAGCTTTCATCTGCTAAAATAGGAATGTCTTCAGTAGATAAAAAGTAATTACCCATGCCTGAAGACTGAAACATAATTTGAGCTTCAGGGGCAGAAGTTTGAGTGATAATGTACTTCAATTCTTTTTTAGAAAGCAGCCTTTTCATGATGCCCTTGACAAGAATTCTCACCTTAGATAGGTCCATGCTCAATTCTCCACCAACATTCTTACAAAAATTTTGCCCAAAAAGAATGCCGTATGAGGCTGGGATGTCGGCCACCAAGACTGTCATTTTAATTCTTTTATCTGGGAAGGCTTCAAATGAAAATTGAGCATCTTTGATTTATCTCAACAGAGGCACTTATTTGTTTTCCATGGAAAAACATCTTCTAAAGGTTTTAGTTAGTGTGAGACCAAGAGATTCTACCACCTTGGTGGGCATGACATTGTCAGAAGATCTAGAATCTATAATGTAATTGTTCAGCTGATGACTATTTATCAGCAGGGAGACATAAAACGGTTCTGTCTTTCCAGGGGTAGCTAGAGGAGTAATCACAAGATTATTTTGAGTAGGTGTGTTCTTTGGAGGAATAAGAGTTGCTTTCAAAATTTCTTGTCTTGCAGGGACAGTTTTATTCTTGATGCATTGAACTAACCTATCCAACTGCTAAGAGTTGGATTGAAAGAATTCAAACTCAGACATTTGAATTTTGGTCTTCTTAGCATGGTCAATTATATCAAATGACTGAAATGAACTAGAAACATAGGAAGGTAGTCCATCAATCTAGTTTTTACTAAGTGTAGGACTGGTCTGTGAATTTAAAGTAGAAGGTGAATGAATATTTGAGGTACTTACTTTTTTATTGATCACTAGGTCTTTTGATTGGAAAGTCAGCTAAGTTCCTCATTTAGCAATTAAAATTACTGGTCGAGATTCTTCTCCTATTTTTTCTTTATCTACTTGTTGAGCTGACTAGTTCTAGGACCTAGTAAATACAATGTATGATCCATCAAATGCTTCACCTTTACTTTTGGGTTCATCCTGGTAATTCAAAAAATAAATGTGAGAGTCACCGGCTGATTCTTCTTGGTTCTCTACAAAGAGATCAATGTCATATTCTTAGTTCAACTCAGGTTGGAAAGAAAAATTAGATTCAATTTCAAGATAACCAATCACTGAGTTAACTGGTGCTACTTCAATGGCAAGTTTCTCTGGTAGGGGAGGAAGGTGATTTAGTTGCCCTTGAATTTTGATAGTATTTCCCTAATATGATTGGTTAGAAAATGTCCTCCTTGGTATATCTCAATAAAAAGGAGTAGACATCCCTTGTGCCATTTGATTTTTCAGAGCTAGCAATTCATTTGCTAGCTTTTGCACTATAGGATCAGTGGTGCATGTAGAAGAATATTCAGAAGATGAAGAAGATTTACCTATGTTAAGATCTCTTCTTATCTTTCTTGCCAAGACAAGATCATTTTCAACCTCAGTCACCAAAATTTGAGCTGCAACAAGATCTATGTGGCCAGCCCACCTCAACAAAAAACTCACTTTAGGAAGCTGAGAATTTATGAAGAAGCATTTGAGATTTTCAGGTGTCGACTAAGCAATTATGGGAATCCTATTCCTCAGCTTGTCGAATTTAGCAATGAAGTCTCTCATGGGTTCATGAGGCTCCTTCTTCATTTATGTAAGCTGATCTTACAGGGCATATGCATCTTATTTATTCATTTGTGTAAGCTAATCTTACAGGGCATATGCATCTTATGTAGGCTTGAATTTGGCCTCAAATTTGGCCTTGAGAGTGTTCCAATCAGTCATTGTTTGTGCTTGCAAATGATAAAACTAGTCTACAACAACACCTTGCAATGTTTCTACAAATAGCCTAACTATAATGTCTTCATATTCAATGCCTATCACGCCATAGGCTATGCAAAAGGCTACAATATGTTCATCAAGATGAACCTTCCCATCACCATAGAACTTGAGAAATTTTTTCCTTGAACTACGGGGTAGCTCATGTAGAGGTGGGGTTAGATTCAGAGGACCAAAAGTATTACTCCAGGGGCCTTGAGCTGCCATGATATGGTTATTAAAAGGAGATATTATAAATCTCTGTGGGATGTATGGACAAAGCTCTACTATCAGAGAAAAGAGTAGCTTTGCCTGGTATTGGGGACCTAATCTTTGTAGGAGGAAAACTCCTAGTTCGCTAAAGGCGAGGTGGTGGAGGAAAAAGATCAAAATTACTTAGTTGCACCAACTTAAATACAAGGTCAATAATACCTTGAGCTCTTTGGCTTCACATGTACGATGGATCTATGAGAGTGTAAAATGAAAATGGAAAAAAATTGGAACTACTTCAATTTGAAGTTAGAGGCTTCAAACTGTTTGTTCTTCTCCAACGGAGTCGCCAAAAACTATTGGGTGAATATTTTGTCACCAGCTGATTGACAACAAAATAGGTGCACAACCACAAAATAAAGAGATTTATATAGCAAAATGGATGTGCTGACCACAACCAGATTGGGACAAATCTCTCCTCTCAGTAAGGGGAGGTTCCCTATAAATTATTATATACTATAGTGTGTGTATATATATATATATATATATATAAGCTAAAAATAGACACAGGGGTGAAATCATACTATCCATATTTATTTTTTTAGAGATGATATTCACAGAATAGAAGAGAATTCTAGTGTAATTACTGAAGGCACTTCTCTTCTTTCAGAAGTGATATTCAACCAATAACATGATTCTTCCTAGGTAGTAACTATAACCATAAGAAACTCACGAAAGCACAAAGTTTTTCATTGCTTCTTCCCACTGATTAGGACAAAGAACACCATAGGATTAAGTGTAATTCAAAGTCTCCACCTAAAACTACAAAAAAGTAAAGGATTACAAAGGATAAAGAGAGCTCAAAGTCTCTCCAGTATCCTTTATACAAAACACAGACTGAAAACACTTATGGTAGCACATAATATCCCACAATCAGCTTCAAGACATCATCTAGATTATTTCCACTTATTCTACTTGTTTGATTAAATGAACAAGATTGTATTTAAGTGTATTTATGGAAAAGGTCTTCCCCAAAGGCCTTTGAAATAACATTCTACTGAATATGACTATGTTGGAAGTGGTGGGTAATCCAGGGAATGCTGACAATGTGGACAATGAGAATCTTAAGGTTCTTGTTAATTCTATAGTTATGTAGTTTCATCCTTTCTGAATTTGGTCTTTTTAGTGTTTTCTTTTGCTTCTGACTTTGTTTCTCGACTGTGCCATTGGTTCAGTGCTGGCATCTTTTTTTTGCCAACCTTCCTATCTTTTTTGATTGTATAGGGTTCGACCCCTAGTTTGCTACCTTAATTAATCAAAAATAGATATAAGAACAATTTCCTAAATGGCACAAGCTTATTCCAACACAAAGTCTGAAAGGTCACTTACTTTCTCATTCATTTAATAAAATATGACTAACAGTCTAAGCTCAAAGTCTCAGGAATGCCTTTCAATTTGGGCAGAGCTTCACTTCTAATAATAGAGAGATCTCCCTTATACAAAATGAGAGATTACAATATATATCATCACTAAAAAGATTTGGGTGCTTGTTTTCATGAAAATGGCCCATGCTAAATTGAATGCATTGAATATCTGTGAAAGGGGCATGCTAGAATAGGTCATCAGCCTTGAATTTAGCATTTTGAATCATCTCAAATGTCTCCTCCTAATCATAGGTTGTTTGGTCTTCTTTATGACACTCACACGACTATCCATTTGCCCTTACTTAATGCAAAAAAATAAGCCACACCTTTGAATGCTTATGTTCTCTAATGTTCACTTGGTGGACTGTTCCACCTACTGGAAATAAATCTCCTATAGATATTTTTGGATTTCTTGTAGTTGTTCTCTTTCTTTTCCATGTTTTGTCTCTTCCTGGTGATCTGAGCTCTCGGGGCTATCTTATCACTTTATGCTGGCTCTTTCAGCTCCTTTTTGGGCTAGTCACTGAGCTTGTTCCCAGGTCTTTTGAAAATCAATGGTTATTCCATCACCCTAAAATTGACATCCACGAGGATGCCATTGGTCGCTTTGAACCTCTTTGAACCTTGAACCTTGAGCTCTTTTAATTCAAAGGTTCAATGGTTCATTGGTTCAATCATTCGATGATTAAATGTTTTGTGAAGGGCCACATTCGTTCTCTTTTTCTTCTTCGATTGAACCATCCTTTGAAATTATATCTAGAATCTTCCGATTCATCCATTCACTTGAAGCTTCTGTTCAAAATTTGAACTCTTTGAACCCTTTGAAATTTTGAACCTTTGAAGCATTTTGGTTCAAGGTTCAACAGTTCAACGGTTCATTCTATTTCTTTAAATCCTTTGAAGCTTCAAAATTTCTCAAATCTTTTCCTTTTCTAAGTCCTTCAAAGTCTTTGAACTTGTTGAACCTTTGAACCTTTGAAATCTTTTGGTTCAAGGTTCAATGGTTCAACGATTCAATCTTTACTCTTCGAATCCTTTTATTCACTAAGTCCTTTGAACTTGTTGAACTCGTTGAACCTTTGAACCTTTCAAAGTTCAAGGTTCAACGGTTCAATGGTTCAATGGTTCAATCTTAACTCTTTGAATCTTTTTATTCACTAAGTCCTTTGAACTTGTTGAACTCATTGAACCTTTCAAAGTTCAAGATTCAACGGTTCAATCTTACCTCTTCGAATCCTTCTTTTCTTTAAGTTCATCAAAGTCGTTGAACCTTTGAACCCATTAAACCTTTATACCTTGTGGAGGTAGGGTTCAATGGTTCAAAGTGGTTCATTCTAATTATTTGAAGCTCACTATTAAGTCTTTTGATTGAACCTGACCATTGAACCATCTTCAAAACACTAAGGAAAAGCCTTAAGTGTTTTGAACTTCCTTTGAAGAAAGCTCGCCTGTTGAACCTGTGACTTTCTTAGCTGAAAAAGGCTTGAATATTTGAAAAACTTAATTGCTCAGAACATTTTGAAAGAAAGAAAGAGACTATTTTGGTCTGCAAGACCAAAATGATTGGCCTATTGTCCACAAAAGCAAGTGATAGATTTTGTAAACAACATGAATGTTATTATAGTGAGTGTGATCGAATCAAGCATGCCACAACATGTTTGGAGACATTCCATCTTATACAAAATGAGCATAATTCCTTGAATTTGATTGCTCATCCTTGAGTTTGAGAAGTTTCCCTTCTTCATATCCAGTCAAGATAACTACAATATTACTTGTCCTCCTAATTGTGACATCATCATTATCCAACATAATGGAATAGCCTTGTTTCCTTATGAGCACTAGGGATAACAATTTTTGTTTTAATTGAGGAAGGTAGAGATCATTCTCAAGTTTATAGTCTGGAAGCCCTAGACACTTGAGTTAAATTGTACCTCTTTCTTGTGGTTATAGACTTGATCTATCTACGAGGTATAATGAGCCATAACATTATTCATTATAATCTTCAAAGAAATATTTTTGAAAAGTCATATGTTGAGTGACACCAATATCAAGAACCCAAGCATCAAACCATGAAAAACTAATCAAGACACTATTTGCTTCATCATCTGTACTGGAAAACACACATTCATTGGTGAATTGGGTTGAGTTTGACTCTTCTGACTATTTATTTGAATTTACCTCTTTATTCTTATGGTATGTTTCAATTTTCTCCCATGGAGTCCTACATTCGTGAGTCTCATGGCTACCCTTTTTGTCACACCATTTCCATTAGAGGTTTTATTTATCATTCTATTTTTGATTTTGACCACCATGATTTTTATTTTGACCACCTTTTCCTTTTTACTTATTTTTGTACTTCTTATTGCATTCATTTTTAGAATTTATGGCTTTGTTTGATGTTTTAGAGGAATTTTATTTGATATAGCACACACTTTCACCTATTGTGGTTTCAATTTTCCTTCCAAAGGCCTTTTTTCTTTCTACCATCTTTTCAACCAACTGGTTAAACATGAGATTCTTCAGATGATTTCTTGCTTGTAGAGACTCCAAATAAGTTGAATAGTTTGGAAGAAGGGGTTATATGAATATAGTTATGTATATGTCAATTTTGACACCTATTACTTCAACACCATGTTTGATAGCTCATATCTCTGAATCCAATCTTATCACATCACCATCTTTCAACTCTAGGTTGAATAGATTCAACTGCAACTAAATGAATTCCAACTCTGAATGGGAGTCATATAAGTCTTTTAGTTTGTGAAATGCTTCCCATAGTGTATTGTACCCCTATACATGATGAAACATGTCTCCATCCAGTGATGCCCTCATTAAGGCCAAAGCCTTCTAGTTTTTCTACTTCCATGTTTGAGTGTCCTTTGCATTCCCTATTGGTTTAGCTGGTTGTTTTTCCCCATCTCAAATATTGAACCATAGATCATTGAAGATGAGTGTGTTCTCCAATTATTGAGACCATTCTAACCAAATATCTTTTCCAGTCAAGGTAGTGCCAACAAGATTTGATGGAATGCATGGTTTTGAGTTTTTGTTTGAGTTTTTGGAGTTTTTGAGTTTTAGTTTAACTCCAATTGGTTCTTTATCACTCCAAAATGGTACCCTTTTCTATATACACAAAGGTACTAAAAAGGATTCACTTTGTCATTAACAACGGCTTGAAAAGAAAACCTCATACATCAATATACTCATTTTTTTTTTATTTACATTTTTTGACATACATGAATAGGTAAAAAGAGTGGCTCTCCTTATTTATCCTTAAATTATGTGATTTAATTGCTTTTATCCAAATATTCTTAGAGTAGCATTCTCAAAGCAATTTGAAAATTGATCAATTTCAAATGCCTTTCAAATTTAACTTATTCTGAAAATTTGAAAATTATAATTAAATGAAAATGGAATTATGCTTTTTAAAAAAAACCTAAAATTTGAAGAACTTTCATCAAATTGATATACTGCCATAAGGAGAATTTGAAATGCCTTTTCTAACAATGGTGCAACTTCCATGCAACTCCTTTACATATTATATGTAGATCCTGGTCTAAGGGTGTAGTAAATGCTAGAAAAAAATGTCTTGTTTAGAGCACCTATACTAGTTTTCAAGTCTTTCTATAGCCATCTGATACTTAGCTAAATATAATCCTATAGGTCACAATCAAAAAAATATGCCATGTTGGTCTGATTGTGATGCAAAAAATAAGAAAAAATGTAGGTTGTGACTCTGATAATAGTGCCAAAACACAACCAAATGTGTCAAAACAACTCCACATAGGTCAGGTTGTAGCTATAGAAGATTGGCATCTAGCTCTAGATTAGAAATCTATGGGTTTAATATACATAAAAATGCACCAAAACTTCATCTGTGTACAAGTCAACACCAAAATAGGTGATAATAAAAAAAATCTATAGACCATATCACCAATGACAATGAAATGCTAATGATAGGCCGTAGCACCAAAGACAATGAAATGCCAATGATAGGCCTTAGTGCCAAAGACTAGAGAAAACAAATACTATGTAGACCGTATAGTTTGAAAAGAAGAGAATGAATGAAAAATTAGTAACTAAAATTCTAGGCTTTGATACTAATGATAGGTTGGAAACAATGTTAGAGGAATGATATGAAATTCTATTTCACGATTAAAATTTAAATGGAAGCAAACATTACATTTTATAAGTCAAAAGATGACTAATCACTTCACCTACCAAGAAGTCCATTTAACTACCTACGAGACTCTTGAGCTACACACTAGAAGATAAAAGCAAATGTGCAACTACTCCTAGGAATTAGGAAACATTATATACAATAATATCACACTCCTCCAAGATGGTTCCTTCTAAGATATCTAATTTCTGAATAAAGTTTTTCTATCTTTTGGTTCTGCATGAGAGATGAAGGAACTTTATGTTTCAGTCTCCCTCCTTCAACTATCTTACTCTAGATTTTTGCTTTTAGTAAATTTCCTCCTTTTTGTACACCTCCTCTAGGTTCCTTGTTACTTCTTCCTCCCTTAGGAGGTATATATAATTGTTGCCTTCCATTATATTGTCCTGAATCTCACTTCTCTTAACTATATTTTTTTAAACTTGAACTCATCAAGTTATATTTTTTTAAAGCTTATATTAATTTTGAACACATATATTTTTTGAAACTAGGGTTAGGAGTTAGGGTTAGGTTTATGTTTTTTAAAGTTTTACTTGGATTTAAACTTAAAAAAAATGTAAACTTAACCCTAGGGTTAGAGTTAGGGTTTTTTAACAATATTTATCAAATATGTTCAAAATTAAAATTTATTAAATAAAAACATTTAAATTTTAAATTTTAAATGAACAATAACATTTCAAAAAAAAAAAAACCTAACTTACCTAGTCTTTTCTTAAAATTCTTGGACTTCTTGCTTTACTCGTGTTATCCTCTTATTTTTTTAAAAAACTCTTCTCTCGAATGTCAAAAATATGTGAAAATCAAGTGAAAATGGTTTAAAAAGAATTATTTCGCTATTTATAGCCAAATAAATTATAGATTTTAGACAAAACTGTGTTAAATTGTTATTTTCAATAATTTTCACCTTTTTACTGTTGATGGTCATTGACTAGGAAAAATCACTATTTAAACGGTTGAATAAAGCATTTTCTACCATGTTTCCAATATACTCATGATTAATAATGTTTTTGATGATTTATGTTATTATGATCCTTACCAACTTCACTATTTTTCTACTAAAATGAACAAGTGGATCCCACCATTCATCTCAGGGTGTGAGCACATGATATCATTGCTAGATAACACATTTATGTCTATCATATCCTTATAAACATGAATTTTTTTTGGTAGGTGGTATATTTATGTATGCATGAATATATAAGACACATTGTTTCTAATAAATTCAGAGTATTACATATATTTTGTGTTTGAAGTACATTGCGATTGAATTTGAAGCAAATATCTTTCTATAGGAGGGTGAAACTCTTCTATGATTGACACAACAAGGAAAATAAATTTTATTGTCAACCTTTTCCATCTCATAATCAATTCCATATTTGTTGTATATTTACTAGTTACTACATCATAGTAATTAGTAAAGTTCTTCATTTATTTATTTATTATAAATAAACTAATTCGTTGGGTTGTTATCATCCACAGGTTGTTAAAATAAAATTATTTATTATAATATTTATATAATAATAACATTATTGTTATGTTAATATGGGAAGCATTATGGTTGTAACTAGATATTGTTACAACCTTTCCTATATACTTGTGACACCATTTTTATGCTGATTTGAATCATTGTTTTGATTTCAAGTTGGTATTAGAGTAGGGATATTTTGAGAGCAAGAAGAAATATGAGGAGAGGAAACAAAAAAGAGGAACATCTAGAATTTGAATTCTTTTTTCAAGCTTCAAGTGGCTTGTTATTAAATCCTATTGTATTCCTATGATCTATGTATATTGAAGTGACTAATATATAAGTGAGTGTAAGAGTTTCATTTATATGGGCATATTAGACAGGGATTAATCATCCATTCTCATGTCAGAGTAAGAGGTGTTTATAGAGGCATGTGAAGAATAAAAAATCTTTTGAAATTACAATGCACAAATCTAAGTAAAGTGCCCAATGAAATATTGGCAAGTGTGAAGTGCAACAATTGCATCCAATGACATTGATGTCTAAACCAAAATTAATAGAAGATAAACAAACATCATCCATGGTAGGAAGTGTCCATACAAAGTGACATTAACATAACAAAGCATTATAGTTCACACAAGCCCCAAATCAACCCCTAATTCAAACACCACAAGTAGTCCGAACCTTCCACATGTAGTGGATAGGAGAATTTTTTTAAAAAAATATTTATCTATAATTTAGGGTCAAAAAATTTAGGGAAAATTTATATTTCTAATAAATTTTATTAATTTATTTAGAAAATTTTATAATATAATTAAATTTATTTCATAGATAACCTTGCCTAGACTGATTAAATATCTCTCAAACTGTGAAGCCCTAGAAGCTAAAATTTTCCCTGGATGTCCATAATAACATAATAAAACATCCCTTAAAATGAATTTTACCACAACCATCATAGATTTTCAGATTTAATTGTTTTTCAAAAAAATTGCCTACAATTGAGTTAATTTGATAGCTAGAGATTCGGGTAGAATTTAGCTAAATTTTTATGATCACACCTAATATATTAGTGTGAAAAACCTCTTTAATTGCTTTTTGTACAAATCTTCTAGTGTTCCTAAATTGATTATTTTTTAGAATTAGGTGATTTACATTTTTACAAAAATCACTGATTTAAGTAAAGTGCATAGCATTCAAATAAAAACTACCCATAAGCTAAAAATTGGCCTAGATGTTTGAAATAGGGCATAAAATACAAGTGTGAAGATACTTTATCTTGAAAAGTAATAATATGATAGAGTTACTTGTTTTTATATTTTTTATTGTAACACATAATGGCTGCAAATGGCCCAGATTTATTTTCTGTCTAACTCAGAGTGACTTCATAGCAATAAATATGTTGTATGCAAGACAAAGGTAAATACTCACCTAGAATTTGAAGACATTTGGTATATTTTTGATGTCAGTGATACCCAACACACCTCTAACATTGACCTCATCATATTTAGGGTATCAGATGAGGTTCAACCTCATATCAGGATGCAACATCAACCAAAGATGCATGGGACAAAATCAACATAGTTTATGACCTAAAACTAAAGCATAATTTTGCATCTTCAAAGCCAACTTCACTATCTCAAACTGGAGATCAACAAAAAAATTAAAATGTTTCTTTGTTGTGTTGCAGTATTGTGGGCCTCGATATAAGCATTGGGAAAGAAAGTGTCATATGGATCCCTTGTACATATATTCCTAAGAGCGTTTCTCCTTGATTACAAGATATTTGTGACTTCTCTAAATGTTTTAGATCAAAAACCAACCTTTGATAAGTTAGTTAATATGTTATAGAAAAAAGAATCAATGCACTATGGAGATGAAGTTGGAGATGAAAATGAATTGATAATACATTATAAGGGGAATACACCCATGAGGTCTTCAAATTAATCTCCTAAGCAGATAAGTCAATAAAACCAACATGGGAACAACTCTCTTTCCTAGAAGATATGTCTCATTTGTGGGAAGATAGGCCATAACCATAAGGATTGCTAGTATAGTGTGTTCACACATGGCTCGTTTACAAACAAGATTTCAACACCATAATAATCACCAGAAGGACAAAAATAAACCCCAATCTACATGAAGTTGGAAAAATAAGCCTTCCAAACAACAATAACATGACAATATTGTTGAATAAAATAGTCATTCTAATAAGGAGTTTTTTAATGTTGCATAGATCGGTGAGGAGATATTTCCTATATATTTCATCTCATATGTGGACTCCAATGATACTCGACATATGGCAAGGCAAAAATATATTAGTTTACCAATTTTAAGCATACTCCAAATCACAGTTACGTGTCTTTGGGTGATGGTTCATCCTATCATGTTGAAGGAATCAACAATTTTATTTTTCCACATGGTAATCATTCTTGTAAAATCATAGAAGTCCTATATGTTTTAGTACTAAATTTGTTTTTGTTGTCTATAAACCAATTGCTCGATCACAACCTTAAGGTTGAATTTGATCAAAAATATGGTAAATATATTTATCAAATATGAGATAAATCTAGAAGCTCAAAAATTGTTGCAAGAGATTATGGTGTAGGGAAAATGTTCCAGTTTTATATTATCCACAAACAATCAAACTTTAGTTGTTAAAGATAATTTTTTTGAAACTTTGGCATAGAATATATGGAAACTTAATTATTGGGTACTTGATTGCATTCAATAGACATCATATGGTGATAGAGATTCCCTCACTTAAGAAGATGAATAACTTGTGCTATAGTTATTTATCTAGAAAATAACATTGAACTCCTTTTGGTATTAGTACATATCGGTCAACTAGTCCATTAGATTTGGTGCACACTGATCTATGTGTAAACTTTACTTTTAGTGCTATTGGATATAAATATTTTCAACTCTTCATTGATGATTACTTACAAATTATGTGGGTACATTGCTTGAAGTCCAAGGATCAAGCTTTACAAGTTTTGAAAGATTTTAAATCTCTATTGGAGCATAAATTTTATCATTATATACATGTCTTATGCTCAGATCAAGGGTAAAAATACACTAGCAACGAGTTCTCTACATTTATGAAGGCACATGACATTTTCCATCAATTAACTACTCTTTCTATACCACCAAAAAATGGTGTTTCTAAGTGACATAATCATATCATTGTTGAAATGATGTAATGCATATTGAAATATTCCCACCTGGCAAACCCATATTGGGTAGAATAAGTTTTCAAAATGGTTTATTTGCTTACCTATACACATATCAAAGCTCTCAACAATATCACCCAAAATAAGAATGGTCAGGGTATAAGCCTTATATTTCCCATCTCCGTATTTTTGGTTGCAAAGCACATATGCACATTCCAAAGATGAGGAAAATTTTGGAGGAAACATCCTTAGAATGTATATTAATTGGGTATAATTAAGATTCAAAGGCCTACTGACTCATGGATCTTAAGACCAAGAAACTATGTATCAATAGAGATTTTGTATTTGATGAGAAGGGTGAGTCTAATCCACCCTCCACATAGTCATATGATCCAAACATTGATCCTAATAACACTTTTGATTATGAAGGAATTGATGATGATATTAATGATGAGGATGATGCTAATGATCAACCAAGCATTATTGTTCCACCATCCACAAGTACTCCATAATAGATACCCAAGTGGTATATCAATACTATTAGAGATGTAAAATTGGATGGAGTCTTAGACACTTCCACTTTAGGACCAAGGACTTGTAACATGGCTCATGTGTAGGTGAACTTATCCCTTATGAGCATAGTTTCATAATATTTTGAGCCCTCAATATTTTATGGAGCTCAAGAGTCAAAGCCTTGGAAAGAGGCCATGGATGTTGAGTATTATACACTAATGAAGAATAATACTAATCGACTTGTTGATCTTCAAATAGGGAAGAAATTATAGGCTATAAATAGGTATTTAAGAACAAGTACAAAGAAAATGGAAGCATTGGTAACTACAAGGCAAGACTTGTGGCAAATGGCTATGCACAAAAAATAAGGCATTGAAAATGAGGAGATATTTTATCTCACAATCAAGATAAAGACTATCAGAATGGTCTTTTCCTATCACCTCACAATTTTATCATAAAATATATAATATGGACATGAAAAGTTCCTTCTTTAATGGATATATGTAATAGGAGGTATACATAACCCAACTAAAGGGTTTTATAACACCTAAGAAAAAATAGAAGGTGTGTAGACTTATCAAATATTTATATTAGTCTCAAGTAGGCTCTTAGAGATTGGTACATAAAGATAGATTAACATCTCATGTATCATGGATTCTAATGGAGTCCATATGATCCAAATATCTACCTCAAAGAGAAATGGGGGAGGTTGTGATTCTCATTATGGATGTTGATGATCTAGTCATCATTGCTAACTCAGTGAAGATGATTTATTCCAAAAAGAATAATATTAAGTGATTGTTTGACATGACATATCTCAAGCTTCTGCACTATTGTCTTGCATTGAAGATGTGGAAAAATGGACACCACATCTTCATGTATTTAATGAAGTATGAAAAAAATATGATTTATAAATTTTGGATGATGGATTGTAAGCCTATTGCAACACCCATGGAGATAATATTTCAATTGTCTTATTCTGATCCATCATTGCCAATAATTTCCACTCTCTATCATCATCTGATTGACAATCTCATTTTATTGACCCACACTAGGCCAAATATCAAATATGTTGTCAATTATTTTTCACTATTCATGCAATAACCAAAGGTGAGTCAGTGGAAGGCAACAAAGTAAATATTGAGATATATTCAAGGTACTATGGATCAAGTCCTAGAATACAAGAATAATGATCAATTTTTCTTGACATGATATATATAATCAGATCATTCATGTTCTTTTGATGATAAGAAATACACTTCTATATTTTTTTTCTTTCTAGGATCTGGTCCTATCTTATGAGGGAACAAGAAGCAAAACTTTGATTCTCAATCTTCCAATGAGACAAAATATCATGTAGTAGGAGGAGTTTTATGTGAAGTTATATGGATACATTGCATAATTTTAGGACTAGGAGTATCATAAAAATAATTGATAATCCTCTACTATGATAATGAAGGTTTTCTACAAAATGTTCACAGTCCAATGTTCTGTAAATGCATAAAACACATCGATGTTCACTGCCATTTCACATGTGAAGAGATTAAAAAACACATCAGCTATACTTTTTCTCCATTCAAGATTAGTGTGAAAAACCCTATAGATGATATATATGTATTTTATATAATAAACGAGTCTTTTACACTTGGAAAATATCACTCATAGCTAAACCTTTTAGTTTGGGACCCTTCTATTGCCAAAAGGATTGTGTTTACCATCTCATTGTGTCTAGATGCTTATCTTATAGTTCAACCTTGATATTTTGGTTACCTTGATCACTTGTAACCCAAAATATGCTTAAAACCTAATATATATCTTATACTTTCAATTATGAATATTTAACATTTCTCTATCATATAGGACATTATTGTCCAGACTAGAACACTAGCATCGATGCTAGTGTCCTAGGTCTAACGCTAGTGTCCAAACCTTACAAATGATCAAATTTGTAAATATTTTGACATGTATGGGTTGGCATACAATATTTTTTCACCCATCCCATGAGATAATTTTAAAATGTGGGGTATAAATACAAATTACAGACCATCAAGTAAGATCAAGTACAAATCAAGCACTCATATATTTGATATCAAGAAAAAACACCTCTCAAGCTTGAAAAATTGCTCTATTCTTCCTTATTTCCAAATTAGTGATAGGATAAATATTCTTACAGGTATAAAACATTCAAATTACATCCCATGAGTATTATTTGTTAAGTTACAAGCTAGATCACTATATGCACTCACATATAGCATATTGTGCAATTGTTCACACACAAACCCACATAAGGGGGAGAACTACATCAATCTAAATCCCTCTTCAAATTATTAACTATGTAGGGAACACTTAATAACATAAGGGTCTTTGGGTTTAGATTGAATTTAATTGAGCCCATTAACCCATGTTTTTCAAGGTGGCATGCCCTAATCGTAGGACCTAGGGTTCTGAGATACACACTGATATCCAAAACCTATGCGCATGATCCAAATAAATAATTTTCAAGGTGATAGTGAACCCAAACATGCATAGGTGTAATTTATAGAAAAGGACATGTATTTCATAATGATAAAATGTTAAATTTTTGGATAGAAGCATTGATGATAATGTCCTTGTTTTAACGGTAATGTCTAGGCTGACATAGTGCTAATTTTTAGAATCTAAAAAATCACAATTGAGAATCATCCTAACTATTTTTGAAATTGAATTTACTAGATGATCTTTAAAATCATTAAAAAATATAAGGATTATTCCTTCTTCACGTTTAATCAATAAAATTATTGTTTGGCATTGTAATTTTTATATTTAGCATGTTTGCATAATTCAACACCGTTTCAAAATATATTTTTAATCTGAATTATTTAATTATCCTACTTTTGTAATAATCTTTTACTTATTTTATTAGGATATTATCCCCATCAAATATTCCAAAAAATGGTTAAACAATACCTTCACCAAGTCACTTTCACATGATAAATTTGAGGCATTCTATATTTCTCTCTTTTACACTCTTTAGTCTATGATGTATTAAGGGCAGAATGTTAAATATTTACTAGTTACTACATCATAATAATTAGTAAAGTACTTAGTTTTTTATCAATAAATTAATTAGTTGGGTTGTTATCACATATATTTTTTGAGAATAATATAGTTATAATGTTATTGTTATATCAATAAAATTATTGTTATTTAAATAGGGGAAGGATTACTGTCATAACTGTTCTGCCCCAACATATCCCATTTTTAAGATTAAAATAAGGAACCATTATTGTGAAAATGTATTTGTTCATGGTCTATATAAACCTTAGTAATTTTTATATTGATCAAATGTGCATAAACCTAAGGTTATTTTAAAAGTCTAATTGTATTACAAAAGTTGTAAAAGGGAGAAAATCAAAGATCAGACATCATACATGAATTATCTATCACCATTGATCCTCTTATCTACTTTCAAAATAGATATCCAATTTCATGTTTTTTATTTAATGGACTAATAGGAATAATGCTATTATTTTCTAGTTTATTTTTTATTGGTATTTCTCTTATCCAAGATATTTCATGCTTAGCTTATTGTGTGGCATCTTCATAGAATGTCCAGGCTGAACTGATCTTGCCAAGTAACATCCTCCCACTCATCCAAAGCCTTTGGTGACTAACCAAGTTTTTATTCTATTCAAGTCATCAAGATCATGCCAAGTGGAATTATCCTACCCTTCCACAACTATTTCATACTTATGCAAATTAAAAATTCTTTTTGATTCCCTTAAGCAATGAGATCCATCAGTGTGTCATCATCTTGTGTATCTCGAGCCTAAGCAGAAAAGTAAAAGTCACCAAGTCATCTAGGTGAGTAGATTAATGAGAGCCATCCATGTGCCATCATCCCATACATCTAGAGCCTAAGTGGAAAATTACAAGTCATGAAGTCATCTAGGTAAGTGGATTAATGAGAGTCATACATGACCCTAAACCAACTTCTTCACACAACCCTATATCATAATTTCACCCTTATTGTATAGGAGGTCCTTATGCCTAACACCAACATAAGTTTAAACCAACTAATCAACAACCTAGTGAGTTGTATTCACAACTTGGAGAATAAACAACAAACTTTGGTTCAGGGGATTGGCCCAAATTATCCTACACCTATGCATCCATCTCTTTCTCTTAACCAAGCACTGACTCATCTATCCCCATAACAATTTTATATGTTTTTTCCATAGCATGAACTTATACCCCCATAAAACCATGTTTTTCACCAACCTCTTAGGGATATCCTCACTCATGGGGTCCCTAACCCTGACACCTCTAAAGTCTATTCATCTTATTAAACACCCATTTAAACCCTAATGGGAGGAGCATAGACTTATGTTCTACCTTTAAAAAATGATGTGATAGCTGACAATCCATTATTATTTACACTTTTGAGTTACATGCCTCCCATGTACACTCCCCCTCCATAAACAAACTATGTCCCAAATTACATAATATCAAGTTACATACAAACCACATATACCTCATCATAATAAACTACCACACCTCCTACATCTAGCAACATTCCCCCTTACTTTCACATGTATTTGAAATTTGCTTAGCCAAATAACTATTTTCTAGCTTACTCCACTTCTCCTTATTAGGCCTCCTCCATTCGTTCTAATGGTTACCAAACCAACCCCTATATGGCCCCACCTTTTCATTTCATCCCTACTACATCAACAACAAACTTTAACATGGGTAATTATGTTGAGTAACTCAAGGAGCCTCTCAATTCCAACATACGAGGGTTTCCTCTTCCATGTCCCCTAATAGATCTTCCCAAATTCAAAGGGGAGGCGGATCCCGACACAAATGTCAAATCCTATGCTATAACTTTTAGGGAACTCCTCACTTGAGATGGGGTTATTGAAAAAATATTATGTAAAACCTTAGAAGGGATAGCATTTGATTGGTATTACCACTCCCTAAGGCATATATACATTATTTCTACCAACTCATGGCTGAGTTTGTCAAAGCTTTTGATATGAACAAACTGTAGAAGACTGGCATATGAGAATTACTACAAATTGAACAAGAACACAATGAGTCTATTGCCCATTTCACCATGAAATGGTAGTAGGTCTTATATTCCTCTAGTAGTACACCCAATATGAATCAACATGAATTATGCAATCTCTTTTTACACTCCATTAATAAGGAAAATAGGGAAGACGTCTAGAAATTCCCATATTGATCTTATGAAAAAGCCCTTACGAGTGCCTTGTGAATTGACTAGGTGGATATTGATAGTGGTTAGTAGAATTATGAGACTAATGGGCACATTGTCATTCCAAACCAAAATAGTGGAGGATTTCAAAGCGAAATTCCAAATAATACCAATAATTAAAGTCCCAAGGTCCTAAATCAAAATAGGAATTCCACTACTGATGGCATCAAAAATCACAATAAAAAGCCAAACCCCATGAATAACAACCAATATCAACATGTGAACAATGTCAACATCAATAACAACATGAGGGATAGAAACCAAAATACCCCTCTTACCATCCATGCATTCAACTTCAACCAACTACCACCACATAATGTGCATCATGAAAAACATAATGAAATTCAATACCAACTAGTCAAACAATACCCCAAATTTAGAACCAAACCTATTACTAATGAACCAATAAATAAGGATTTAGTTAATAGGGGAAACATGATACCTATAGACTATAGTCCTAATGTTTTTTCCCTCTTCCATTGAGTTATTTGTCATGACACTTGGAATTTAGAGAATATAAAATTTTTATACAAAGACTACTAGAAGATCAAAGGCAAACATGTGTAGATATGTTTTTAGGGAATGCCAATACAAGCTCCCAAGCCTTTTGAATGGTCTTATCACCCTCAAAACCAAAATACCCAAATCTATCAGAACCCTTTCCCTAACCACCAAACATGCATTACCTAGAGTCAATAATAGGGTGGCCCAAAAAACCACCGTATCCAACATAACCAATGTAAGATGACATATACTCATGACATTGAAGCCTCTACCTCGGGGACTATAAACACTGATGTATCTCCTCAATTGGGAGTGCAAGGAAAAACTAGAATGATAGGGTTCATATAACTAGAAGTCAAAGAGGAGGAAAACACCATCACTCATTCTAGAGAGTATCATCCTATGGTCCTCCATCCCTCAAACCTTTTGGAAATATAGTTTGCTCCTAAACCCATGGGGAACTATTATTTAATCTCTATTTTAACCAAAACATTCTCCCACATTTCATTCCTAGACTTGCTCAAGAATTTCACTACTCATTGGTTGGCCTTTCTTGATGCCCTAGGGTTGGGGAATTTATCAAATGTTACTCGTATGCAATCTCATATTAACCAAATTGATCTAGACATGCTCCCACCTAGTCAAGAATCATTTGATGCTGGTTATTTTTTGATTTATAAAACCTCCCCTTGACTCTAAGATGTCAAGGAGAAGAGATCTAACCTTATTTATACATGTATGGATTTATAATAAATATTTGAAAATAATTGTGGTTGAAGATGGGGTGGCTATCAATAGTGTCCCCTTTTCCTTCCTAAAAAAACTTAGTTATGGGAAAATAAATTTCTCTATAAAACATAACACCTTATGAGGATACGCTAACCTCAAATATACTTCCATAGGGACTATTATAGTCCTAGTCACTTTAGTTTCCAAGATGGTGCTAACTAAGTTCTATGTCATAGACAAAGACACCACTTATAACATGATCTTAGGAAGGCCTTAGATACATATAATGAAATCTATCCCTTCAACCTTATTCCAATAAATATGATTCTTACACAAATAAAAGGTCTTCATAGCCTAAGGGGATCCTAAAACCTTCAATATGATGCAAGAAAACATGCATAAGCAACCTAGATTACACATCGATTACCATCAACCTACTAATGGGGTCACAAAACCCCCATAATTTGTTGATGTTCCTGGATACATAAAATATAAAGGGGTTATCCTAAATAAGGGTGATTAAATAACCTAGGTTATGTTAAAAGATAAATCAAAAGAAAAAGACATAGTAATAACCTAAAGGACCACTGACCCAAAACTAATCACCGATTCGACAATCTCCATTATGTCTACTATCAATATTATCAACCTCTTAGAGAAAGACGCTCCCCTCATCTTCCCATTAGACCCTTAAGTGGTGGGGACCTACAATTTTTATGAACCTCAAGGCTATAGTCCCAAGAGGTATTAGATAACATACTAGATATTTGCATGGTAGAGGTGTCTAAGAATGAGTAAATCCTTGTGCATAAAAACCATTCCAAAAATTATTAGTATCACCACCCAATGTTCATGATGGGTCTTGCTATTACCCCTTCATTTAACCAATGTATGTTGGTGTCTGTTCTTACCAAGGTGGTGCCTAAAGCTATTTGCAGTGAGGTATTTATGGATTTCAGGTTAACAATACTTATTTTTGGGTTTTTTTAGATGATATGTTAATATATATATATATATATATATATATATATATATATATATATACTTTTAACTTCTAAGATTCTATTTAAAAGGAAACACTCTTTGCAAAAAATATAAATAACTCAATCTAATTTAATTTGTAGAATCTGGAAATGATTCACACACCTATAAAAAAACCTACTTAATTACTCTTGCAAAATTAAAATAATATCAAATCTTCACTCATTGATTAAAAGCAATCATAAATCTATACTTGTAGAATCTAAAAAAATGAAATAAATGCCTATGCTGGAAATAACAGATTAACTATTCAATCCTCCTTATAGGTTTTCAATCTAAATTATACAAACATATATCTATATCAATATTTTAAAGGAATACAAAATCAACTTATAAATACCAAATAGATTTCCTATTTCCTCAAGAGTGGGCCCTTACTCCCTCAAATCTAGGTTTAGATTAACTTAGCTCTAAGATATTTCTTCAACACATAAATTGAGAAAGGAAACTACTGCAGTGCTTTTGTATTTCAAAAAATTACCAAAATTATAATATCTCTATATGTAGTCACAAAATTTATAGATCCATGCATGGATCTATCTATTTATTCTATACCAAGAAACTATTTTACCCCTATTTCATAGTTAACAACTTAACTAATTTAAAAACAAAAGATATTCTGGATAGATTGAGTGATATAGTTAGAAGAGAAAGTCATTGCAATGAGATCTTTATGGAGTCAAAGAATCCATAGATAACAATTTCCATGCCTAACTATATCAACCAAATATTTACATATATTGATACTCATATCTTCTATCTTCATCATTGCAACCTAGAGTAGCAACTCCCAAAATGGAAGACTAAACATAAATAGACATCTATTTATATACATGTACAAAAATTGAAATGTCAAAAAGAGTCCTTTAGATTGTCATGAAGAGGTTGGAGAAGATATTTGAACCCTTTAAAATGTACTAGGATAAATTCTGGAGCAATCTAGGTCAATCCATAGTAAAATTGAAATAATTTTTAGCTTGCTATCAAAATCTATAGCTAATTATCAAAATCTGTAACTCATCTGTCAAAATACACAACTTGTCTATCAAAATTTATAGCTGACTGTCAAGATCCGTAGCAACTTAAAATTTTTGAGTTGGGTCTTAGATGGTTCATTCTTTTCCTTAGGTTTCCCTTGTCTTCACAATCTTGTCAAAACTCATATTAATACTACTATTTACGTGTACAAGTCAAAATGTGGAGCCTAAAACATGAAAATGTTAGAACAAAGTACAAAGAAGATAGACTTAGACTTTACATGAGTTTATATAGGCAAGAAAATTCATTTCCTACTTTATACAAGTTCTAAACATCAAGATTACATACAATGCTTAACCATTTGACATATTTAAGACCATAAAAAATAGTAATAATGAGTCATTTTACGGACTCATCATCTCCCCCACTCCTTACCTTTTGCAAGTCCCTTTGCAAATTATATCTACAATCTCCATAGTTATGAACTCTCTATAGTAGCTTCAAACTCAAATCATAAATGGAATATATATTTTTTGAAGTATCCTCTGATGATGAGGAGTGAAACCCATATCTCTTTGCACAAAATAAACCCAAATATCAAACTGTTCTTGAGATTGTGGTCCTATATTCTGCCAAGGGGACATAGGAGAAAGTAGTAAGGGAGGTCTGAACCTCATTTTAATCCATATATTTCTTCCATCCCTCTATAAAACTTTTGAAATTATCTGCACAACTACTTGATCTCTTCTCAAAGACCATTGAAGAGTAGTGGGTGATAACACTTCTCTTCATCTTAATGGAATTGGTAGCATAAGCTAGTGTTATCTACAAGCCACCACTACATCATCAAAATTATGTTAAAAAAACAACTCAAAGTTGAGAATGCCATCATGTAATATGGAAAGATAATGATCATGAATTCTTGGCTATTAGTAATAACTATGAAATTGATGCAATATATACTAGGCACTACTAAATTGAGGTCTAATGCATAAACCAAATCTTGTGTAATATTAGTGTGATCATCATATCTCTCCTACCAAGAAATTTGGTTTCTAAATTTAGACAATAGGGATCTCATCTAAAGTTCTCCCAAAAATAAATTTATCAAGAAATGATTTGTATTTCCTAGAACAATGTCACACAAATAAAACTCATAAAGTAGATCTTGCCTATCAAGAGTACTATTTCTGAATGCTGTCATGAAGTCATCACTGGTGTTTATCTCATGTGGTAGATCATTAGATATCTACAAAAATTACCATCTAAATAAGTGTTCATGTAAAAATAGGCTATATGTAGAAGAAGGGACTCTACAGGATAACAACTTTTCACTAAATTGATAAGTAAACTAAAGAGTTTGTTTAACCTATTCTTTTTTTTGTTGGGCTTGAGTCATTTCTTCTTCCATTTTCTATTTCTCTTCTTTAAGAAAATGATTTTACTTCTTAAGTAGATGATTTTGAATCTTCATTTATTCAAGTTGTGAGTAGACTTGGTCCCATTGGTTTTTCACTTTTGAAATAGACAAAGTAGTCTAACAACCTTGTTCTACCATGACCCTAGAAAGAACATGAGAAGAGCTAGAGTTTACTTCGGTTCTCAACCTAGCATTTTCCATTTCAGTTTTTAATAGGTTCCTCCTAAAGGAAATATTTTCTTCTTATAGTGATCTAGTATGAACCCATACATCAATAATTTCATCCTCTACCTCATCCTTTTTATTTAGGGACTATATTTCCAAATTTTCAATTTGTTTCATTAAATGAGCAATCACAAAATCTTTATTTTGAGTTGAAGTATTTATTTCAGATATATCCTCTGTATTTTGTTTAACATTGGCTTCTAACTAGGACAAGGCTAAAATATGTTGGATTTCTATATCATCTGCTTCCCTTGAAGGCTATCCCTCTTCTTCATTCATGGGGACTTTTCCTTTATCCATCATCTGTTATGAAGGATGGATGAGACTTTTGTTAGGAATAGTCTCATCAAAGTCATTAGCCGAATCTTCATGTGGAAGAAATTTTTCCTCCTCTTCTTTATTGTGAGCTTCACTAGTAGTGGCTATGGGGTTTTGTCTCAAACTATCTAGTGTCTCAGTAGTGATGGTCTCATCACTATCGACTATTAGGATCAATATTATTCTTATTTTAAGAGGGGGATAAGATTCTACAATTAGGGTTTCATATATTTTTATCTAGGAGGTAGGGTCTATAGAAGACTCTTCAATAATTTGAATGGGCTCTTGGATTTTAGTAATTTGGGAAACATGTTGCTGGCTTCTAGTAGAGGATTGAATCCTCAATTTTATACTAGTTGGTTCAAAAGGAGAGATTATATGAGGAAGATTTAGGGTTTGCAATGGAGTAGTCTTGGCTATGGATTTGGTGCTATAGATGAACTTAGAGGTAATTACTCTAGAAGAAAATTTTGGTGGGGTTTTTAAACTAGAGACATGCTTGTGTGCAAAAGTTTGTTTAGCAAGTTTAGGGGTTTTCTTTATCTTTCCTTCAAGGAAGGTAGCCCAAGATTCCATTTAATTTTATTAATGTAAGAATTGATGTTTAATAATGAGTTGAATCAACCCATGATGATGTATGGTAGCAGGATTTTTGGCATACCTCATAACTACAACCTGAATAGATCCTAGGAGAAATGAGGGCAAATTAATCTTATGTTGAGGTTGCTAAACACCATATCTTAAATGAATCAAAATTATTAACACCATATAACTCAACACACTATATTGTCCCTCACATGTCAAATATTTAATGAGCTAAAAAGAAACTAACCTCTAAAGTTCAAGTAGAGACTCTCTGCTTACCCCTTTTATTCTACCTTTGACATCTTCTACAAAAATTGGCATGGGCTCTCCTTTACTGCTAAAAATTCTAAAAAAAACATGAAATGAGGATCTTCTTGCTATCCGAGCTCCTTCATCTCAAATCCTTGATAATTTGCTAAGGATTTGCATGGAGAAGGGTATTTGAACACTTCTAACTATGGAGAAATCAAGCTTCAAGTGAAGAATAAATTTTATCATTAATGCTTCATCAAAACCTTAGAACTTGAGAAAGAATTAAAGCCATCCAATTGCAACTAATATCTTCTTTAATACTTCATTCTCCAATAGTTCACTCGCATCATCAGGTTTTAACTTTTTCTTCAAACCCATTTTCAAATTCCTCCCCCTCAGGTTAGTTTTACACAGTCGATTCTTCCCCTTACTTTCAAAAGGAGATTAAACTATGTTTAAAAAATTATTTGGATGGAAATAATATCCCTTGAGGGTTAGACTATGAATATTACTTGAAGCATGCCGAGTAATGATGATAGTATCTATTACAAGTAATGATGACGTACTTTTTGTCATATTTTATTTTAAATCATTCTACCATAAATTCCTTTTTAATCCCCCATTTAATGCCTTTTTATAAATGACACATAATTACACTGATATGTCATTATAAATCTTTTTTTTATAACTGGGAGGGGTACTATCCTTAGCTCTTGCATTGATATTTCAAAATATGACTTTTGAAAATGACTTTTGCTGACTTCATAAAGTTTGACCCCCTTATAACACCATATGATAACTTTATATCAATGGTTTTAAGCACATGTATCCAATCCTAAATATCTAAAACTAAAATATAGTAGAAAAATAAATACTTTAGCATACACATCTCAATAATGTCCTTGTTAGTCTTCCTTATCTATTCTTTCACAAAACAAATTGCATGAATTAGTCTTTAATAGTACAATAGATAATAACATTAAATTTATTGTTTTGGAAATAATTGATTGTTCTGAACCAACTATTTTTATTTTTGGTATTTTTCCCTTGACCAGCCTTTTTTGGTTTTCTAGTCAAGTCTCTTTATTCAGTGCATGAACAACTAGGAAGCTAGTTTTCTATTCATGACTGTCAACAATGTCTCGAAAGATTTTCATTGTTGAAATGTTTTTTTATTTTTTTATTTTCATTTTTTTAAAATATTTTTAGGGAAGAGAAAGATTCTTTGCCTTTATTCATGCCAATTTTTTTATTCAAATATCAACCACCACAAAAGATTTGAGTTCTTCCATGGCACTAAACTCATTTTGTACTGAGTGAATAAATTCCTCCTTATTGGTAGGTTTATGATATAGTCTCAGATGATGTCCATTTAAAAGAAGTGTTTTCTGATTTCTATCTATAGGTGACCACTGTATAGAGCCATTATAAAAAATATTTTTTATCTAAAATAGTCCTAACCATCTAGTTTAAAGCTTACCTTTAAAATGCTGATATTTGGAGTCATATAAGAGTGCCCAATCTCCCTCTTTGAATTTGATTTCTTTGATATAGAAGTCATGCCATTATTTTCTTTGATACTATGTCATTTCTATTTGTTGTAAGGATTTTGTCCTCATCTCATCCAATTTATTCAACTGCAACATTCTTTCTTTTTGTGCTTCATCCACATCTATCCCTAATTCTAATGCAATCCTCAAAGTTTGCATTTCAAATTCAATTGAAAGAAGAGGTTTCTTACCATAGACCAATTCATATTGTGAAAAATTAGTAGTGGTCTTCCACATAGTGTTGTATGCCCAAACAACCTATGGGAGTTTGGTTGCCTAATTCTTCTAGTTGCTACTAACTATATTGGTAAATATGTTCTCTAACTCTCTATTAGTGACTTCTACTTGTCCATTTTCTTGAGGATGATAAGGTGAAGATTTTTGATGGTTGACTTGGTAGATCTCCATGAATTCTTAAATCATATTAGACATGAATTATGGTCCTTGATATGATATTATCTCCCTTAGTGCTCCAAAATTTTGCATGATCTTAGAATAGAGGAAGTCTGCTAATGCCTCTTCTCTTATAGAAGAAAGAGCTTGAACTTTAGCCTACTTAGTTACATAGTTCGTACATACCAACAAGTATTATTTACCTTATGAGGGTGGATCTATGGGCCCAACAAAGTCCATACCCCACTTCTTACAAGGTTCAAGCATTACTTATGGATGAAGAGGCACCTCGAAGGATAATGTAGTTTTTTCCATTCTTTGGCATGCATCACATTACTAAACATAAGTCTTTACTTGTTTGTGGAGAGTTGGCCAGGAATATCCATCTCTAAGGATTTTGTGTACCATTATTTTCATTGAGTAGTGTGCACCTACAAATTTATCATGACATGCATGAATGATGCCATACATCTCATTCTCCTTCACACACCTGTGGAAAATATGATTAGGTCCAAGTTTAATTAGTATACCATTAATCCATTTATAATAACTTATTATAATTAAATGTTTCTTTTCCTTTTTAGTACATTGAAAAGGAAACTTACTTGTAGATAGAAAATTTGCTATGTCTGCAAACCAAAGTGTTTGTACTGAAACAACAAATAATTATTCATCTAGAAAGTTATCTTCTATAAGTTCTTCATCTTTGTTATGAAATTTGAAAAAAAAATTAGTAACCACATTGAAGTTTCCTGATTTATCAACAATTGTTATGTCAACTTCTTGCAGTAATAATATCCATCTAATAACTCTTCCTCTTACTACTAGCTTATTCATCAAATACCGAATAAGTACATGGTCAGTATATACAAAGATTTATAGCCAGTAATATAATGTCTAAATTTTTTTATGGCATAAATTATAGCAAGGAATTCCTTCTCAATGGTTTTCTAATTTATTTTAGTTGAAGTTAAGTTCTTGCTTATGTAATATATGGCATATATATGTTCATTTTCATATTTTTTCCTCAAAACATCTTCCATAGCATGATTAGATGCATCGGTATAAATATGAAAGGGATATTACCAATTAGGTCCTCTTAATACTAGTGCAGTTGAGCTTTTCTCTGATGGTTTCAAATGCTTTTTGATAGATTAGATTCCAAACAAATTCACTTTTTTTTGTGAGCATAACAAACATTGGAGTAACAATCTTGCTAAAATATTCTGTAATAGCTTGCATGTCATAGAAAAATTTTAATGTTAGTTTTATTTTGAGGAATAGGTAAGTTGACAATGACTTCAATTTTATTTGGATCTACTTGGATTCTTTTTGCAGAAATATGATGTCCTAAAACTATGCCTTCTTCTACCATAATCAAATATTTTTTATGACTTAGAGACAAATGGTGGTCTTCACATTTTTTTAGTAGTAATTTTTCAAGATTGATTAAAATTTCATCAAAAGATTCCCCAAGAATAGTAAAATCATCCATATAAACTTCTGCATAGTCATTGGTCAAGTTTGAAAATATGGCTAGGACAGCTTGTTGGAAAGTGGTAGGTGCATTATATAAACCGAAGAGAAATAATATAAGGAAAATGTCCCCCATGGGTAGGTGAAGGTTATTTTGTCTTGATCATCACGTGCCACTTGTATTTGGTTGTATCTATTAAAATCATCTAGAAAATAAAAGCATCTTTTTCCAACCATATTATCAAGTACTTGATCAATGAAGGGTAGAGGGAAGTAGTCTCTCATTATTACTTTGTTTATCTCCTTGTAATCTACACATACTCTCCATTTACCATTTTTATTGGAAATAGTAACTAAGTGGGAGACCCATTATCTATAAAAAATGGGATAAATAAATCTTACTTTTAGCAGCTTCTCAATTTTAATTTTTACAATGTCTCTCAAGGTAGAATTAATTCTTATTTGAGGCTATCATACTGGCTTAATGTTTTCTATGTAAATGTGGTGTTTAAATATGATTGGATTAATTCCTTTCATATCTTGGTATTACCATGCAAAATATTGAGTGTGATCTTTAATTACATCAAAAACTTTTATTTGTTGATCGTTTGTCAACCAACTATTTATGTTGAGTGTCTTCCCTGGTGCCATTATGATTTGTTTAGTGCCTAGATGAGAAGAATCAATTTGTTTAAATTCACTCATTAATGAATTTAAAGGAAAATTATGTGGAAGTAATGCATGAAATGTAATAACATCTTTAACAAATTTTTCTTTTATGGGAATAACTCTAGCTAAAGGACAATGAATGCCTATAAGAAATGAGTCATGGCCTTCATATGCCCATTTCATCACACTATTTTAAATGTATTTATGATCATACAATGTATTTGAAGATATGGAAGAGGATGAATAATTAGAATAATAAGAAGTGCTACCTTGAAAAGGTAGTTTATTCAAATCCATAGCTAGTCTATTACAATTTGTAGCTAGTCTATTGTAATCCGTACCTAGTCCGTTACAATCTATAGCTGGACTATCAAAATCCATAGTTAGACTATCAAGATCCATATCTAGACTATCAAGATCCATATCTAGACTATCAAGATCTATATCAGTTCAAATACTTCTTAATAATTTATTATCCACTTCCTCTATATGTTCAGTGATTGTAACCATAGCTAGAGAAGAGATGCTATCATGTTGGTCAACCCAAAACTATTTGATAGTATTAATTGATGGTTGAGAAGGTGGATATAGATAAATTCATTTTTATTTAAGATCATTTGATATGGTCATATCCCCTAATCTATAATCAATCAATGCTACTATAGTTGCTAACCAAGGTCTTCCTAGAATCATAGGGTATCCAATCTGTTTGTTTTTAGGTTGAATAACAATAAAGTTAGCATGATACTCCCATGATTATATAATCAACATTATATCTTCAATGACACCTTCTAGTTTGGTAGTTGAATGATCTTTCATTTTTAGGATTATGGTAGTTAGTTGCATGTATTTTAAAGAGAGATTTTGCATAGTGTCCATAGTCATCATGTTAATAACAGCCCCTAAATATACCAATACATTTGGTATCTCCTATTTCCAAATTTTTATAAAAATTATAGAACTTCTTGGGTCTCCATATTTATTCAAAAACAAATTTCCTACTAATAAATCAACAAGCTTACCATTAGCTTGTATAATCTTAGGATATTGTCTTTTTCTACTAGGTGTTTTGATACACAAACTTTTGATCAACCTATTTACTTTCAAAATATCTCTGATGGTTTGTAACAATGGAATATTTATGTTTAGTTTTCCAAGTTCTTGGATCAATTCAGATTC
The DNA here is from genome assembly GCA_037957365.1 of Torreya grandis. Taxonomy (NCBI): domain Eukaryota; kingdom Viridiplantae; phylum Streptophyta; class Pinopsida; order Cupressales; family Taxaceae; genus Torreya; species Torreya grandis. Next base: position 3,039,046 of record JARHVA010000287.1, on the reverse strand, counting down.
TTTATTATTTTCTACTTCCTTTAACCTTTATAGAAAAGGCACAGATGGAGGTGTTATGATAACTTCTTTTTTTCTACTTTTCTCTTTGGATTCTTTATCTTTTTTTTGGTTGACTTTGTGAACTTGTTTTTTATTATGGTCCTTTTGTGCTGATGATCTAGGGTTCTTTCACTATTATTCCTAATCTAAGATGAATATATGCACATTCAATAAATCTTACTCCCATTATTTCACCTTGTTTATTTACAAAAACTTATCTATTTTTTGGATTTGCTATTGGATGAGCAGGCAACTGAGGTTGGTTTACTTTTTCTATAGAGGTGGTTTGATTTACTTGGAGAGACATTAATGATTGTTTTTTTTTGTTGTGGATACCTTCTTTGGTGTTGCTAATTATAGTTTGGACTAGAATTCCAGTGTTGATTTGTCCATGGCTATTGATGGCCTTGTGGCATCCATGTTTGTTGAAAAGGTTGAGGCATCATCTACTACTATGGAATCCATTCCTAGTTGCCCCATGGTGGTACAATCCACATTTGTGGAGTTTCATGCCATTTTTGAAAAGGAATTCTTGAACCAAACTATTGATTTTATTGGAAGGTATGTCTTTATCTCTGAACATAATTGATTTCTTATATGGCTTGTGCATTTTGTTTAAACCAATTCTTGAGGCTAGGAATATGACTAAAATTCTTTGTGTCATGATCCTTAGCATCACATATTTCACAAATTTCAATTTTATTTAAAGGACAGTCTCTAAGTGCATGTTTCAATCTGCATTTTGGGCAATAGATCTCTCATAGTTCTATATTGTATTTGGCCTTAGCTTGTAATCCATGAAATGTTGAATTCAATTGGACCAATGTCTATTTTAAAATTTTCTGACTCCTCCATGAGCTAGCTTACATCACTATATTTTTCCATTTTCCCTCTTCTACTACTAGGTTTTGTTCTAGAGTAGTTTGTGCATAATCATGTGATTTCTTGAAAATCTAATTTAGTAATATCTCTTTTCCCCATAAAATTCAAAGAATAGATAGAAGAGTCATCCAATACCTTAAGGAAAATAGTTTTGATCACTTCTTTAGGTAGCTCATAACCAAATTTGTTGAGAGAAAATACAAATCTATCTAAGTAATCCTCAAAGTTCTCATCTTAATTTTGTTTGATTTAAAAAAAAATTATTTCCTATCCTTAACCCTACAATAGTCTTGGTATTTATCCAAAAATGCTATCTCCATTTCTCTCCAAGTATGAATAGAGTTCCCTCCTATCCCCACGAACCATCTCATAGCTCCTTCCTTCAAAGTAGAAGGAAAAAGTTTTAGCTTTTGACTATTTGATGTGTAATCATAAGTTTGATAGAGAACCTTAAACTCAAAAATAAATTGATCTGGGTCTTCAGTGGATAAACCTCTAAAGGTAGGCAGATTATCTAGAGAAATATTTTTCATTGTTCATTCATCATCTTCAAAGACAATAGGATAAGAGAAGGTCCTCTTAGGAGCATTCCTATGAGGATTCTCCACTTAGCCTACATTTCTCCCATGTCATTAAAGTTCTATTGAGAGGAGGGGATTTTGGTCATTCAATGTCTATAATTTTAGCTATTATAGAAGAGGATTCTTCTGGTCCTTTATAAATATTTCTAAAATATTCTCTTATCTCTTTTTTCAATCTATTTGTTTTATCCGTGACTTTCTTGATTATTTCTTAGAAAAGATAAAAATTTATTACAATAAATCTACCCTATGAATCCCATTGCCTACTCATATACTTGATTTTGACAAGAGAGTAATTTTATTCTTTTTTTGTATTTTTATGTTTTATGGACTGTTAGCTTGAATTTTACCTTACTGACACCTAAAAGTTCCTTGATAATGGTGCCAAAAATGGTGGGTGTTGTTATTACCCCTTCAATTAACCAATGTATGTTGGTGTCTATTCTTACCAAGGTGATGCCTAAAGCTATTTTTAGTGAGGTATTTATTAATTTTGGGTTAACAGTACTTGTTTTTAGAGGTTTTTTAGATGTTATGTTAATCTATATCTACTTTTAACTTCCAAGCTTCTATTTGAAAGGAAACACTCTTTGTAGAAAATATAAATAACTCAATCTAATTTAATTTATAGAATCTGGAAATGCTTCACATAATTGTAAAACAAAACTATGTAATCACTCTTGAAGAATTAAAATAATATAAAATATTCACTCATTGATTAAAATCAATCATTAATCTATACTTGTAGAATAAAAAAGAATGAGATAAATGCCTATGCTATAAATAACAAATTAACTATTCAATCCTCCCTATAGGTTTTCAATCTAAATTATACAAACACATATCTATATCAATATTTTAAAGGAATACAAAATCAACTTATAAATACCAAATATATTTCCTATTTCCTTAAGAGTGGGCCCTTGATCCTTCAGATTTAGGTTCAAATTAACTCAGCACTAAGATATTTCTTCAACACATAAATTGAAAAAGGAAACTGTTGTAGTGATTTTGTATTTCAGAAAATCACCAAAATTACACTATTTAAATATGTAATCACAAAAGTTATAGATACATGCATGGATATATCTATTTATTCTATGCCAAGAAACTATTTTACCCCTACATCATAGGTAACAACTTAACTAATTTAAAAACAAAAGATATTCTAGACATATTGAGTGATATAATTAGAAGAGAAAGTCATTGCAATGAGATCTTTATGGATTCAAATAATCCATAGATAAAAATTTTCATGCTTAAATATATCAACCAAATATTTACATATATTGATACTCATATCTTCTATCTTCATTTTTACAACCTAGAGTAGAAACTCCCAAAATAGAAGACTAAATAGAAATAGACATCTATTTATATACATCTACAGAAATGGAAATGTCAAAAATATTTTATTAGATTGTCATGAAGAGGTTGGAGAAGCTATTTAAACCCTTTGAAATGTACTCATATCAATTCTAGAGAAATTTAGGTCAATTAATAGCAAAAATAGAATAATCTATAGCTTTCTATCAAAATCCATAGCTAATTATCATAATACATAACTCACTTATCAAAATATGTAGCTCACTTATCAAAATACATAGCTCACTTGTCAAAATCTGCAGCTGACTATCAAGATCTGTAGTAACTTTAGAATCCATAGTTGGGTTTTAGATGATTCATTCTTTGCCTTGGGTTCCCCTTGTCTTAAAAATCTTATCAAAACTCATATTAATACTACTATTTACTTGTATAAGTCAAAATGTGGAGCCTAAAACATGCAAATGTTAGAAAAAAGTATAAAGAAAATAGACTTAGACTTTACATGAGTTTATATAGGCAAAAAAATATATTTCCTACTTTATAAAAGTTATAAAAATCAAGGTCACATACAATGCTCAACCATTTGACATATTTAAGGACATAAACTATAGTAATAATGAGTCATTTTACAAACTCATCAATTCAAACATACAGAGGTAAGTCATACTTCATGTTCTACCCTTGTAAATTTTGAACCACTTCAGAGTATGATCATAGATCACACTATGATAGGAAAATACCAATTTTATAGAGTCCTTTATCCAGTGGGTTTACTCCCTCCAAATATGTCAACCATTCTACTTTGGCCTACATCTAGGTTTATTTCGCATCGCACTCCAAGCCTGTCAACAAACAAATAAATCATCTCTTCCCCCAAAGCATGTCAATACTTAGAGAGAAGATTCATACTATAATGGTAGGAAGGATAGAGATTAACATTAGAGTACATGATTACCCATGGATTCCTAAAGGAGGGCCTCTTTTCCCATCACAAAGGTAGAAAACCCTAGGAGTCACTGACTAGATTCTTGTAGGATTTCCAACATATAATAATGAGATAAACAATACTACCCATATCCTACCAATAGTAATATGAGATGCATAACTATTCTAACATGATTTTTTCACTAAACCAAGATCTTAAGTATGCTACCATACTCCCTACTCCAAGACAAAACCTTGACTATGTCAGCATACTTTCCACCCCAAATAAAAGGTCAAGTAAACAAATTGTGAATTTCTAAAGTTACTTATTTACCTTGACCCAAAGCTTACAAAATAATAGTTGAAATTTATTTATTTCTATCTATAACACAAATATGCGATTCTCTCCTCCACCAACCCTTCCATTTTCCTTATAAAGGGGACAAGTTCATCATCTTCTTGAGCCTTGAAACTAGGGACCCCAAAATAACTTACCCAACATTTTTAATATCCATATGGTTGATATATTAGAAGACTAAGAAGTTTCAATAGATTACTATCTCTTTTCTACAAATGACCAATGGGTCCTTCACTATGATAGTTCTAAGTGATACCTAAGTACTAGGGTAGGAGTCATTCTCATTTCACCTAAAGAATATGTCATGCCTTTTAGATTCAAACTATACTTTGAGTGTTCAAATAATGGGGCTAAGTATGAGGACCTATTATTTGAAATGATGATTGTAAAATGCCGAGGTATTTAAAACCTAAGGATCAAAGGTGAGTCACAGTTAGTCACAAACCAAGTTTCTAAAGTCTATCAGACCAAGGCCAAACATCTTCAACTATGTAAAACTAATGTGCATGAGATCACTAAGGAGTTTAACTTTGTTTCTAAAGAATCAATCCCTAGGGAAAGAAACAAAATTACCAGATCCATGGTTGCCTCATCTTCATGATTTGAACCCCATCTAAAAATACCATAATTTTATTTCATAATCTCGATCATGATGGAACCTCTTGTGTGTAAGACTCATAATGATAAAACCATCACCCACATCAGAAGAGATGATGCCCCCTAGTCCTCAATAAAATTGATAATGATGAGGCCATTTTTGATTTATTATGAGACTATGATAACCTCTTATCATTCACCATAAGAGGGGATTCTGACTTACCCATTATCCCACCTCGGCCCTTGGAATTGAATATTATGATTCTTATTATCGCATTGAGGAGTACCTATCCTCTAATGATGAACATGATGTATTCAATATGGAGGGTAAAGATTAAAATATTTTCCTAAACCTTGACATGTTTGAAGAATGAAACTCCTCCCTCATCAAATAAAAAATTGTGATCCAAGCAACAATTTAGGTGATAATTCGGGTGACAGTTCCACCCCAATTGATGACAGAATTTCTGGGAGCCATAACTTTTGCACCGTAGCTCAAATTGACTTACCGTTTGAACCGTTGGAAAGCTAAGAATGAGGAGAACATAATGAGATAGAATTTATATTTTATAAAAGAAGTTTGACCCTTGAAAACCCAACAGAAGTGCCCCAAATTTCAATTTTAGTAGTGCAATCTAAAAATAGTAAGTTTCTAAAAATAGTAATTCCTTGAATTTTGTATTATTTTAAATATTGGAAGTTGAACCAATTAATATCCCTTGAGATGGGTGACCTTACACATCCTCCCTATGCTTTCAAAATTTGTATAAATGAAGAGGTAACCCAAAATGTGAAGACAAACATCTCTTCCCAGAGATAAGCATATATTTGTATTGCGATCTTGAGTAATACTACATCTCTTCTCAGAGAATTCATTGTTACTATGTTATTTCTATGCTATTGAAATATTTATCAACCAAAACTTTGAGTTTTAGATCAGTGGTATCAGAGCGGTTTGTCTTGAGAGTGTATGATCTCGAGGATGAGGTCAGGCTATAAGAAGCTTGGGTGGGAAACAACAGAGCTTCCAAACTTTCCACCTATTTGCTCTAAATGACTTCAAATGGTAGATGACACTGAGACATCTGATCCTTTCAAGGAAATGGTGAATGAATCCCTCCAATAGTAATAAGCATAGATGCTATAATAGTTTTCCCAAATTCTTCAAACACTCCTGATGGGAAATTTTGGCTCCATGGCTACACTTCTTGGCTCCTCATCTAGGGAATGTCCTTTCAGTGCCCTAACACCCTTAAAGGTTTAGGTAAATTTTGATATTCCTACATTTGAAGGTAAAATCAATGCTGATGTTATAGAAAATTGGTTGGATCAACTATCTTCCTACTTCTCTATAAGTAAGCTCACCGATGGAGAAAAGATCACTTTTGCTCTTTTGAAAGCATCATTGCCCATGAAAAATTGGTGGGAAGTGTACAAAAAGAGGTTCAATACAGATGAAATTGGCCTTGAGGTGGAACCTACCTGGGATGATTTTTTGGAAGTGGTGAAAGAAGAATACTATCCCATCAGAGCATATGATGATCTGTACATATAGTGGCAACAATTTTGCCAAGGTAAGGACCAATCTGTTCAAGATTACACAAACACTTTTCATTCTTTGTCTGCGAGATTGGGCATTCAAGAAAGTGAGAAACATAAGATTCTCAAATATCATGGTGGACTACAATGGTACATACAGGGGGAAATGGAACTCTTCAATTTGAAAACCCTCGGTGAGGCATACAAATTCATAGTAAAGATTGAACAGAAGCATGGCAGAAAGAATACGAAGAGTCAACCCTCAAAATAGAAAAGTGATAAGGAAGGTCAAACACGAGGCCAAAATTAGAAGCAAAATGAGTTTTAGGATAAGAAATCCCAAAAAGGGAAGGTTGGAAAATGGTGTGATTACCACAAAATTGGAACTCACTCCAAAGAAGAATGTTGAGCCATCAAGTCACTACTCTCTGAGTCACAATACTTGACATCTACTACTCTACCTCATACACAGCCCATAGTCAAAGAGGATGAAGAAGAAATTATAGATGTTGAACCTGCAACCATCGTCACTTCATCATAGACCCATGAGGAAAGACTAGATGACAAGGAAAGAGTATTTCACTCCAAATTATGGGTAAAAGGTAAGCCTCTACATTTCATTGTTGATAGTGGGAGTCAAAAGAATTTAATCTCTACTAAACTTGTGAAAAGTCTAAATCTATCCATGAAGCCTCATCCAAATCCCTATAGTATTGGATGGTTGAGCCCAGGGAGAGACTTTCGTGTCACCCATCAGTTTCTTCTTTCATATTGTATAAAACCATTCCAAGATGAAGTTTTGTGTGATGTGGTCAATCTAGATGTTTGTGATGTACTTCTTGGTCAACCGTTCATGTATGAGCAACATGGCATCTATGAATCATGAACTCAAAGGATCACCCTCACTCTTGGAACATAGTGCTATATGGTACCAAAGGTACCACCTCCCACATCTGTCTCCCTAATCAGTGCTAAGTAATGTAAGAGATTGGTGGAGAAGACAAAGCAATTTTTTCTCATGGTGGTCAAACCACAAAAATTCAAGAAGGCCGATGTTGCAGTCCTGACTACACAATCAACATAACAACAAAAGTAGATAGGATGAATCATAGGAGAATATGATGACTTATTCAAGTCACCCACAAGAGTTCCACTACATTTCCAAGTAAAACATTATATCGATTTGATCCTAGGATCACCTTTTCCTAACAGTTTTGTGTATCACAGATCAATTTTGGAGCATGATGAGATAAAAAGATAGATTCAAGAATTGATCCAAAAGGGTCACATCAGGCCAAGCTCTTCACCTTGTGGTACCCCAATTGTCTTGGCAACAAAGAAGGAGGAACATGGAGGCTTTGAATTAACTATCAAGCCCTGAATAAAATCTCTGTGAAGAATCGCTACCCTCTCCCTAGGATTGATGACCTGCTAGACCAACTCCGTGGTGCGAAGTTATTCACCAAAATTGATCTCAAATCTAGTTATCACCAAATTCTCATTGATCCCACTGATGTCTGGAAGACTACATTCAAATCTAAGGAGGGGCTCTTTGAATGGTCGGTTATGCCTTTTGGCTTAACTAACACACCTACAACCTTCATGAGGATGATGGATGACATCCTATGACCCTTCACCAACTCATTCATGGTTGTTTACTTAGATGACATACTCATCTACAACAGAACATGGAAAGAACATTTGCAACATGTTTGTAAGGTGCTTCAAACTCTTTGGGAGCACAAGTTGTATGCAAATCTTGACAAATGCACATTTGAGATGACAACAATTCAGTACCTTGGGTACATTGTGAATGAGGAAGGGGTCCATGTTGATCCAAAAAAGATTTGGGTTATTTGAGAATGGCCCACACCAAGGACCCTCATAGAGCTTCGTATCTTTTTAGGTCTTGAAAATTTATACCATAGGTTTATTCTTAGATTTTCACATGTTTCTTGGTCACTAACCCAAGTGACTAAAGGAGGAGCTAAAGTTACATTTCAATGGGGTAAATTACAATAAAGGGCAGTTGAGAATTTGAAGAACAGACTCTGTTCAACCCCTATTCTTGCCTTGCCAAATTTTCATCAACCTTTTGAGTTGATGACAAATGCATCTGAATATGCCATGGGAGCTGTCATCATGAAACATGGCCATCTTGTTGCATATCACAGTGAAGATTTCACTGATACAGTCAAAAAATATCCAACATATGATAAGGAGCTCTATGCCATTGTGCAAGCCTACAATCAATGGAAACACTACATCTTTGGGAAAGAGACGGTCATCCACACTGACCACAGACCATTGTAATTCATCCAAACACAACAAACTATGAAATGAGAGGCACCAAAAGTGGGCCACATATCTTCAACAATTCCACCTAATAATCAAACACAAAAAGGGGAGCTCAAATACAACTTCAGATTGTCTAAGCCACCCACTAATTACTGCACTCATGATAGTTCTTGACCTATGCAGACATGAGATTGCCACTTGGGGTGCTCTGTATGAAGCAAATCCTACCTTTGATGATACATATCAAGTACTTCAAAAAGGTAAACATGTTTCTAATTTATATTTGCAAGATAATGTCCTCTATCATATGGGGCACATCTGTGTTCCAATTGTAGAGAAATAAAATATGACATGGGAAACACACTTCAGTAGGACAGCTGGACACTTTGGTATTGAAAAGACATTGGCAGTTCTTTAAAAACACTTTTACTAGCCCCATATGTGAAAGGATGTGGAAAGATATCTCAAATATTGCACCCCATGTGTGATAACCAAGCCAACAAATAAGAAGCAAGGACTTTACATGCCATTTCTAGAACCAACCAGGCCTTGGGAATCTATTTCAATGGATTTTCTCTCAGGTTTGCCCACTTCAAAACATGGTAAGGACTATATTTTTGTGGTAGTTGATCATTTTAAAAAAATGGCTATCATGATTGCTTGTAAGAAAAATATATCTACTGAGGAAACTACTCAACTATATTTTAGTCATGTATGGCTCCATTTTGGTCTCCCCAAGTCCATTGTCTCAGATCGAGATAGCAGGTTCCTGAGCATCTTTTGGTCCACTCTATGGAAAATGATGGATAATAAGCTGATGAAGTCCATAGCCTTCCATCCACAAACTAATGGTTAGATAGAGGTGGTAAACCAATTTATTGTTCACATGATTCAGATGTATCACTCCAAACATCCATGCACATGGGATGAGGGACTTCTTTTCATACAACATGGATACAATCGGGAGCTGCACAACTGGACTAAGCACAATCCATTCTAAGTATGTTTTGGGTTTCAACCCATGACACCAATTGATATAGCTATTCCATTTTACACCATGGAATACACACCTCATGGAATATCTGAGGTAGTAAAAGCAACAAAGTTTATTGAACAAATGCAACACATCTAGCAACAAGTTCATGACATCCTGGAGAAGATGAATCAGAAGTATAAGCAACACCATGACAAACATAGGATTGCACACCATTTTGATGTGGGTGAAAAGGTTTGGCTATAGATTTAGAAGGAATAAATTGTAGGACCAAATATAAATATTTGGCCTCTATGATATGGTCCCTACACCATCACCATAAAAGTTGGAGAAAATGCTTTTGAGTTGAACCTACCAGCCTACCTTGGTCTGCATCCAATATTCAATGTGGAGCTCCTCAAACCATATCACCCACCTCTATTAGACACTTCAGTTGTAGAAGAACAACTAGACATTGATGATCTTGATCCATAGAGTTTTTATCTAGTGGAAGAGGATCAGATTGTGGACACTTAGATGAAGACAACAAGAGGACGCTCTATTCCGCTTTATTGAGTGGTCAAAAGGGGCCAGCTTAGCCACCAAGGTGAGTGGCTCACAGAGAATAAAATCAAGACACAACTACCACACCTGATTTGGAACATTGATGCAATGGGAACCATTTCTTTTCAAGGAGGGAGGAATGATCCAGGCAACAATTTAGGTGACAGTTTCACCCCAATTGATGACGGAACTTCTGAGAGCCATAACTTTTGCACCATAGCTCCAATTGACTCACCGTTTAAACCATTGGAAAGCTAATAATGAGGATAATATCATGAGATGGAATTGAGCTCTGATCAATGAATTTTGACCCTTGAAAACCCAATGGAAATGCACTAAATTTCAATTTTAGTAGTATAGTCTAAAAATAGTAATTCCTCAAATTCTATATTGTTTTAAATATTAGAAGTCAAACCACTTAATCTCCCTTGATATTGGTGACCTTACACATCCTCCCCATGATTTAAAAATGTTTATAAATGAATAGGTAACCCAAAATGTGAAGAAAAACATCTCTTCCCAGAGATAAGCATATATTTGTATTCCGATCTTGAGTAATACTACATCTCTTCTCAGAGAATTCATTGTTACTGTGTTATTTCTATGCTATTGAAATATTTATCAACCAGAACTTCTAATTTTTGGATACAATTGACACTGACATCAAGACATAAGAGAATCCCAAACTTTTAAAGTTAGGGTCTTCACTCTCTGAGTAGGATGTGAAAGGCCATAAACAACTTCTCACATAACTCTCAAAAGCTTTCACTTTATCATACACCAACATGATAAGAATAAAACCTAATGTATTCATCCATAACCTAATTACAATTTATAACATAAAACCTATCAAGAAAAATCTTAGGCCCATCAAGCCTAAGGTCATGTTGATGGTAAAAGATGAATTCATCAAACTTTTAAAATTTAGATTTATTAAGCTAGTGGATTACTTCAAATGGATGTCTAAAATTATCCCTGTCCTTAAGAAGAATGGTAAAATTAAAATCTATATAAACTTATGGGACATTAATAAAGCATATAGAAAAGATGACTTCCTTGTCTCATCCATTGACATCATTATTGATGCTATCATGGGGTATGAATTGTTATCACTCATGGATGGTTTTTTGGAGAATAACCAAATTCACATTTCTAATGTGGACCAAAGTAATACCTTATGTACTACACCTTGGGGAACCTTTTGTTATTTCATGATGCCCTTAGGTCTCAAAAATACATGGGCAACATATCAAAGGGCCATGAACCACATATTCCATGATCTCATTCACAAGATAGTGGAGGTCTTTGTGGATGATGTTTTAGGAAAAGTGAGATGACGTGTAGACCATTCAGATGTGTTACATACCATATTAATATTAATAATCAAGTATAGCCTCACTCTCAGCCCATATAAATGTTAGGCTACATCATCTCCTCGTGCAAGATTGATATTAACCCCACTAAATCTAAACAATCTTAGAAATTCTCCCTCCCATATACAAATCAAGCATCTAAACATTCTTAGGTAAGTTGGGATCTATTTGATGATTCATTCCTAATATTTCCTACATTTTTCACCCCATAAATAACCTATTCAAAAATATAAGTTGCCTAACATGTATAAATGATTATTAGGAGGCATTCTAGGTGATTAAGTGCTTTATTATGTCTCCCACTACGCTCATGACACATACATTGAATAATCCCTTGGTAATTTATATTATAACAACTGAGATGTCCCTTGCTTGCATGTTATCTCAAGAAGGTGACACTAGAAAATAACACATTTTTTATTTAATTAGTTAAACCCTCATCAATTATGAGATGCAATATACTCAAGCTAAAAAGGAATGTTTAGCAATAGTGTTTGCAAGCAAATGATTATGACACCATATGCTTAATCAAGAGATAAGAGTTATCATGAGATATCAAGCCCTACAAACTTTCCTAACTCAACTAGCTCTCTCTATGAAGGTTGGGCACTTCATCACACTCTTGAGTGAGTTTAATTTAACATATGTCAACCAAAAGTCCATTAAGGGATAGATAATTGTTGATTGGTTGGCCAATTCACCCATGGAGGTTAATGAACTTATCGATACTAAATTACTTGATAAGTTGATATACTATGTAGAAAATCCTATTATCAGATCCTCTCTTTGTTACACATATATGATCAATTACTCGATTGACCACATTTAACTTGAATATGCCAACTCAAGTAGAAAAGATGTCTTCACATCATTACATCCAAGTATGTTATTTTAGAAATGGTCCTTTATTGAAAGGTCTTTTATAAAATGTTTCTCTGATGTGTTGACCAAGAAGAGTTATAAAGAGTCATTTTTCATTATCATAGTTGCTTTTGTGGTGGACACATTGGCAAACATGTGACTGGTCAAAAAATCTATAGGATGGGATACTTTTATCCCACTCTAAACCATGATATTTTTTAATATTTACATAAATTCAAGAAATTTTAACATTTTTCACATGAGATACATGCTCCCACCTGGTCTTTACAACCCATCATCACTCCATGGCCCTTTTCCACTTGGGGCTTAGATTTAATAGGTAATATCTCCCCTACTTCTTTAGACAGTCATCACTTTATTATCACAACTAAATATTTCACCAAGTGGGTAGAAGAAATTTTGTTAACAACTATCACCATATCAATTATCATAAACTTTATATTGAGTCAAATCATCTACCAATTTGGGGTCCCACAAGTCATCATTACTGAAAATGGGCCCCCTTTCAAAAATCCCAATTTTTTTGAACTATGTAATAATTTTTTATATCACACCATTCAACCTTCTTGTACTATCCACAAGCCAATGGTCAAGCTGAGGATTCTAACACAAACCTAAAATTAATTTTGGTCAAAATTTCTAGATATTTTAAATGAGATTGGTATCTACATCTCTATCTAAAACTATGGGCTTATAGATCAACTATTAAGACACCCATGGGGGAAACCCCATATTAACTCGTGTTTGGATCATAAGCCATCCTAATTTTATAAGTAGAAATACCTAGCCTTTGTGTTTCCCTCTAGGGCCTTCTTGATCAAGAAGAGTATAGAGAGGCACAACTATATGAATTAGATATCTTAGTTGAACATCAGATTGCCACCTTAAACAATCACATTGCTTATGCAGATCATATGGGCATGCCATAAAACAAAAATGTCCATGAGTGCCTTATCCATGTCAAAGACTTTGTGCTTAGGCTTGATAGTCAAATTGAAAAAAATAAAGGAGAGGGTTGTAAGTTTAGACCTAATTAGTTACAGCCCTACCTAGTGACATAAGACTTCAACAATGAAGCTTATTGATTATGCACTATAGAGGGTAAGGATTTCAATGATTCTATGAAATCTATGCACCTAAAATGCTTATATATATAGTACTTTCATTATAAAAATGTTCTTATTTTCATTATATTTTCATAGGTTACATATTCACCTACATATTATATTTATTGTTCAATAATTATTTAGTTGTTAGTTCACACATTGTGGAAACTTTCAAAATGTGGCATATCACATCATCCCACTTTCACATTACCCTATCAACCCATAGAAAGCATTTTCAAAATCATAATTTTACATTTGTATTTTAATTTTTTCTTATGATTAGATTAAATCTCTTTTCCCCACAGATTCTTACATAACTTAGAAAAATACTAGCCTATAGTTTAGTCTAGAGGCTTGTCCATGATAAAGTCTCCCCTTATAGTGCCTTTTAAAATTATAAAATTATCATGATTATAAATAGGTAAATTTAATCACCTATATTGGTCCTTGGTGATGATCCCTTGCATCCTAATAGTTTCACGGGGCCAAGAATTGGGGGTAAAGGCCTTGTAGATAGAAAAGTAGACACTCCTATGAAAATCAAAATGATTATGCAAATACAAAAGTCAAATCTCACATCTCTCACCCTTTGCTCACCTTCCGTGTTTATCCCTCACATCTTACCAATTTCATGAGGTTAGTATTGGGTAGAGATGACCTTACTTACCTCAATCTAGCCTTTGGTGATGAGCCCATGTGTGTTCTTGGTCACATGAGAATAGGTGTACGGGGTCACAAAGATAAGTAGAATTCAAATGTAAAAGAAATATCAAATCAAAAAGTTTCTAAAGATAAAATTATTTAAAAATATTGCCTACATATCTATGTTTAAATACGGTATCCTTTTCCCATTTATTGGTTCTATCAGGGCTAGTTATCTTTAGATGAAACCAATAAAGTTAGAGTTTTATAAGTCTAGAAAGTAGTATATTTTCCCCTTTGTTTGTAAGGTCTACATGAACTTTATTTTTATTTAAAAAAATTGATCTATGGTGATCATTATTTATCACCTTACATTTACCCTATTTACCCTTGCATTCCTTGCTACAAATTAAAAGTCATATGTTGTGTAAACAAAATAACTATGCAGTCACTTACAAAGCAAATGTTAGTGCAGTTATATTACATATATTTATGCATCATATTAAATCAATTGCATACATTCTTTTACCACATATACATGAACATTTACCATAGAATCATATAAGAATAAAAGAGATACACATACATATACATCATCACATGCCTATCCATATAGAGTGCATGAACTAAAAAGTAAAGTATAAAAATTAAAGTCACATCATATGAATGACAAGTTGCTGAGAATTAAGCCAAAACATACATACATACATATATCATAATAAATGTCGAGTTTATACAAAAAGGATGTGTAAATAAAATCCCCTCCACAAAGGGATGATGTGACTCATGGCATTTAAAAAAGAACCAACATATATAATATAATATCAAAAACATATGTAGAATATATCAGGATCCTATCCGCCTCTTGTGAGAAGGTCCCAAGGCAAAATAATGTTGGGGACTCTCACTTTGATGACATCTCTTGCTAGAGCCTCAATCAAAATCTACTTCACCCTATCTAATCTGAAGGCCAATATGATGACCCTTGATGGCACCTCCCTCTAAATCCACCCCCCTTGTCCTATGGTAGAGGCTTTGCCACCTCTTCAACCCACCATAGTATATACCAAGGATTTGCCTTCCTTGATCTAGCTAGTAGGGTGTTTTTCTCCATCCTCAGTGATGTTACCATGATAAAATCATGGTAAATTAGGGCTGATACATTTATATGCTAAATAATCCCTATGAGGAGTCTAGGATTGACCAAAAGCTAGTCTTGAATCATACTAGTGCTCAGTTAAAAAAGATTGATCGAGGTGTCCTTGATCATCTACCTCTAATTGCTCATAGTATTTATGATCACAAAGAATAAGAGTTCATGTCAAATCCACTTGATATAAAAATTTAATATGTATAAAATCAACTGAGCAACTAAAAAAATAAAAATACAAGCTATAATCATAAATATGTAAATCAACATTTTACCTAGGTCTCCCTCATGCCACTCGAGGTTAGAATAATCTTCCATAGTCTCCTCATCTATATCCAAATCCTCCTATAGTTCAATGTACACTACAACCTCACCATATCCATCTCCCAAGGGTTGTTTTATAGGGTCCTCAAAATCATGTTGTTGTAGTGGTGGTGTGCCCATCTACTATTGCCTTGCTACTCCCTGGATTCCTCTACCTATAATTGGATATGAGGGAGGTCCATGTGCCACTCCTAGATGAGTTGGTCAAGTGATTGGTACCCCTCTCATAAGTAGGTGCCATACCAACCATCTTAGCCTTACTACTTGTGACTCTTATATGCCCTTGTAAACAACCCTAGGAATGATAATAATACCATAGAATGCTGAACTACTGGGGTACCCTATCCATAGGGTGTACCTCAACCTATAAAATTTAATCATAAACTTGAATGACCCCTATAATTTTTGTAAGGTAGGCTCCCTCATTTTCCCATACCCAACAATGTCTTGGTAGGTAAAGGTAATCAGTTAGTCACTATCAAATTTTCCACTACTTGGGGTAAAGCATGAAAAGGGGCACACCTATCCATCTAGTAGCCTTGATATTCCTAGGTACTCCAATCAGTACTCCCCTATGGTAAGGGATGACATATCATAGATGCAACCCATGACAACTGTAGGGGTGCTAATCAAAAAGACCCCTAGATGGGCCATATGGTAAATATCTTTGTAGGTCCAAAATAATAACTCCTAGCTCTAAGAGTAATGGGGCCCTCTCTCCTCAATATGTCAAATAATCATCAACCAACTGAATAATAGTCTATCAGTACCCTTGTCTCCCACAAGTTATGAGTCAAAGATACCAGTAATATATTTATGTAGGTTATGGATCACTAATCCCTCCACCTAAGAAAGCCTCACATTACACTTCAGACCCACATTAGGTGGATCAACATCTCCAAAATGCTCAACCAAACTTTGGGCCTCATAATCACTATTAATATCCTAAATAGAAACCAACTGACCCATCATATAAAGGCCTATAATGTGGTAGATATTGATGAGAGTGATCATCCACTCCCCAAGGGTATGGGGAACATAAACATGTTCCGATTAGGGTCTCAATAGGTCAGAATATTACATAATAATTTATTGGATGCTAGGTCAATCCTCACCTATGTATCCATAGAATCCTAATGCGGTTAAGAATGACCAACTCATCTACTGTCAAGACTACCAAGACTTAGGGGAACCACTCTTTATCCTAAGATCTACTCTAGCATATGTACTCCCCCTAAAATAAAAAAAAATCTTGAGTTAGTTAAAGGACCAAACTTACCATTATACATCTCCCATTTCCCTATATTTCCCATTTTGTAAAGGGGATGAAATCACCTCCTTCTATAGGTTGTGGTTACATAAGTACAACAGATGATGATGAAATTATTGTGGGTGGTTACATAATCTCTAAAGAAAGTTATATAATTGACTCTAAGTGGTGGTTTTGGAATTACCTTCTCTATAAATTATGGTGGTTATGTAACTATCATGGCAGTGGTATAACTACTTGTCTGCAAAGACTAGTGGTTTCATCCCTGAGTGACGGTCTTGATCATTGTCTATATGCCCTCTCAAACTCCCCCTAAAAACCCATAAAATTTACCTTAATTAACAAAAAATATACATTTTATTGTTCTACCTCTCTTGATAATCATTTTAAAACCAAAATTTCTCAATTTCATTGTATCTTAGCTAAAGTTTAAGTAAAATTTTAAACATTGGGGCAAAATAGAAAAACACAAAAAAAATTATTGGGTAATGCTTGGAAGCTCTTCCCATTGGTAGATTCACCATCCCCTCATTCTCCTCTTTCTATTAATTAATTTAATTCTCAAAATGGTCATGAGCAATCTAGATCTCAAAAATTACAAATAGCCAAATACACAAATGACTTATTTTTTGACAATTTTTCAAATATATTACCTCTAAAACTAGTCATTTTAACTTCAAAACTTTCCAAATTAGGCACGTTTCTCTATTTTTATTATTTTATTCATGTTACATACCATATCCTTGTGATTTATGTTTCAAAACTAACAAATTAACAAGTCTTCTAGTTTTTTGTGGCACATCTTATGATTTTATAGGTACATGATGACTTGGCACCAAATTTAATCCACTGACTAAGAAATTTAGGTATAATGATGTTCCCCACACATAGGGTGTGTACTCTTATCCATGGTATGATTGCATAATTTACTTTATGTTTTTCAATAAATAACACTTGATTCTCTTTCTCTTCTCATAAGTTACACGAAGTCCCAGTTGGCTTTATTCTATTACTTAAGTAAGGTAAGTATTCTTAACCTCTTGTTTCTTTTCTATACACCTTTACTCAAGACTACACCTTGACAAGTCATGACAAGGCATCTTATCTAGGGGCTAATATGTATGCACCCAAAATTTACACAATTTGATACTTCTGATACAAATCTGATGATAATATAATGATCTCTTGTTTTGTGCCCCATAGGGAACTTTATATCCCTTTTCCCTCTTTCTACTTCCCTACTCCTCCCTTAACCCCCTTTTGTACCCTTTATTTTAACTTTTGTACCCTCTGTTAGTTTATTTTAAAAACCTCCCATTATGATGAAACTGCCACTCTAGGTGATGAAATAACCCCCCTCCATTATAAAACCACCCCTCTAATTACATAATGGCCATAGGGTTTTATATCTTAGGTAGTGGTTTTGTCTTAAAGTGATGGTTTTGTATTAAAACAATGGTGGTTTTGAAAATTAGGGTAGCGGTTCTATCACCTAGAGTGGTGGTTTTAGAACCACCCCATTCATAAGGTGGTAGTTCTATCCCTTTGTATTCATCTTCCAAAATTATCTCCTACAAAGCGTTATTTGACATTTTTTGCATGCTTTTTGTCACATTTCTTGTTCACTCGATCCTAAGTCTACCGGTAATCAATCCTAGCTCACTCCCTATTCCATTTTCAATAATTTTGAGTTCTTCCTAAGTTCAAATCCTAGTTGAACTCAGTTAAATTCTCTCATGTGAGCTCCCAACTCTTTCTACAAAAAGACCATTTTTGGTTTGATTTCAACTCCAAAATTTCCATTATAAGTTTTTATTTTTGAATTTTTTGTAGCCACAATCTTGTTACAATTTATTAAAGGTCCAAACACTATATTTTTCATGCCGACTACATTGCCATAGGTGAAAAAGTATTATTGGTCCAAAAACTTAGTCTTTAAAAACTAGAGCATTGGTCAGCCTTAGTTTAGTTTCCTTTATTTGTAGTTTCATCTCCTTTCCTTCCCCATTTGTTATAGAGCTTGTGCATCCTCCAATTATAAAGTTCTTAAAATTCACACAAGGATTAAAAAAACTAGTATACTGAGGATTTTTTTATAAACATACTACATCTGTTTTAGTTGATATATGCATTAGTTAAGTTGGAGTCTCTTTTGATTTTAATATTGTTTATTTTTTATATTAGATTAGTGTAGTTATTATTGCATTAGATTACTTTATTTATTCAAAAAATAATAAATTTCATAGGGAGAGAAATTTATTTCTTTTCATTATCTTTGCTACCAAAACTAAATAGTGGTTAGTTTGATTTTGCTTGCATTCAAATACATTTATTTTTTCTCAATAAGAAAAATCATCCCACAAATAGTCTATATTTATATCTTAGTGAATTTTTAAAAACATTTACAACCAATATAACATTTCATTTTTAAAAGCTAAAACAAGTTCTCTTGCATTCAAAATAACCAACTAGACAACCACAAGAGCTTAGACAATCTCAGGCACATAAATAGAGTAGCATATATTTTATTTTGTTTATTTTGATATATTATAAATGTTCTTGTTCCTTTTTAAAAATTGAAAAAAAATAATTTTTATTCTTTATCTCTCTTTAGCAAATCATTTGAAAAGCTTGTTTGTAGGCGAATAAAGAAAAAAAAAAGTGTTGTGACATTACTATTTTAGATTAGATTTATTTTTGCATTGAATACATATTTAGAAGATATAGTTTGCATACTTAATCCATCTCACTGAAATAAAAACAAAAACTACAAAAACATCACCACCTAGTTTGCATCTTAATAAATCTAGGAAAAATTAACACCTTGCATAATAATGTAGGTTTTTTCCTTCTTCTTGTAGACATCCAATTTCTAACACTATTTGTCTTGAAATTGTCAATCTTACTCAATTTGCATTAAAATATGTAATTTAGGCCAAAATCACTAAAAACATGCTAAATGGTTTGAGCTTGTCATATACAAATGCCGATTTAGGCTAATGGATCCCTAAATGGGGTAATGCATTTTATGTGATACCTAAATTTTCTTAAATCATTTCGAGTTGAAATGATGATTTTGCATTTTGGTACTCTGGATCACTCTTTTCTTCTAATTTTGTAGTACATGTCACGTACCTTTCTTATTTTGTGTCAATAACATCTTAAATAGGATAACGGTCCATACTCATCTAACATTGCCTTCTAATTCCTCTTGAGTCAAATTACAACCCAGTAATATGACTTTCTGACCATTTTGATTAATTATGCATCAATTTCCAAAGAATTGCACTAAAATTGATTAATCTTGTTTAAGCTAATTAATTCAAATCAAAAGTTTAAGTGGATTTTCCATGGAGGTTATTGATTATTTCATTATTGGAAATTGATTCTCAATATCTGCATCACCTAGTGACATGATCTATGAGGTGGCATCCTTAAGCCATAAATGTAAGAAATATCTAGATTATGGACACCCATGCTTAATTAATGCCTTTCCTTCCAAATCATTATTGGGATATTTATATATTTAATTGTAATTAATTCATGGCCACACATCTCATTCTTGAGATGGATGGTCATGGTTGATCCTAGCCCATTTAGAAAATCTATAAATAGAAGGCCTCTCACCCTCATTTTTAATCTTAAATTGTGTAAACTTATAATGCAAGATTCTCTCCACAAGTCATTTATGTTTTGATTATCATGCTTTATTTACAATAGGATATCTTCAATTGATAGGAATATTAGTGATTTCATATCATGAGCCTAGGTTATGCATAGTGATTTTGAAATGATGGAGGAGTGTGGCATCCATTATTGGAAAAGACAAGAACACTAGATCAATGGGAAAAACATGCTTGGAACTTCTTTTTGATGGTGGAGTCACTTGAGAAGGTAATATGTATTTGCTTTCTTTCAATTGTTATTCATTATCATTTGCAAATCCCATTAGAATAGGTTGTCCTAGCTTGTTAGATCTTTATGCATTTTTTGTGTTTACATGACTAATGTTTAAATAACAATTTTTATAATCCAACACTACATTTTAGCACATTCGGTGGGACTAGAGAGTCCATTCAAGAAAGGAAGACATTGTGAAAATTTTACATTTTCATTTTAGTCATTAAAAAGTCCTTAAACATCATTTTTATCTCATTTTCCTATGTTTCAAATGTTTTTTGTGCACATAGGTTATACAGTGACTGTTGATGGTTCTTAGTGATTGGTATCAATTAGGGATAACCATGGTTGGTTGGGTTGCAAGGGAAATATGGCTAAAAATTTGCATTTTGATATTTTATCAAAGTTTGTTTCTAACAATTTGAGTTTTATAAGTCTCTAGTTTGAACATAACCTTGATCCAAAATCTTTTTTTTGGAGATTTTATCATAACAAATATTTTAAAGCATAACATTTTTGCTTTCGAGTTCACAGGTGACCATTAGTGATTGTTTTTGACTAGTGATGGTTGGGTTTTGGCTGATGACGGTCTTGTAGAAATTGACAGTGGTCAATAGTGACCAACATCGATCTCTATGTTTTAAAAAAAATATAGACCTGAGAACAATAAAACCAAAGTTGATTATTTTAAAATTGAAAGTGATTCAAAGCTAAACAAGACTATCTAACTTTTTATGCAGGACCAACATGGAAAGTGATTAATTTGAGCTTAATTAAGTCTTTTTAACCTCTTTTTGGTGCTTAAAAAGAACTAGGAACTTTCCTTTGGTGCTTTAAAAGGAAAATTGCATGTTTATTTTTAGTGTTTTTTGATTTTTTTTTTTTTTTTTTTTTTGAAAATTAAGGCCAAGGGGCTAAAGAACATCACCAAACACTTCAATTCATTGCTTAAAATCAAACTCACTTCAAGTTTTTTTTCTTCTATAAGTCATATATCATTAGTTTTATTAAATTGTTTGAACAAAAAAGTATTTGTGCATGTACACTTTTCCCTCATCCCCTATAGGGAATTTGGGTGATTAAAAGTGCCATTTTCATTATAAATTATGCCTTTGTCCAAGACGTAAAAAATAAGTTATTTAGGCTCTCCCTAAAACCCACATGGTTTGGGTGATCTAAAAATAACTTGTAAAGTCTTTTCACTTATATTTTATTTCATGCATTTTGGATTATGAGGGGGATGTAATTACCTTCCATGAGTTATTTAGGAAAGCTTTGACCTACGACTTCATCTCTCAACATCATCTTCAACCCCTCTCCATGGGGGGTTATACAAATTGCGATCACGCCACTAGGATAGTGGTTTGAGCGATTAAACCATCTTTGTTAGTGGAAAGCTAGTCCATAACATATGATCATTTAGGACATCAAACTACATTGAGAAATTGATGGATGTAGTGGTTGTGAAAAAGACAAGACCTTTTCACAATAAGCCATTTGATGTGGATTTAATTGATGTGTTGATTCTCTTGTGTGCAAACATGAAAGTTTGTACACATAGGATCCATATAGATGGTCATAAAATTGTAAAGTTTTAGACAAACCCCACTTATCATAGAAATATTGTTTATGTGAGGTGTACCCTAAGGTCCATGTCATTGTATTATCACTTGAGAGAAGTGGGGTGTAAACTACCATATCATATAATGCACTTTTATTTTGGATGAACACTTAATTTCTTCTCAAGTGCATGTATAAAGATGGACTTCAATAATATCATGAAACCTTGTTAGTTTTAGGGCTTTAAGATGATTAATTAGTTGTATTTTTCTATTTTAGTCTTTTTAGCTTACTTGGTCCTTGATTTAAGTCAAAACTTGCTTAACCAAACACATTGTGCATAATTTCTTGAACAAGGAGGCATTATGGTGTCCAAGTGAAAATCAATCTTTTCCTTGTTCAAATTTATCATCTTAAACATTGTGTCATATCATCTAATTGGTGTATTTATACTACCCATTTGAGTCTAAATCACTTGCCAAATTTTCTAAAGTCTTTCATTAATAGTTCAAGTTCAAATTACACTTTTATAAGTTTATAAGATTGATGTGTTAAATTGGCTTCACCATTTACACTTTACTAAAAGAAACTTGGGTTCAATTTCTAATTTGTATTGAGGCTATTTATAGACTCATTATCATTATCATCATTGGTGGACTAAAGTCATTTTGTGTATCACTCATGATTTGAGTCCTAGAACATATTTTATACTACCTTTCCTAAAACATATTTTATACTACCTTTCCTATTACTATGTGGTAGTGTCGTGCTTCCCATTTGGTTCTAGTTTTATAATTAGGATTTTTTGCATGTTTCCATATCATGAGTTTCTTGGTTCACATTTTCTCCTTCCTAATCTGAAGGGTTTTCTTCTAGTTTCCTAGTAGCAACTCATTGAATTTGAACTAGTTTTTATGGTATTGACGTATCTCTAAATCTAGGCTTTGGTGTACTAGTTTTCACCTTGGATTTTGAGTTATCATACCCTCTTCCAAATCATATGATTTCAAATTTACCCAAGGATGAGTAAATTTATGAACATCATTCTTATAATTGTGTGTGGTTCCACACCACCCTCCTTTTATAGTATGTTTGGTGCCTTAGTCATTTGTTTGGAAGAAAGATCCAAATCCATACTTTGTTTAAATGTTTGCACAACATTATTCCAAATCTAGTCAAATCTATAGAGTAACCCTTTCTAGACATGACTCAAAGGTTTACTCGTAATGGGGTCTCTTATGGTCCTAGCTATGAGGATGAGCATTTTTACAATGGTCAAGATAATTTCATTGTCTTTGAGGATATTTTTACAACTATAGGATCCAAAGAAGAGTATGTTGAATACCAAGAGAGCCAACATGAAGCCCTTCTAAGGTTGATCAAATCAAGTGCTAGACTACCCTTATATTTTCCTATAGAGCAATTGCAAACCTTAGTTAGATAAGGATAAAATAAATGAGAGTAATTTTCAAAAATATTACAAACACAAACATACCTTCTTCTTCTAATAAGGGTAAGGAAATAGTTATAGAGTCAAAACCAACTGACCAAGATCTTGCCACCAAGATTAAGAAAATAAGTCAATGGTATATAGACCAACTTATCATGAACTTAACTGACTCTCTAGTTACTACTTCAATTCACAATGATGCTTCTAAGGAACAAGGAAACGTGATTGAAACTATGCAATAAACATTGGTTGAAAACAAAACAATAATTGATCAAGGTGTCCAAATTAATAGAGAAAGATTCAAGAGGTTGTGAAAAATGTTTTGCTAGACAAAAAACATAAATTATTTAACCATCAATATCCTCTTGTCACTTTGGAAAATTAGAGACCAAAACATTTAGTTCAAGTTGAGGAAATCCCTCAAGACAATTTGGCTAGTTCATCTAAACCAACATGTACAATGGTGAACAAACAAAGAAATACCAAAAACCAGTAGAACATAGTTGATTCAAGGTAAAAAATTCATAGAAATAAACCACATACTTACTCAACTCAATAAATGAACCAAAACCAAGTTGAGGATCATAAGGTTTACATCCCTACTAAATCTATGCAATAATAGGGGCACATACCACCCCCAAAAAAAACAACAGGGGCACATACCACCCCAACATCAATAATAGGGGCACATAACATCCCAAAATTAACAATAGGGGAAAATTCCACCCCAAAAACAATAGGGGAACATTCCAACCCAATAACAATAGGGGTATGTACCACCCTAACGACATTATGTTCCACCCATGAATGCACCAAACTTGAAAGAGTGGAACTTTGTGACATGATTGGAGATGAATAATAGAGTTAAGAAATATAAATTTAACAAGATATGTTCATATCCATTTGATCTATCTATTCTCCAAATTCACTTTATATCTCATTTTGAGGCACCAAAGTTTGATAAATATAAAGGAAAAGGGGACCCACATGAACACATTCAAGAATTTTTCATATTATGACAAGAGGTTGCTTATAGTATCATGTACTTTCTTTGATTATTCTCATGAAGTTTAGTAGGGAAAGATTTAGATTGACTACTTAAGTTTCCCAAAGGATTAGTTGTAAATTAGAAGGACTTGTTAGAAAAGTTCATCAACCATTTCTCGTACAACATTGAGCATGAATTGATCATTTTTGACTTGTGCAAAGCCAAATAATGTGATGGAGAAAGTTTCACTATATATCTATAGAGGTTGAGAGCATTAATGAGTCAATTCCAACTTAATTTTCTAGACAAATAATTGGTAGACATATTTACATAGAATTTACATCTTGAGGTTACACATAATCTATGACTAGCTTAAGCTAACTCATTAAGGAAATTATTGACAAAGGGGTATAGATCAATAAAGTACTTATTGCTAAGGGCCTTATCAATATTTTCATGCAGGTTCAAAATTTAAATCAGACCTAATCACTAATTTAGATGGTTATGCAAGATAAGCCTAAGGGTTTTAACAAGAACAAGACCATGGTTGGAAATGAGGTGACTGAAACAAGGCACATACAAATGGTGCAGGCTCCATTAGCCCTAAAAAAAAAATTTAGCTCCTCCTAATACACCACCTAATTTATAGAGATAACCTCTATAGAGGACAAACCATAATAGTTTTAGGGTCTTTATCAAATTGGGAGAACCAATTGAAATGGTATTTTAAAATCTCATAACAACTAACCTGATTATATGGCCAGTGCTAAGGCCATTTCCTTAAGATCAATTAAAACTAGATTGGTATAAAGAGAATGAATGGTGAAACTTTCATCTTGTTTTTGGTCATGGTGCCTATCATTGCATCCAATTGTGACATATTATTGAATATCTTATTAAGAGTGGTGAATTTGAGATTAAGTTGGCCCCTAATCAAGACACTAATTAGGATATGGGAATCTACAATGACCCCTTTCCTTGACATAATCAACCACCACCAAGGACATAACCAAGGATAGAGGCAAAATCAAAACTAAAATTAGGGTCAAAATCATAATTAGCATGAGTATAATCATGATCATAATACCCACACTAATAATTTGGGTTACAACAACATGCCATATGACTAACAACATCATGGGATGCATTTATGAAACTGACATTGCCACTGTTACTATCATACCACATAAACCATATCATGCTCCTCATAATATGGGACCCATTATTATAGGGTTAGCACCCTCTACCTCTAGTAATACCATATCAAGTTTGAACAATTCAGTTATGACTCCATTTGCATGAGTTACTATTTTTGGACAACATCCTTCCTCTAATTATAATGGCTCCTTATCGACTCAAAACTATAACAATACAACTAGACACCCACTATGTTACCCTCCAATGCCCATTTCCTTTGTCTTTTGATAATATTGGCTCCTTGACACCTCTAGGTTGCATAGTCGCAACTAGATACATGCGAGTTACTCTCTAGGGCCCTTTGCCTACTTATTTCACAAAACCCAATGTGAACATTACACTAATGAATCCAAAGTTGACTACTGTGTCAGCCAAATTCAATATATCTCATCCTAATGTTAAAAATCCTTATAGTCTATTGAACCAATTGAGCAAAACCCCTACACTCTTATAAACATCTGAAATCCATAGAACTATCCTGGATAATGTTTTACAATGATCCACTATTCTTAATGATATAAATCCTAAATATTTCTAGAACCTTGTGGGACATTTATCTTTATTTCATTAATTTACGTTTGATCAAAAGCACATTTATACACTTAGATCAAGTCATAATAACCAATTTACATTAAAGTAATAATTGAAAACCATAAGATCTAGTGGATTCTTATAGACAATGGTTTAGGGCTGAACGTCATATATCTTAAACTATTACAAATATTAGGATACACTACAAAAGATATTCAACTAGAGATGATCACCATCAAGTCTTATGACAACACTAAGAGGGAGTTTATTGGCGTTATTTGGTTACCAATCATTGTTGGGTCCATTTCACATCATACATTGCTTCATATTATGGACATTGAGCTATCTTATAACATAATTCTTGGTTATATTTATATCCATGAAGTACATTCTATTCCATCCACCTTATACCAGTGTCTTAAGTTTCCCCATGATGGGATCAAGGTTACTATTCCCACTGATCAACAACCTTACCAATATTACAAACATCTTGAGGGTGATTTCCATAATTATAACTATTATATAGGTTTTGATTTCATTATGAAGAAAAACAAGGCTATAGTTTCACATCCACCTCCATCCAATTATATCAAACCTAGTGATCTCACTTCTACTTTGGCTGATCTATTTCCTGCAACTCTTATGAAGAAGGTTGTTATTAAAGAAGTAGGAATTTCCATGTACACTCTTAAGTATGACTTCCATGTTGCAAAGGTTCCTAAATTTTTAAAAACATTTGGTAAGCCTAAACCTTCAAATAATCCTAATGGACCTAATATGATTTAGTAATGGAAGAAGAAATAATGAAAATCACCTGTGGTTTATGTACTTGCTATTTCACTAAAGAAAGATCAAGAACATTTTAGTAAGGGAGACATGTTATATTATGAAGGCCTTACTGATTGCTTTTAGAATCCAAAGTATACCATCCCTAATCAGATCATGGATCATCTTGATTATACAAGAAAAGGCCTTAGCCCATGAACACATGGAATCCTAGAATCCTTATCAGTTGGAGTACCTAATTTGAATCATGGTCTCAGATTTATACCACTTGGGGGTGACCTTATAAATTTTGATAGTGATTATTTTGAGTTGACTAATGATGAGACTCTTGATAGTGACACAACATCCCATTATAGCATTTTTGATGAGCTTTCTAACATGGACCTATTTGATTCTAATGCCATTTTGACCTTAACTATTATAGCTTCTCATTATGAAGCAATATCTACCATTGGAGCTTCCCCTACTAAAGAAGAACCCCATATATTTATTGGATCTTCCTATCCTAAAGCAAACCCTCATTATTACCTATGCCTTTGCCATCACACAATCATTGATTGGGACCAACAAAATTTTGTCTTATGGCTTGATGAGTTTCAAAATGAAGAATCAATTGTAGAATATATGGGCCTATGAGATGGATTGTATATTGGCGATAAAAAACAAGGCTTTATTTTTTCATTGGATCCTTCTACCTAATTTATACAGAATGTAAAATTTGTTGGTAAAAAAAAAAAAAACATCGAGATCTTTGGGCAAAAACCTCTTTGAGATGCTCATCGATCAGGGAAAAAGTAAAGAAAAAGATAAGCCTTTGAGTGAAAACCTATTTCATACAATCTCAAGAAAGAAAGTTTACTCATACCCTTAGGATGTTGAAGGTCCATCTCATCATAGTTTTATAGTCAGTACAAACATCTCTTCAAAATAATAGACAATGTTTGAGCATCTTGCTCTTGAGTTTCCAGAGGTTTTTTATACTTGGCCTTTACCTAAGATGGTGGATTCCAATTCATCACACTATATAGAGCTTTAGGAGGAACAAAAAGAATATGTAGCAGAATAAGATGATAAAAATCATACCTTACCTACAATTTTAGAAGATGGATCCACACTCCTCATAGAGAACACAGTGGAAGTGAACCTAGGAACCTATGAGGATCCCAAATTTTTTTATCTTAGAGCTTCCCTTACTGAAGAAAAATGTGAACATATTATATCCATCTTGAGATATTATATTAATATCTTTGTATGGGAATACTCTAAAATTCTAGGCTTAGACCTAAATTTGGTTGTGCATCACCTTGTTATCTATCTTGATGCTAAACCAGTCAAGCAAAAATTGAGGAAGATGCATCCACGCATTGCCCTATTGGTTAAAGCAAAACTATAAAAGTTGATAGGAGTAAGTTTCATTAGACCATTGGATTATTTTTAATGGATTTCAAACATAGTCCTAGTAAGTAAAAATACTCTGGGTATATGTCTTTTTACTGATTTTAGAGATATCAATAAAGCATGCCCCAAAGATGATTTTCCTCTGCCCAACATTGATATGATCATCGATTCAACTACTAGATATGAGATGATATCATTAATGGATGGATTTTTTGGATATAATTAGATTAAGATAGCCTAAGAATATCAACACAAGACTACATTCACCACTCCATGGGGAAAATTCTATTACCAAGTCATGCCATTTGGCTTGAAGAACACTAGAGCCATATATCATTGTGACATGACTTTCATCTTCTATGACATGATGCATGATATTTTTGAGGAATATGTTGATGAAAAATTATCAAAATAAAGAATAAGAGATGGACATCCTGACGTTCTACGAAGAATCTTTGAAAGGCTTCATGAATATAAAGTCTGCTTGAATCCTAATAAGTGTGTATTTGGACTCACTTCAAGGAAATTAATAGCTTTCATTATATCACAAATAAGGATCAAATTTGATCCTACCAAGGTCAAGACCATTATGGAAATGCCTCCACCAAACAATCTTAAACAATTGTGAAGCCTGCAAGGAAAGATCCAATCTATATGCAGGTTCATTTCTTAATGGCAGATAAGTGCCATATATTTACCCAACTCTTGAAGAAAGGGATCATATTTCAATGGGATGAATATTGTCAGATAGCATTTGTGAAACTCAAGACATAATTGGCCAATCTACAAATTTTGAGATCACTAACACCTAGACGACCATTGCTTCTTAACATATCAGCAATAAATCATGCACTAGGGGTACTTTTGGCCCAAATGATGATCAAGGTAAATAACATGAAATCTACTATTGAATTCATACTCTGATGGATTATGAACATAATTATACACCTATTGAGAAAGTGTGTTTAGCTATGGTGTTTTCTACCCCAAAGTTACAACATTATATGCTAAACAATAAAACTATTGTCATTGCCAAAGTGGATCATCTCAAATTCTTATTATCCAAAGTAGATCTTCAAAGATGCATGGATAAGTGGGTCATGCTCCTAAGCGAATTTGACATTGAGTATCAAAATTAGAAAATAATCAAGGGGTAGGTTATTGTTGATCAACTTGTAGATGCCCTTATTAAAGACTCTCAATTGCTCAAATTTTAATTTTTAGATGATTCTATTATGGCAATAGAACAAGCATCATAGGAACCTAAATAATGGAAGATATATTTTTATGGATCCTTTACATCTTGTGGATCCAAATCCAACATATTATTGATTACACCCCAGGGGGATCTGATTCCCAAAGAATTTCATATATAATTTAATTGTATGAACAATATGGTTAAGTATGAGGCATTGATTTCAGGGTTTCACCTTGATATATAGTGGGATATTTAGAGTTTAAAGGTTTATGGTGATTCACAGTTGATCAATAATCAAACCAAAGATGACAAGCTTGTTCCTTACAACTAAATCATGTATAATCTCAAGGTTTATTTTAAATCTTTACAATTTGAACAAGTTTCAAGGGCCAACAATAGATCTATCAATGCAATGGAAATGATTGGATCCATGATAAAGATTAATGGTGGAGCTAAAGAACATAAATTTTTAATTTAAAATCTTATTTAGACTACACATATTATACCAGATTCAAAAAGGATATGCAGCATTAATGGTCCCAATCCCCCACCTGAATTACCATTGTTTTAATATTTTTATAAGTACTTCCATGATCACATTTTCCCAGCTAGCCTATCCAATAATAGACATAAACTCTTCCTTTACTATTTATCATGTTATACCCTCCTTGGAAGCATGATTTATTACAAAGGCTATGATGGAACACTTAATCATTATTTATCTTTGAGATAATCCAAGCTAGCATTGAAAGAGGTTCATGAAGGAATGTGTGTGGACCACACTAATTGTGTAGTCTTAGCAAAGAATCTCCTTAAAATAGGGTATTATTGGCCAAAAATGGAGATTGATGCTTGAAATTATGTAAGGATGTGCATTCCTTGTCAACAACATGGAAATTTGATAAATGCACCTTCTTTACCACTATAGCTGATCACAATACCATGGGTTTTATCAACATGGGGCCTCAATCTCATTGGAAAAATAAACCTAACATCTTCAGATGGATATAAGCATATCCTGACTACTACCAAATATTTTACTAAGTGGATTGAGGCCATTCTTCTCACTTATGACACTGAGAATTAGATATCTAAATTCATCCATTACCATATCATTTATCGATATGGCATCCTAGCTTGCCTTATATCTGATAATGATAGATCCTTTGTAAATGGAGATGTCAAAGACCTTTGTAAAAATTCAAGATCAAGCACAAGAAATCAACTCCATATAAATTTTAAGGCAATAGATAATTTGAGGCATCAAACAAGACCATTGTATCTATTTTAAAGAAGATTGTCAATGATGCTAGCCATAATTAGCACTTGTAAATATTTCTTACCCTCTAGGCTTATAGAACCAATCATTGAACCCTAATAGGATCCACTCCATATTCCCTTGTTTATAGCATAAAAACTATTATCAAATTTAAGATCGAGTTACCATCATTATGAGTATCATTGGAGCATATTGAAGATGATGAGGATTATAGAGTCTCAAGGTTATAAGAGTTAAAACTTCTTGATGGTAAGTATTTAGCTTCCCTAGAAAACTTGTACGCCTATCAGAATATATTTTGGATAAGCTAAAACAAGTGCATTCTCCCTTAGGAGTTTGAGATTGGTGATTTGGTCTTGAAAGAGAACCAAAATAACATAAACACTGAACATAAGAAAAAAGGTAAGTTTCAACCTAATTGGTTGGGACCATATGTTATCATGGTGAACTATGGATTAGGGTCATATCAACTGGATACTCTAAATGGTGATGATCTTATAGATCCATGAAAATTATTCACCTTAAGAGATTCTACATGTTAAAATATTCAAACCATTGTCTACAAGACCCCTTTCTTGGGGGAAACTTATGCTGAAGTAGTTTTATCTTACCATTTTTTAGTACCCTAGACGACTATCACATGAGCCCTATTACTTTCATGACTTTGGATAGTGAAAGATTTTGGACCATTGGTAATATGAACACATTTTATCCTATCCTTTACAATTCTCTTTAAGAACCATATTATTTGGACTATTTTCCTCAATAACCTCATTCTTTATTCCACCCTGTACTATCCATCTGTTATACCCTATTCTTAGGACCGTTCTCTTTAAAAACCACATTCTTTATTATGTCTTGGATTTGTTATAACCTGAACACTTTTATACCTTGAACAAATATGATATTGATTATGTCTCATCAACATTATGAACACCTTCAATGCTAGGTTTACAAATTAGTTTAGCTATAATAGTGTTTTGTAACTTCTTTTACAAACAAGTGAACAAGGATATCTTTTTAGCTTAGGATATTTACCTACCACATGGTTATTTAGATTGATTTCATGCTACACACTGTTTTATCATTATTTTCTACTCTTTGGTTAACATTTTTTTATTTTTAGGATCCTAACTCTTGCTGATTTATGAGCATAGGTTGTTGTAGTTGGCTTTAGCTGTTTATTGGAACTTCTACTCTTGAATGAGCATATCCTTTACTACTTGGTTCCCCTTTGTACATATTTTATCCAAAATACAACAAAAAAATTATAAAATGATCCATAAAAGAACAAAAACATTATCTTGCTTTTTTATACTCTGATCCTCATGCTCTTGCCATTTTACAAGTATCTTGTCCCACTAGCTTATCATTTTACAAGACCATGATGGTTTGTATGCTCTCATCATTTTATGAGACCATCTCTTCCATTTTATTCTAAAAAATTAATCATATGTTTTGTCATGACATTTTTATTCTATCCCACTTCTTGGGAGAATTACATTTAGTCTGAAGTTCATATTGGAACATGCATCCATTGAACTATGTAGGCAACGTCCACTTGTCTTACACATCTGGAGTCAGTTCAACCAACCCCTTCCTTTTCTTCTCTTCCCTATTTATTTTTTCATTGTTCATATTTAGTTAAGGAACAAATTTGTGTGCTTGTTCTTGTTATGCTATGGTAGGAATTAATGCCTCTACTACATGTGCATGAATAATTATTTTTAAAATTGCACTAACTTAGCTTTTATTTGTGTGTGTTTATTAGAGTTTTTTTGGTGTTTTGTTGTGTTTTATTGGTGTTTTGTTATTATTTATTGCATCTTCATTTATTTTCTCTTATTTTACCCTTTTATTACTTCTTGTCTCCCCTTGGTCTTATGTTTCCCTATTTGATTTTATTCTTATCTTTTGTTTTCAAGAACATCTTGATGGTCCACATAGATCTTGATTCTTTATATCTTGATCTCATGTTATTAAGTTGTTATTAGTTTGTTTTTTAAAATTATTATTACTACTTGAATCCTGATTATTCATATCTTGATTTAAGTTTGGTTCATTTATGTTTATCTTTTTATCTTTGTCTTTGCTTTTTTGTTTAAATGTATATATTTGTAACTCTAGTTTTGGTCATTGTTTTACCATTATCCTTAGTTACATATATTCACATTTGAACCAACTCTGCACAATTGAAATAAAATTTCATTATGAGTTATTCATACTTATGATACTTAATTTATTTTACTATAGTAACCACTTTGTGATCTAGATTCAAATCTTAATGTCAATACAACTTCAATAAACAAATCTCAAGATCACTATGCATAAACTAGGCTCAATAAGTTTAACACCTGACTCTATGATTAGACATGCATATTTTCACATACATTATGAGTATAATCAAGCAATTGGTCAATTTTTATCATCCCTCATTCCATTCTCTCCCAATTTTGGGTGAAATACATTGGCTTGAGGTTCATTTGGACTATGTAGGTAGCACTTGGATACATGACATATCTTGGGTCAACTCAAACATATTCACTTCTCTTTTCATTTCTCTCATCCCTTTTTGCATCCTCCTATGCATGGTTGTTTATGGATTTCTAAGCCATTGTACCATCACATTTATGTTTGTACCCACTCATATTTAATCTATGTTTTAGGTTATATGCTTGAGCTAATTACTTGTTAGTTTGCCCATGATGGGGCATAACATTTAAACCAAGTCATAAATATAAATCAGCCCTATGGGGGAATGACCATTATTTATTCTTTATCAATGATCAAAATTAGGCCTAATGGGGCACAATTGTCTTATCATGATAAAATATGGGGCACTTCTTATTATCATCTCTTTTTAGACCATGATTATCCTATTATTCTAATTCCAAGATCTCCACACTTTTGCCCATGATGGTAATGTTTTAG